>OY728146.1:1887341452-1887741018 GCA_963277665.1 Viscum album | reverse complement strand
TGTCTATGGTGGTGAGGGGAATATCCAAGGAGGGGTAGGGGTGTCTAGGGGGGTGGGGGCTGGTGTCCAGGGGTGTGGGCTATCTAGGTGTGGGGGGTGTCCCAGTGGGTGGGGTGGTGTCTATGGGGTGAGGGTATATCCAAGGGGTAGGGGTGTCCACGGGGTGGGGGTGGTGTCCAAGGGTTGAGGGTTCTGTTCAAGGGGAAGGTTTTTTCTAGGGTATGGGGGTGTCCAGGGGGTGGGGGGAACTCTAGGGGGTTGGGTTTATCCATGGGGGTGGGTTTGTCCAGGGGGGTGGGGTTGTCTTGGGGTGTAGGGGGTTGGACAGCCCCCTCACCCCCTAAACACCCCCACCCCTGGACACCCACACTCCACTAGACACCCCCCAACCTTGGACACCCCCACCCCTTGGATATCCCCCACCCCTAGACACACCCCACCACCATGGAAACCACCCCCCCCCCCCCCCACACACACACCCATAGGACACCCCCAACCCCCCCTGGACACCCCCACCCCCCCACAGACACCCCCCCCCCCCTCGAACAGGACCCCCCCCCCCCCACCACCCTTGGACACTGCCCCCCACCCCCATGGACCCCCCCACCCCCTGAACATCCCCCACCTCCCTGAACACACCCCCCCCCCAGGGACAGCCCCCAAAACCTTATAACAAACCCCACCCCCGACCCCGGACCCCCCCCCCCCCCCCCCCCACCCCCTTTCACACCCCCCTCACCCCCTTGGACAACCCCCTCACCACGCTGGACAACCCCCTCATGCCCTGGAAACCCCCCCCCCCCCATGGACACCCCCCTAGACACCCCCCACCCCTTGGACACCACCCACCCCCTTGACATCCCCCCCCCCCACCCCCTGTTGAAATGGAATATATACTAGAGAGTGTGTGTCAATGGTACTTCAACCACTGATATATATATATCCCAACGGTTTCCATGAAACCATTGGAATTGATTATATGTTGAACAACATGTATACCAACTATTCTTGAACCATTGGTATATATATCCCAATGGTTTCATTGAAGTCATTGTCATATATTAACTTCTGGAATTCTATACCAATAGTTTCTAAAAACCTTTGGTATAGGGCTATTGCAATGACCATCATGCCAACGGTGTGTCAAACCGTTGGGATATTCTATCCCAATGTTTTCAGAGGCTATCCCAATTATTTCAAATCGTTAAGATATGTGTAACTAAAAATTAGTGAATTTATACATATTTTAATATGTATACTTCATATTTCTTGTTTATGGTATGGTGAAATTGGTATCCAGTTGCACCAGGATGTATTCTTTGTGTACCTTAAGAAGAAAGGATACAAGATGAATTTGTACTTTTATATCATGATCCATATAATAGAGATATAATCCTAAAATTATTTTCATATAAATATAAAACTGTTCTATCAAACAATATTTTCTTTTCAAAATCATTTTCATGCATATCCTTTTCAAATAAACATATATTTTTTTATATTTGATTTTTTTAAATAAAAAATATGTTATTTTTCAAATAAATATAAAATTGGATTATCTTAACAAGATGTATAATTTTGATATTTTATATAGGTAATAATGATTCAATGTTGGATTGTGGTACATCGAATGAGTGACGAATATGAGGAAGGTATTGATTCCTTCTCAGAATTTGCTAAATGAAATGTTCCAAGAAGAAACATTTTTTTCTGTTCATGACGGAAATGTTTGAATATGAAGATGTTGAAAAGTATAGAGATCAAAGGTCATTTTATTTGTCATGGTTTTAATCCAAGTTATAGCCCATGGATTTGGTATTTTAAAACTGGACAGAATTTCAGATCTACTGATGATGATGATTTGCAAGATGGTAACTTTGATGGAATTGAAGAAATAACACCAGATATTGAAGTAGAACAAATTGTTATTGAACCAATAGTTGTGCTTCTATATGGTGATTCTGAAAAACCATTTAATCCGAGTTGTATGGAATTTACGGTTTTGTCAGTGGAGTTATGATAGATTAACCTAAAGGTGAAACATCGATGGAGTGACAGATGTCTTACAGATCTGCTACAATTGTTGAAATACATTCTTCCAAAAGTCAATGATCTTCTAGTTTCACATTATAAGGCCGAGAAAATATTATGCCTGATGGGATTGGGTGAAATAAAATGCATGTCTATCTGAATGACTATATGATATGTAGGAAGGGATATGAATTTCTATGAGAGTGTTCTAAATGTGGGACATCATGGTATAAGTTGAAAGAAAAATCAAAGGATGATGTAGAGATTACAGATATCTCTGCCAATGTATTTTGGTATCTTCCTATAATTCATCATTTGAAACATTTATTTGCTAATTCACATTATGCAAAAAGGTTAATATGACATGCTGATGAGTGGATTTGTGATGGAAAATATGTCATCCAGTTGATTGTCCACAATGGAAGAAAATTAATGAGCAGTATCCTATATTTGGAAACAAAATTAAAAATCTCATATTTGGGATGTGCACAGCTAGAATGAATCCATACTGAACCCTCAGTAGCACACATAGTTCATTTCCTATTTTATTGATAAATTATAACCTCTCTTCTGAAGTTTTTATGAAGCACAAATATGTCATGTTGAGTATAATGATCTCATGTCCAAAGCAACCTAGAAATGATATTGATGTTTTCTTTTCACCATTGATTGATGATTTGAATCTTTTATGAGAGGATAGTATATTGGTGTATGATTTTTTTAAAATGAAATATTTTCAACTGTATCTAATGCTTTTGTTCACTATAAATGACTTCCCAACATATGGAAATTTGTCTGGATATAGTGTTAATGGGAATAAAGCATGTCCAATTTGTAAATAATGGACTTCATGTTAACAATATAATCATGAGAGTAAAACAATATACATGGGTCATAAAAAAAATTTCCGTATGGATCACTCTTATAGAATACTAAAAAAACATTTAATGGATCAAAAGAATTTTATATTTCTCCAAAAACTTTATCCACTGATGTGCATTTTGAGAGGGTGAAAAACCATGATGTGAAATTTGAAAACACAAATAAATATGGTAATGATAGACATATTTGGAAGAAAATGTAAATATTTTTTGAGCTACCATGTTGGAGATATCATGAAGTAAAACATAATATTGATGTCATGCATGTGGAGAAGATTATTTGCAATAGTTTGATTGGAACATTGATTGATATGAATGGAAAGACTAAAGATGGGTTGAATGAAAGATTATACTTATTATCAATGGAAATACATTTGGAGTTAGCTCCCACTCCTAATAGAAGATAAACATTTCTTTCTCCGGCATGTCATACATTATCCAATAGGGCGAAAATTAGCTTTTTTGGTGTCTTCATGAAATCAAAGTGCATCAAGGTTATTCTTAAAATGTAAAAAATTTTGTCTCTTTGAAGGATTTAAAGTTGATAGGTATGAAATCTCATGATTTTCATGTCATGATGCACCAACTTCAACCAGTTTCATTGTGTGAAATATTTTCTATCTGTATCAGAAAGACTATAATGAAGTTGTGGTATTTTTTGATTTCAATTTGTAATAAGGTGATTGATGTGAATGCTATGAACATTTTGGAAAAGGATTTAATTTCTATACATTTTCAATTGGAAATATATTTTCCTACAACTTTTTTTGATATAATTGTTCTTTTAATGGTTTATCTGGTTTGAGAAATAAATATTGTTGGACCTGTATATCATCGTTGGATGTGTCCTTTTGAAATGTATATGAAAATAATGAAGGGTTTATTAAGAATCCATATCGACCTGAAGCCTCTATTAATAAATAGTATATTTATGAAGAGCTTGAGATGTTTTGTACAAGATACTTGGCTCCAACGGAGCATATATGTTTGCCACCTTCTCACCATGAATGAGTTAATAATGAGGGAAAGGGGACTCATGGATTGAAATTCAAATCATTTTTAGCGAAATAGATAATGAAGGTAGAATTATACATCTTGAATAATATAGTTGGTTCTCAACAATATATCACATTGCATATTAATGAATTGAAACAATGTCATCCAAAGAATAAGGAAATGTGGATTTTGAATGAGCATAACAAATCATTTTTTTCGTGGTTCAAAAAGACCTTGCATGGTAGATCAGATGTATCAGAGACATTAAGATGGTTAGTGGGTGGTCCAAGTTTAAATGTGATAACATGGTCCGAGTATGACATTAATGTCTATACATTCTATATGAAATCTCAGGACAACAAAAGTGAATTTCAGAATAGTGTTGTATTGGTGTTTTCTTAATCAATTCATTTTTCGAGTTCTAAAGACAAAAACCAATTTCCGCATCAAGTGCATATTATGGCGTCCTTGAAGAAATATGGGAGGTTGATTTCTTTAAAATTAAAGTTCATTTTTTTAACTAAAATGGTTTATCGGTAACAAAAGTGTCTGATAAGATGAATTTGGAATGATAGTTGTTAATCAGAATAGATTGGAAGAAATAACATATTCTTTTATAATAACAACACATGAAAAACAAATCTTCTATGTAGTTGATTAATTAGATATGCAGTGGTCTATTGTTTTAAAATGGAAAGAGTAATATTTTGGTCAGGATCAACTTGATGAAGAAGCTGGTTTATGTGAGATCCCTACATCCATGGAAATATTAGCAGAGAATAATGATGAGCATGTTGAAGACATGGTTTATTCCATAACGAACTATCACTACGATGGAATTTGGGAAAACAATCCCTTTGTAAATTTATAATATTACCGGTAACATATGATTGTTTTTGGTTTACATTTATAATTTTCATAAAATGTTATTGTAATTTTTTTCATTATTAAAATGCGTATTAAAACAATAAGTAGAAACTTTTGTTTTTATTAATTTTGTTTAGTTTAGTTTTTCATGTTTACCATAACATAACTTATATATCTATTGATTTTTTTGAATGACAATTACTTTACCATGTTTACCATGTTTTCCATGTTTTCCATGTTTTCCATGCTTACTATGTTTACCATGTTTACCATAGTTTATCTTTGCGTAACTTATATATTTATTGATTTTTTTGAATGAAAATTACACTACCATGTTTATAATTTTTACAATATTTACCATTATTTAACATGCTTACCATATTTACCATGTTTACTATTACATAACTTAGTTCAGTTTTCCATTTTTTACATTAGTATTATAATATTTGAATTTGTATTTTTCTGAACTAATGTTTGATTTTTATATTTGAAGGATAATGACAGATCAATCAGTTGATCAACCACATGATTCTGGAGATGAGCATCATGATCATACCTTTGTGGAGGAACATTCACATGATCCTCTTTATGTTCACCAATATTCCTCATGTGCTCTCATAATGAAAAAGAAGAGTTGAAGATTTGGTAAATATGGATGCACACGTTTACCAAAATTATCACTTTCCCATAGCCAGGATGAGAGGATAATCATTCAGTTTGATGAGAGTGATATTGCTAGAAGTCCAAATGAAAAATATTTTTAGAGTTTTGTATCAACTCCGAGTAAAGGAAAAGTAATAATTTTGTATGATGATTGGAGAAGTGTGGAGAAAGTGATATTATCATAGTGTTGGGATATGATTTTGGTAAGATATTTTGTTATTGTTTGACTAATGTTAAAAATTTTCAAATATAGTATGTTTTACCTCTTATTTATCAGATGACATTTGATATTCTTGGCACTAGAGGAGTCAGGAGGAAGTGTTTATCGATGGCTGCTAGGAGATGGAGGGATTTCAAATCAACCCTCACATCTGAATTCATTGTTGGTAAAAAGAATCATGAAAATTCATGTCATATATATCCTTTCATAGATGAAGACGCGTGGAGAAATTTTTTGGAAAGTAGAAGAAAAGAATCATTTTTGGAAAGGGAAATGTAAACTTTTATAATCTTTATTATATAAATGATCTTATTAATGTCTTGTTAATGATTTCTTATTCTTAATATACAGTGAACAAGGACATATCATCAGGAGATCCAATCTAGAATTGTATACCCTCATTCTTTATCTCTGGGAGGGTATACATTATTGGAAGAACAAATGATGGCTGAAAATTTACAAAAACTGAGAGATGAGTCTTCAAACTTTGGAGGGGTTTCTCATCCATCCCCTCTATCTAGACATGAAAAATTGAAGAGATCTCGGATGGGAATAAAATGGAAATATCTTTCAGAACAATTGAGAATCGTAGTTGATAGGATTGTAAGATATTTATTTAATTTATTTAAGTTAATTATATTATTTATATTATTTGAATCCTTACAGAAATGTTAAATTAATTAATACAAGATTCTCTTTAGTAGAAGAGTACACAAGGGGTATCTACAGCTGCTAGGAGGCAAGATATTTTATCTGCATTATTGGGAAAGCCCAAACACCTCAGTCGTTTATGAGGATATCTGACATGTGTATTGGTAAGAAAAGTTTTTACATGTTCTTTAACTTATTACATTGAGGTTTTATATCAAAAAAATAGAATACTTGGTGGAAGATGTTCATAATATTAATGCGAAGGTGGAGGAAAAGTTTAGAGAGTCGGTACAGTATATGATTTCAGACATGCAAAGAAAATTTCAGACTGCAGCTCCCACTCCTCCACCTCCCCCTGCAAACCCCATTATTTATCCTTCACCTCTGTCAGTCTCTCCCACTCCCCCACCTCAGCCTAAAGATGCCATATTTTATCCTACTCCTCCACCACAGCTTCCAATTTATTGTGAATTGTATGTTGATGATCCTCACCATCTTATAGTTGCATATGGGTTGGTATATTGTATAGAAGATATTGCTCATCATCAAAAGTTAGAGATAGATCATCGTAGGGTCACTGTATATGATATTATAGATAGATCATCTTGAGTACCAATACCTATAGATAAGGTGACAATAGTTAGGGATAGTATCATCCACTTCTTAATTTGGTCATCCAGACTTCGGTGACTTATTACCATATAGGTATGCATGATATATATTTTGTTTTATTTTTAATTAAAGTTGTTTTTAACATTTGAAAAGTAAAATATTTTTCTATTTATTTACAAGAATACTTCAACGGTAAAGAAATATTGAATAGACGACAACAAGGAAAAATGGTTATGACATCAAATACAGATTCTAGTTATCTTGACAGATTGTCTAGATATTCAAATTTGTTGGTGGATCATTATGAGTTTCTAATGGAATCTAATGTTTATGGACATGAAATAAATGTGGGGATTGTGAAAAATGATATCATGGAGCTTATTACTAAAGATAAGTTGGGCATCAACTTGGTGCATATTTTTTCCATGCAAGTCTTAACACATTTCCCTGTATTATATTTATTACAAATGTATACTTATATTTGTGTTGTATTGGGTATCTTTTAAACATGTGTGAGAATTATGAGAAGGAATATGTATATAGATTCATGGAACCACATATTATTTCCCATAAATCATATTCATTGGATGAGGAACAAAGAACACATTACATTTCTATAAGATTTGAACAGAATCTAATCACACAGTGCTAGATGACGCCTTTTTGTGAGAGGTATGAAACATATATCAGAAAGTGTTATTTATCATTTAACATAAAAAACCACTAACCATAAATTTTATTTTATATCAGTAATCATTGGATGTAAGGTGTTTTTTTCCAAGCTAGAAAACACTTTATTGAATATTCTCTGTCCATGGTGATGTATGGGGATATTTTAAGAATGTGTTGGAAAATAAATTTTCAATTTCATACTATTTTTTTATATTTTAATTAATTTTATATTTATCCCATTCATATTATTTTCTAATAGAGGATGGGAATACTTTCAAAAAAACAAAAACAATAAAGTTTCAAGATCAAATATGTAGAATTAAAGGTAAATGTCCATTATTAATTTTTACTTTTCGATGTATTACATAAAATTATATTTTGAATTAACACTTATTTAAACAGAATTTTCTTGAACAACAAGGCGTCATCGAATGCAAATATTATATGTTATGATTTATTTATGAAATAATTACAACTAGAACAATAATGAACTTTAACCATGTTAGATTTCCTTCTAAACTTTTCCATAATATTTCATTTGATTTATGCATTATACATATTAAATAATTTCTTTTAAATTTGTAGCTATTTGATGACCCTCAACCCTATAGTGATCAAGAGGTCAAACAATTACAAGTGGAATGGTTGAATTATTTTTCATGTTTGATTGGATATTAGTTTGTTAGTAGTGTAAAATGAAATTTTGAATATTGTAGTTGTAATTATGTATTTGGTAGTTGCTTTGGTTGTATTTAGGTTTTTTTATTTGAAATTGTATGCATTGAATGTTATATATGTGAAAGTTTAATTTTTCTCAGGTTCTTATTTGTTTGGTCTAGTTCTGATGTTTTTATGGAATAGATTTTGGTCTGGTTATGGTCTGCTTTTGGTCAAGAATAATCTTGTTTCAGGTCTACTTTGGTAGATCGTAGTAAAATTATTGCAGTTTTATTTAAAAAAAATTGGTTTTTATATCGGTTATTTTATAACCGACTTAATAAATAAATGGGTATAGTTTATTATGTCGGTTATTACATAACTGATGTCATGTATCCTTTTTCAAATCAGTTATTTAGGATTTTACATGAAAAACACTTCGGACGCTAGATTTTTCATGTCGGTTATTTAATAACCGGTGTTAAAAAATATATAACATGTCAGTTATTGAATAACTAATGTGATAAATCGAGCCTCTGAAGGGGTTTTCATGTCATTTATTTAGGATCTTACGTGAACACCTGTACTAATTTATGCGTTTTTCATTGATTTTAAAATAACCGACATAAAAAACAATTTTTATAACATCTCCTTTACTAACGTCGGCTAAAAACTGACATCAAAAATAAAAAATAACTAACATAAAAAACATTTTATGAACTAGTGTGGTTTTCAACAAAGGGATTACATGGATGGATTTACTACAAAAGGGGTGATCCAAGAAGTATGGGAGTGGTTTTATGTGACTATTTGGGTACATTATGGATAATCCAAAGTGTCTTGATAGGTGTGAGAAAGGAGAAGTTTGAATCTCTTTTTATAGTGGAGGAGGAGTGACACTCTTTTAAATACCAAAAGGTACAAATTAATGGGATATACCGTTTAACTAGTGTGCCTCTAGGATGGATAAATAATGGTTTAAATGGGATTAATTTTTGATAAAGACCACCACCACAAAAAAAAAATTGATTCATTTTTATAATTTTGTTCCTTACCTTCTCAGCTTCCGCACTTTTATCATTTTGGTTTCTATTAAACAAATTAGTTTTCTAACGTATGTAAATTAACCATTAAGAATAAATTAATGTGAGTTTTATTAGAAAAAATAGATCCACTAACTAATAATTATGACATCAAATTTAAAAATTAAAAATATCATGTTAATTGGAATTTAATTTTTAAACGAACACATGCAACACACAGAAGAACTCCTTTAACACGGACTGTGTTAACAATGTATTTATAAACTATGAGTCAATAGGTTAATTATAAATGATCAATTATTCTATTAATAGAAAATATTTAATATTTATTAAAACATATAAATCAATTTGTAGAATACATTATTTTTATTAATTTTAAATCATTTAATAAAATATATTTTATTAAATAACATGAATTTCTATTTGACATTATTTATTTTATTTTATTTTAAATATATCAAAAAAAATTGAATAAATATATATTTAGTTAAAATTTGGGTAAAATTGTTTATTCCTATAGAAAATAATTTAAGACCATGATTCAATCAATTTTTCTCACTTTTAACATTTATAGTTTCATTTATTTTAGATCTTTATTAACTAAATAATATTTCTGTTGGAGTTTCTTAAGAATTTTTAGTTACTAATTCATCTATAAAAATTAATGATAAATTATTATCATAAATATCACTCATTTATATTTAAAAAGGATATGTATAATTGAAAAAAATTGTTTTTTACCTATCTCAATGTTTTATAAATCTTAAATGTAAGGAAGGTTCATATTTTGACTTTTTCATTACTTAACTTATCATATAAAGAACATTCATGACATATTATCCCAATAAAGAAAAAAATTATATGAAGAGGGGATATGGTGAAATATTTACATTCGGTAGCTTTTTTCCATGTTTCTAAGACTTTTTGGCCTTTTAAGATTAAGATTTATTCCCTTGTTAAGCTATATTTTACCTTAATCATAGAAATTAATTTTAATCACTTTCACTAATATTTTTGGTAAAAATGAATTTGATTTTATTAGACCAAAAATATTATAATAATTACAACCATGTAAGTTTATTTTTAAAAATTCATATCTCGTATGTGGGAAAATTAATTTTAACTCTAATATCAAAGTCATCACAATAAAGAGGGTTTTTTAAGTAAAAATGTTCAAAACATCAATAAGTTTTTTAATCTAATTTCAACATAAAAATGATTTAAATGACCTAAATTGGATTAATTTATTTATAATTTATACATTATCACTTTAATAACCAATTTAAAATATAATTTATCATTAATTATTATTTAACTAAAAATGTAGTTTTTAACTAAAATGTAGAATTTTTTCCTATTCGTCAAAAAATACATCTTCTCAGAAACATATAAAAAATTCTCCCTAAGATAATTTTGACATTACAAATTCAATAATGATGTTTATTTAGACAAATAAATTTTATCAAAGTGTCATATTTTAGTTTTAAAATAGTTGATCCATTAGAAGTTGTTAAAGCACAATCATGCATGTAATGCAAGATAACTCGGTGTTGTGTGTAGTATTAGATTAAATTGATGTTTTGTATACAACAATATAGAAACAGAATTAAATTTCTTCCAAAATAAAAATATAGTATTGTTTTGGGGTGTTATAACTGGCACTTTAAATAACTGGACCGAAGAAAAAACACCTATAAGGGGTCTAACATGTGGCCACCATATTCCCTATCAACCAACAAGGGCCACTGCACGTCCCATGCATGAGGATTGTGTCATTTGCCTCGTTGTCAAATGCATCATTATAAATCAACATAACATGCCATCTATTGAAAATATATACACAAGTGGGCCAAATTGAGTAAATTATAGTAAGAACCTATACGAAAAAACACCATTTTGTTTTTTTAGAAATATTAAAAAAATTATATCATAAGTAAAGTCACACATGATAATCCCTATAACATGTCAGTCCTTTCTGTCAAATTTAATGCAAGAGATGCCTCTTTCCTTTGTTAATAAAGAGTAAAAATTTGTTATATGATACTCCCCAATGGGCCAAGATCCATAAATTCATAGAAAATAATGAACACTATACAACATGCACGTTTCTCAAACTAAAAATTATATAAAACTGTAACATATAGAATCATTAATGGTAATCCCTTGTCCTTAGAAACCAAGACATCTTCTCAGAAGAATTGTTCTCAATGCACTGTTATGATATCCATCATAGGCTTTAACACATTTTTAATACTCATGTCTATGATATCCCAAATAGTAACTTATATAAAATGAACACCTTTAATACCAAATTGTCATTTCACATCCTAGATTACACTAAACCACTACCCTGATCTAGTTTTCCAATGCACCAAAAGCTCACCTCCCCATATGCATGAGGCTACTGACTTGTAACAACAGCCTAGGGTGTGATGTGTGGTAACTATTAATTCATATAAGAGTCATAAAGCAATTTTGGTTACTAAATATCATTCAATGTAGTAAACCATCAAAATGTGGCATCATTAAATATAAACAAGGTTGTAATAATAAAATGTGGTAAAGGCCAGAACGGACACATCACACATGCAAAAAAATATCACCCCCAAAATGATCACATATACTAGAATAAAAGAATGAAACATAAATAAATATGAATAGATCTACTAATAACTTCAATTAGAACCACATAACCCATCTCCAAAGACATTATAAAGATACTCCAACCTAAACATAACAATCCTCAATCTTGGATCCACTTGATCAGGAATCTCTAGCCATAATCCCTATCTATCCAAAATCTTGTCAACCTGAATGAAAACATAGGGTCTACACACATTGAGGTGCACTTAGAGGGGGTTATAAAAAAAATTTGTAGGCCATCCATATTTTTTTACCAATTATATTCTATCATAAGTGCATGATCATGAATTATGGTAAACCAAGAAGGGACATAATTGGGAAAGACAAATAAATAAAACCTCTATTGATCCTTGGGGTTGTGATCTCGATCAAAGATACCTACTTCGGCCACTAATGCACAAAATTCCTTTAATAGTTCTATAATATTCATTTTTATTACAAAAAAGAACTAAAAATAAGATCATGTTTAACATCCATGTGCCTATATTAGTTCTAGAAAATCACATATAAATGTAGTCCTTTATTGATGTAAGTTTGGCACATAAAGGATCCTTTTATCAGCACTGTTAGTTATGATAATAAAGGATCCCTTTATCAGTTATTTTTCTATTAATGATAAATAGGAATAATAAAATAGTATGCTATTAAAATTATAGAACACTATCAGAGAAAAAAATAGAAAATACCAGAGAAAAATGATGAATTTAATTGGAATAAAATTTACACCAAATATACAAGAAGAAACACTATATTATAGAAATTTTTAAAATTGATTTGTAAAATTACATGACTAATAAAAATTATCACAAAAATTAAATAACAATAATTATCTCCTTTATTTAGCACTGACCTCGAGTCATGTAATTAGATTTTGAAAAAAAAACCTAGTTAAAGAAAAAGAATTCACATGTATAAGAAAAAAAACCCTTATTTTAGTAATCCAATAACGAAATAAATTTTCAAAAAAATCAATATTAAACTAATAAAATATACTTTGAGTTATACCAAACACACCATCTATTGGAAGAAGATTTATTTCATTCTTACACATCACACCATTTCTTTCTCTTCTCAGAATTAGGTCATACTAAATTGGATCTCATCTTTGGTGGTAAAAAACTCACTATAGATGGGAAAAAATTCATGAGGACATTCTTTTTGAGAACATGCATTGAATTGTCACACAATTTCTTATTTATATTCAAAAATTATCACATTGAAAATTATCTAAATAAGTATTAGAGAATAATGATAAATATATTAATTAAGTAATATAATATAAAATGATGAGAATGGAAATTCAGCTCGTTTTCTTATTTCTGATGATGTGGTGTGTGTTCTAATAATAAAATAGATTTTATATATGCACTTAGAGTCGTAATGACCACATCATGTGTCAGATTGTTATGAGGTTAATTTATATATGTCACATATAAATTTAGGATCATTTTAATAAATTTAAAAAACAATACATTCTTATATTCTTGTTTTTGGCTAGAGATGTTTCTATTAAAAAAAACAACACATTTATACTAAAGAAAAGAAATTTGAGTCATATCAGTTACATATTATGTAGAATTAATCTATGGACGATCCATACACAACAAAAATGATTTATAGACCATTTTTGGGTTGTTTGAAAATAATCTAAACTCATTTTTTTCCTTTCTTATGTCAATTTTAACTAATATGGCACCTTTGTATTGAAAATACACACTTTGAGTCATATCGGGCACAACATGTGTCATCTTGACATGTGTTCAATTCATAAACATGAAAAATTAATCAATGATAATTTTCCTAACGTTTTAAATCAATCCAATGATTTTTTCACAATTTTTTCAGGGTGACACATGTTTTCAACTATAATAGAACAATTCTATAGAAAACACACACTTTTTATCATATCAGTCACATTGTGTGTTTTATTTATGTGTAGTTTATTATTATATGTCACAAATGAATTATATACTATTTCTATAAATCTTTAAAACAATCTGATCTTGTTTCTCAGTTTTGGCTAAATAATGCATGTTTTTAACTAAAATTACTCCTTTATATTGATAACACATACTTCCATTCATACTGACAACATAAGATATTTGATTGAAGTTTAGCCAGTTTCAAAATTTCAAAACTGAATTATGGATCAATTTCTTATTGTTTGAAAATAATCCATGTTCCT
Source organism: Viscum album (assembly GCA_963277665.1). Classification (NCBI taxonomy): domain Eukaryota; kingdom Viridiplantae; phylum Streptophyta; class Magnoliopsida; order Santalales; family Viscaceae; genus Viscum; species Viscum album. The sequence goes on along the minus strand of OY728146.1, from coordinate 1,887,726,897 downwards.
TTTCTCATTTTTTGATGTGTTGTTTCTAAAACTAAAATGATAGTTTAATAAAGAGTACACGTACTTCGAGTCATATTGATCATGTCATGTGTCATATTAGTGTTTAGTTAATTACTACCTATGAAAATGAATTATGGATCATTTTAATAATGTTTGAAAACAATACAATATCTTTTACTTTTTTGGTGATTTTTCATGCCTTTTAAACTAAAATGAAACAATTTAATTAAAAAGCTGAACATTGAGTCATATTAGTCACATCATGTGGTTTACTAATGTTTGGTCAATTATTACACATCAAAAATGAATTATAGACCTTTTTTATAAATTTTGAAAAAAATATGGGCTCTTTTTATTTATTCATTTTGGCTATTTTCTGTGTGTTTTAAAGTAAAATGACACGATTGTATTGAAAACATGCACTTCAAGTCATACCGACCACATCGGGTACCATATTGATGTTTGGTCAATTCCTATATGTCATAAATGAATAATCAACCATTTTTTAAATGTTTAAAAACAATCCGGTGTAAATTTATTAGTTTTTGTTATCTGATACATTTTAAAATAAAATGGTTGTTTTATATTAGAAACATATACTTTGAGTGATTTTGTCAATATCATGTGTCAGATTTGCATGTGGTTAATTCATATAAGTGAAAATTTTACTATGGTAAATTTTTCTAAATTTTGAAAATAACCTGAGAACATTTTCTTTGTTTTGGTGATATGACATTCTTTTTAAACAAAAATGTAACCTTTATATTGAAAACACACACTTTGAGCCATATCAGTAACATCATGTGTCGAATTATTGTCTGGTCAATTTATACACATTTAAAATGAAATATGGATTGTTTCAATAATTTTTAAAAATAATATGAACTCTTTTTCTCGGTTTTGGCTATTTGATGTATGTTTTAAATTGAAATGATACTAACGTATTGAAAAAAAATACAATTCCAGTCATACTTACCATATCAGGTATTGGATTGACGTGTGGTAAATTCCTATAATTCAAAAATGGATTACAGATTATTTTCAGAAATTTTAAAAATAATTCAATCTTTTTTTCTTGGTTTTGGAAAAGTTATGTTTTTAAAACTAAAATGACACTTTTATAGTTAATAACACACACTTAAAGCCATACAGACCACATAATTTGTTAGATTATCATGTGGTGAATTTATTTATATGAGAAACAAGTTATGGATCGTTTTACTAATCATTGAAAATATTATGATCTTTTTTATAATTTTTGAAGATGTTTCCTGGTTTTTTAATTAAAATGGACCCTTTCTATTAAAATTAATCACATTGAGTCATATCGATCACATCATATGTCAATTTGATGTGCGGTAAATTCTTACATGTCAAAAATGAATTATAGACCACTTATCTAAAATTTTAAAACAATACAAGATCATTTTACTGATTTTGAATATTTGATACATGTTTTATACAAAAATGAAACTTTTGTATTCAAAAGCTTCACATTGAGTCATAGCAACCACATCGGCTATTGGATTGATGTGTGGTCAGTTCCTACTAGTCTGAAGAAAACAATTGAACATTTTCTATTATTTTAAAATAATTAGAGCTCATTTTCATGGATTTGGATATGTGGTGAATTTTAAACTAAAATTACGCTTTTATATTGTAAACTTGTACTTTGAGTCATATCGACAACATCATGTGTCTGATTGGCGTGTGGTAAATTACTACACAAGAAAAATGAATTATGTATTTTTTTTCAAATGTTTGAAAACAATAAATTTTCATTTCCTTTGATTTGGTTATGTCACATTATTTTTAAACTAAAATGGTACCATTGTTTTGAAAACTGAAACTTTGAGTCATATTGATCAAATTGTGTGTTGGATTGATATTTAGTCGATTCATACACATAAAAAAATAAATATAGATCATTTTCATAAGGTTTTTAAATAATTTAAGATGTTTTTCTTGGTTTTTCCTATTTGATGCATTTTTTAAAATAAGATAACACTTTTGTATTAAAAACATGAACATGAAATCATACCGACCACATTGGTTTTAAGATTAATGTTTGGTTAATTTTTATAGGTCAAAAATGACTTATAAATCATTCTCTTAAATTCTGTAAATAATCCAACCCATTTTCTTGGATTTTCCTATATGATTTGTTTTAAACTAAATTGATACTTTTTATTAAAAATGTGTACTTTGAGCTATATCAACCACATCGTGTGTCAGATTAGTGTAAAGTAAATTTCTGCTTGTTAAAATGAATTATGGATCATTATCCAAATTTGTTTTAATAATATGAGCTCATTTTCTCAATTTTGGTGATGTGAAACTTTTTTTATACAAAACTGACACCTTTCTATTGAAAAAAATTACTTTGATTCATATTGATCACACCATGTCTCAAAATGATATTTGGTTTATTTGTACACATCACAAATGAATTATACACCATTTTCCTATTGTATAAAAATAATATTAGATCATTTTATCAATTTTTTATTTGATATTTGTTTTAATCTAAAATTACCATTTTCTATGGCAAAAACATGCTTTGAGTCATACCAACAACATTAATAGTCAGATTGACATGCAGTCGATTCCAACACCTAAAAAGTTAAATGTTTATTTTTCTCCCAATGCATAAAAATAAATTATATCTCACTTTCTCTATTTTGAATATATAATGTATGTTTTAAAATAAAATAGCACTTTTATATTTAAAACATTTACTTCAGATCATAAAAAACACATCGTGTGTTGGATTGGATTTCGGTCATTTCCTATACCTGAAAATTTAATTATGGATCATTTTCCTGATGTTTGAAAATAATATAAGGTCATTTTCTATATTTTATATTTTTGAAACGTGTTTCAAGATAAAATGAAACTTTTTATTTAAAACACGCAATTTGAGCTATACCAACCATATCTGGTGTAGGATTGATTTGCTGTTAATAACTAAACAACCAAAATTTCTTATAGATCGATGCACTAAAGTATCAATACAATCTAAATTTTTTCTCAGTTTTCATCATGTGACATCTATTTTGAACTAATGTTTTAAATTTAAAAAACTTATATAAAATGATATGGAAATTAACTAAAAACGTAGATAAATGATGAGAAAATTAACCAATTAATTAGTAGTAATTCACCTATTCGTGATTTTTTATGTGTTCTAACTCCATGTATTCTTCCCATTCATTTAAAAAAAATAACTCCCTCCATTATACTTCTCCTTGAGAAACATATAAAAAATAATATATAAGAATTATGATACAATTTTTCACATACAAAATATATTTCTATGTTCATTTCCCATAAAATATCACAAACATAATAGGTAATCACCTAATGATGATGTTGGGAAACATTCTTACGCCATGTACTCTTCCTACTCATCTCTAAACAAATTTACTTCTTCCTTTGAGTATGTTTATTGATATAAATATTATTTGTATTTAGAAAATATAGACAAACAAACAATGAATAAATATTATTAATTAATTTATAATTAAATTCATAAATTGCCTATTTGAGGATGTTAGTCATTTGATTGTATATGATATCCTTCATAAATTTTTAATTGTAATATCCATAATCATTGTTGATATCTTTCTTCAGACACTAATGAAACATTGACCAAAATAGGTAAACTATTTTGAAATATGTTTTGATTGTTAAATATTTTTACATATACATTAATCTATTTCCATTTAAATAAATACATGTGATTTTTATGTTTAGTCACCAACTGGATACCATGTTTTATCCAATATTCACATATCTCCCTATCATAACAGAAAACTTGATTAAACACAATATAAAACATATAATTCTGTTTTTATCTATATAAAATTGAGTACAATGTATTAAAAATTAACAACATACATCAAGTTTTTTTAAGGAAACCCATGCATTGGATCAAAAAATAATTATTTGAAATATAAAAAATAATTGTGATTAGAATCCAATGATTCCTAAAAAACAAAAACAAATAAGTAATTAAAGAAAAATAATATATATTTTATATTACAAGATTGATTAGTTTTATACCTGAATTGTAGGAATCAGAATGGTTTTGTACTTTATTATTTTATTCTCAAATTTCCTACACAGTTTAACTCTTTTCTTATAATTTAATTTCACATCATGAGAAATTTGTTCAATATAAATGGTAGAAGGATTGATGAATCTAAATAGTGAATCAGAAGTTTTTCCCTTTATATAGTGTCAATATAAACACCTATATGAAATATGAATAGTTCTTAACATTAATGAATATAGTAGAATATTTTTTGTATAGATAGATTATGTAAAGGTGCCTTATGTATGTATTCATAACTAAGGCCCCCAACCATTCAATCTTGAGAATATCATTTGTACTCTTGAGACCAAGGATTCCTATATTGATTTTTCAAAATATTTCGTATTCATATTAAATTAAGGGAACATCTCTATCTTTTAATGTCGTGTTTATATGAATTTGTAACATTAATATAATTTGTAGATGAACTGGCAGTGATAAAGAACTCCTTAAAGGTCCTTTTGTTTTCTTGGTTGATTTACTATATTTTCTTGATCTGAATTTCAATTTCATCATAATTTTTTCCATCTATAAGACCATACCTCACTTCAAACCATTTTCATCAACTTTTATATGTTTTTCATTTGAAAATAATTTTTAAGGACATTAATATTGTATATTTATAAGATTAAAAGGACTTTCCTTGAATGTTTCAATAGCATCATTGGCCATTGTAAAATTTGGATCATAAAGTTAAACAATAAACTCAATGCTCAGATCTTAAACTACTACAAAAATCAATAAAATTTGATATTTTTAGAGTTGATTTTTTTATATCATGTCTCCTATGTTATTATGAACCATAACCCTCACAATAAGAAAGTGTATAGGTATAGATAGATAAAAAACACATATAACATTATTATGCATATTTTTAAAAATATAGAATTATTGGATGTTTTTTGATTCATGTTTAGGAGAAATAGTAATGAAAATATGTATTAACTCATGTATGGTATGTGGTTAAGGGGAATATCTATCCTCAAATCTAGTGGGGTCATTTGGTTTTTCTTATGTAGATCTTTGTTCAATTATTGGTTCACTTTGATGCTTTTTCATAGGTTAGTCTTCATAACAAAATCATAAAACAATATATTGAAAACCATTAATTTGTTCCTTAAATCCTTTCAACATTTGATATGTATCTTATTGTAGTTTTTTCTTATCAAAATATGCCTGAGGTGACACTCTAAAACCTACACATCTAATTCGTCCATATTGTTTCGTCTGATTCAAATCTACATAAACAAGTTTTTCTTTAGGTATGGTCACTATCCATTCTTGTTTCTAAACCATATAAAAACATACAAATATAAATATATAATTTTATTTACTTTCATTATAAATCATAAATAATTATCATTATGGAATACTTACAAATGATTCACTTACTAATTTTGTGTTTTCAACAACTAGTTTACCCTCTTTATTTACATATGCCTCTTATAGTACATGGCATGGGATGTTAGTAAATTTTTGTATTGATTCTTAAAATTTCATATAAAAAAGGAACATATGTTTTGTCATATTACATAAGACTTTTTTTGTAGATTTGAAATACATATCATTTTCTTCTCAAGATAAGAATAATCCATCCTTACCTTGTGATAGGGGTATATTGGTTTTGATATACATTTTTTATTTTCAACACTCTTTGTAGTTTCATAAATTAACAATTTTTAATCTAATTGAATAAAATAACTAATTCAAGATAATTTATTATCCACTATAATTCACCTAAATTGATTTATTATTACAAAAACTGATGAAATTATATTATGTTTCCTTCATTATAATTTTTTTCTAAGTAACTGTTGGGTGGGTATTTATATTCCCCTCAACATACCTTATATGAAAAATGGTAAGAAGTGTCTAGAATCCTCTATGAGACATTGTAGTGTGCATAAATACATATTTATTATGAAAATAATCTAAAATAAATGAACTTTCTAAAGGATATTGAAAAGTAAATAAATGATTCACTATATAATTTTTCAGTAAAATAGAGAAATCGTATCATAAAATTACCTTCATATATTCCCAAAGGGTTTCGGTTTTTTAAATATGGACATGGAGCCACAAATCTATATCAGTTGGTACATTCATTCACATTGTGATGCTAATATAACTAATGAACATTTCATTTTTGGGTAAAACATGTTGTCCAAGTTGATTACATCCAACTTATAATTTTATACCCTTGATTCATGCCTTCAATATTTTAATTAACTTAATCATATTATGTTGTTATTGTTTTTTTCATAAATATATTTTGATCCTCTTGTAATTCTACAATTTCAGCATCAACTTCTTGTACTTTCCTATGATTGGTAACATCATCATGTGGAGAAGTCATTGTATATATGATTAGTAATACATTTAACTTATATTATGTTAATATAGTATAGAACACATAATATTGTAGGGAAATTTTATATTTGAAAAAAAAATTAGCCTACTCATTGAACTCCCGTTACATTCTTTAAAGGTTGGAGGAATTTTGGTGTTCTATTGAAAATTCAAATCCCCTTTTTTTGGCCGCCTCTAATGTACTATAAAATATCTACATTAGAACCACCATAAAATGATTATGATCTCTCAATTAAGAATTGAGAATCAAATCTTACATAAAAACATGACTTCCATGTGATTTTCTCCCAATAACATCAAATTAGTCATTGATATGACATTCTTGATATCTGATGAAAATATGTATGAAACTATTACAACATTAAAAGAAATTAAAATTTAGAATTTTACTTTTTTATGTAGAATGTAATTTATAAGAGGAAGAAAGGAAATCCAATTACCCTTCACCAGTTATAAATATTCCGTTATCCCCATATCAATAATTTCCAACCTATCTTTGATTCTATATTTTGTTTTTTTAGGAATATTTAGTAACATTTCAATAACACTATCAAATAAATTTTTTTATCCATGCATGACATCAAGAAAATTTCTGATGTAAAAAAAATTCAGAACGAAAATTCAAAGATAATTGATCTCTTTTTCCAACCTAAATTTTTAATGTTGTTTGAAAATGGTTTACTAAAAAATGGTTTAATATATTATACATTATTTAATAGTTGATGAACCATTAGTGGAGATTGTGTTGAAACTTTTTCAATATTCCTGTCAAATTTTTTCATTTAGGATTAGTATTTTTCTCGTTGAGGAAAAAATTTAGGATTTCCTATAAACATATTCTTCATGGAATTTTTCAACCAAACTGAGTGTGTGCATTATTAAAAAATGGTAATCCCCAACATTCCATTAATTTTATAGCCTGGAAAATTTCCATAAGCAGGAAAGTTATTTATCATCATGTACAACATTTCCCTGAATGTATAATTCTTTACTTCTATGATCAATATACATTATAACAAATGAATCCCACATCATTTATAGATGTTTAATAAATGGTTCCAAAGATACGTCAATATCATAAATGGGTTGTTTTGGATGATATATAAAAAGAGACAACATAATTTATATTTATTTCATGCATAACCATGGAAGAAATTTATAATTTACTAACATAACTTTCCATGTATTGTGAGTAATACATTGTAAACTGAAAAAATTTATTCTATCCATATATAATAAATTATGGATGTTTTTTAGATCATTTCAAAATCCATGATACTCATATTAGTTTTATTCCACTATGTAGAGTCTGTTGGATGATATAGTTTCTCAAATTTTATTCTTGTATCCGTGTGCCATGTTAAAAGTCATGTTCTTTCTTGATAACCATATTTTTTTTTGAAACCATAGGAATATATGATATTTCCATATGTAATTTTAAGTACTTGATTCTAATTTTCTGTCTTTATTCATGCCACACATGGGGAATTTTATGAGTGACTCATGGTCCTTGCAAAACAACATGCTATCATTTAGAAAAGCATGTATTTTTTAAGGTAATCCCCATTGAATATATAATTCATTTATCATCATATATTCAACAATGATTTTAATTTTCTACTAGTACCATATAACTTAGTGGACAATGTTGTTTTATAGAACTCTTGTTGCTCCATCCATATATAGATTTAAAATTATTTAACTTCAATAAATATGAAAATGTTTTGTATTTAGTAGAACCAGTATACAATGGTATCTTGGCACAGCTATTTAACTGGCCAATCAAATTTTTACAATCCTGTAGGTCATATTCAATTTCAATTTTCATTTATTTTATATGACCTCATTTATTATTTACACTTTAATTTATATAAAATGATCCAAAACCACAATATCATCCCAATAAATGTGCATATTTAGTTTTCCTCATTTTTAGTCCAACATTTATAACTCTGATCTATTTCTTGAAAAATAAAACGTTCTTCAAACTCATCAAGGCTAATGTTTCTTGAATAAAAACAATGTAATCATTAAAAAAGGATTTTAGATGGTTCGTATGCATGCTCTATGAAAATTTTATGTACTATTTAACTCTATTGTTATACACTTTTATAACATGATTAGTGTGCATCCATTTTTTGATTCATAACCATCCTATAAAATTCATCAAATATTAATTTCTTACAAAAATAAAGAAATACATGTAATATATTCGTAATCAATGAAGAAATATATATATAATTTTTATAATAGGAACCCAAAATTTTAATGTTATCCTTTATGATTCTTGATAATTTATCATTTTTCAAAGGGGTGACATGGAAAGAAACAACCTAGGGAAAACATAAAGTGGTTGGCCCAGGTTCTTGATTTGATGTTTTATGAGACAAGAAGCTATTATGAAATATGTTAGAAAAAAATTATTTATTATTGGATGGAAGACTTCCCATGGAAATTTTTGTTCTTAATTTTCATTTATGTGTGACCTTTATTTTTAAATATTTATAAAAATATATTTACTCATAATATACATGGTCATGTAATCACTAATTTTTGACACAATTCTAAAGATCATGGTATTTCATGAAATGAATGGATGAATGTATTATTAAGGAACTAAGTGAAGTTGGATTCTATGTTACTCCTTTTTTATATATATTATTCCAGACTATGTATTATTGGCATACAAAAATATATATTTTCACTATAAACTACTGATGGACATGATCATATCCTATATACCAAAAATAACAAACATGTTAAACCCCAATAATAATACATTAAATATGTCCCTAAAATCATATATAATATTAATCATAACCATGAGTTAAATATTTAAAAAACATATTCTTATTTTTAACTCTAAAATAAATTTATTTCATTGTTTATTTTCACATAAAAATTACCATTTACCCATTTAATAAAATATTAAATTTATATATAAATTATATAAAATCCTTGACTCTTTATATTAATATTCAAAACCAATTAATTAAATCCACAACGAAACCATTTCATATCAATCCCCATAAAATAACTAATTTTAATTACCAACTTACTTATTAATTTCAAAACCCTAAAAATCAATTATTCCTTATAAAATATTTTAAATTTAATAGTTAGAAACTTAATTGAGTTTTGAATCTAAATAACCAAAATCAATTTTTTTATAAAAGTATAAAATTTACCTTCAAATAATATATATTAAAATCTTCAGTGATTAAAAAAAATTATAAATGAATATATGAAATGAATATTGGGATAAGGAAGTAAAGATAACATATTATGTTCATTGATGAATAATATGAGACTTTTTATAAAAATATATAAGTCTATGGGGATAAATTAATCTTTCGTTGTACCTATCTGACTATATTTGGTAATACAATAACAATTTATCCATGTGTATCTCATTCCAGGAGAGTGGAGATCATTTTAATGGCACTAAAATTTCTGTTTAAAGAGGGATAGGGGAGAAAAAAATAATCCAATGATATCTTCATCCACATTGGAAAATATATAGTACAATATATTCAATGTGAGATGATTTCTGGGTTTAAAATCATTTACTTAATGAATAAAAAGATGAAGGAAGGTGATGAAATGTCCACTCTAGTACTCTAAATGAATAAATACTATATCTAAGAGTATAGAACTTTGTTGACCTAAAGTGGAGAAAATTTGGGGAATCCAAGCTAGAATATATAACATTGTATTCAAAGTTCCCATTAAATAACCTCCACATAAATTAAAGATCCTTCTTCTATATTTACTTTAATATTTAATTATCCGTGTTTCCTATATTGTGTTTCAATGGAAGTGTTAGAATTTATCTCATTATTAGTTTGCATCAATTTCAATTACTATGACTGTGTTTGACTATGATTATGGAATTTTCACCAATTATACATTCTATTCATCTTGAGGGTTAATGATCATATTGTATTGAGTGGTAGGGTGAAACTAGAGGCCCATCCAAATCACTAATGATTAGTTAGTTACATTTTATTTATATTGTTTTAGAATATTGATAATCCACACATGCGTTGATTGGAAAATACAAAAAACATGTTGAGTTTCTAAATAAAGATGGAGAACATCACAATTTCAATATATAACAGAATACTTCCATGTAAGTCATGATATATGACATAAAGGGTAGTTTTTAAAAAATTATTAAGTCCATAGGTTATCCTCAGATGGATGTATATGGAATGTAGTAGTGTTTTCTAACTATACTATAATAAACAATAATTGATTTTTAGGTAGGTAAATTGAGCTCATTTTCCCTATATAAGTAATCAAATCTAGAAAAAATGAATATCTTGAATGTCTAACTAAGAAAAGAAACCACACATTTCTTCCCTTTCTATCGATTTCAAATTATATATTAATTACTTTTCTATAAATAATCATGAAAATACTTGTGTGATGAAAAAAAATTCATATTAGAGAACTGTAATGGTTTTAAACATTTAAAATTAAATAATGATTCATGTTTTATTAAAGGGAAATCATCATGAAATTTAAGGAACATTCTATTGGGGAAAAGATCTATGTAACATTTTTTTGGAAAGAGAATATAATTCATATAATAAAAAATTATAATAAACAGAAAACATAAAATCATAAAAAAATCAAGTCAATTTAATTTTTTTTACCATTTTTATGTTCTTCATGTTCATTTTCATTTAGAAACTAGCTAAAATATGACTCCATGTTTTATGTTGTTCATTAAAAAAACAAAAAATACGTTATATCTAACCATTAAAACTATATATTCTAGCCCAATAAAAATGGAAAAAAATAACCAAATAAATAAACCTCAAAAATTAAGAAAATCGTCATTAAACCCTTTGAAATTTATGAGTACTTATAAAATTACAATATCGACTAAAAATGGATGATCGAAACCTAAATCATTAGGAAAAAAGTTTTTAAAATATACACAAAACCAAACAATTAATAAAACCTTTAAAAATTTCAATAGAAACTATATAACTGATTTTAAAAGAACGATAATACATTATATTTAAAAACACAACCCAATATCTCACTAAAAAATATTTTACCAAAAATGGAAATACTTTCCACTATAACCACCCTTTCTAAAACCAATAAACAAATTGTATCTTCCCAAAAATAACTGGAATTAGAAAAAATAATGAAAATCAATCCCACATTAAAAAACAAATAAACCTATCAACATCCTATAGATACAAACACCAACTAAAATTACTCAAAATGAATTTAAATTCATTTTAATTCATCATTCACAAAATAATCCGAATTAATTAATATTCATCCAAAATATGAAAATGAGAGAAAATTTTAAAAGTGGGCCTAGAATACATTGGCTATATGTAGAAGCAATAAAAATTTAGAGGATCGCCCGACAGGTGGAGGTACTGGCAATGAGGATCGATGCGGGGTGGCATTGGCAGTGCTCAACCACTCTAGTGTTTCCTTTATAGAGAGAGATTGAGATATCCTTGAAACTCCTGGAGTTAAGTTCACACCGTAATTGAGATTATAGTATGAAGAGAGATGATAGATGGAATTGATAAATCTGATAGGAAGAGAAAAATTAACATACCTTATATTTGAGAGTTGATTTGTCCAATAGAATATTGTGGGGGGATAAATGGAAAAGATAAACATCAATGAGAGCTTGAGCAGTGAAATGGAAATTTTATCAATTAGGGTTCCATATAAAATATTGGAGAGGGTTTTATCAGCATTTCCAAAAAAGTGCTAATTAAGAGGGGTGTTATCAGCGCAAAAAAACATTTATAAAAGCCATATTTATCAACACTAAAGTCTTAACGCAGTTCATGTTATCTTTTATCAGTAGTAACACATTAGTACTGAAAAAGATTCATTTTATCAATGTTTGTTTAGCACTCATAGAGATATGTATTTATCTATGAAAAAAAGAACTGATAGGGACCTATAAAATAACTTTTAAAAATATAATTAATATAATTAAAAAATATTAAATGTATATGATTATAAATAAATAAATAAATATAAATGTATTTAATTATAAATATATTTAAATAATTAAAAATATGTATTTATAAATATAATTATAGATATATATTTCGAATTTTAATTATAAATAAATGTTTTTGTAAATATTTTAATAAATATTGTTATATTATTATAAATATATCTATAAAATTATATATATATAATAAAAAAATATAAACATAAATATAAATATAGTAAATATATTAATTATTTAAATATTTTTATTATAATTTTAAAACTATTTAAATATTTAATTTTTTAGTTATAATTATATAAAGACTTATAAAATTTTGTATTTATTTATTTATAATTATAACTATATAATTTTATAAATATAGTAAATATACATTTATGAATATGTTTACTTATAAATAATTATTTACAAATAAATTTGTAATAGCAAAAATGAATATATAATATTAAATGCATGAATATTAAAAATCAGTTTAATTAAATAATTAAAAATAGGTAGACTTTAAAAATATTTAAAAAATGGATAAAAATTATTAGTTATAAAAATTATTTAAAAAATAATATATGGATATATATTGAAATGAAGATGAATAAATTTTCAAGATATTAAACCATAGTAAATAATTATGTATAAATAATTATTATAAAATGATTAAATTCCAAATTGTTTATAAAAATAATAAGAAATACTAACTGAAATAATATAAAAAATAAATAAGTAAAATTTTCTGGTTAGAAATATAATATATTAAATATTTTATGTTACTAAATTAAATTCTAAAATAATTATTAAAATTTGAATAAGTTACATAAATATTAGTTATTTGTGTTTCTATATAAGATTTCATTAACCACGTAAATATTTCTGTGTGTTATATGATGTTTGATACATGTTAAATTAAAAAATGAAATTATATGATATGTAATATTGAATAATGAAATAAATAAAAATAATATGGGAGAAATTTAAAAAATGAATAATTATTACTAATTATATTCATAATTTTAAAAAATATTTATATATGTTAAAATGGAGATGACTACATGTTTATTATATAAATTGAAACCATATTAAAAACATTAAATGTTAATTAACAAACATGTATTAACAAATATTACTTATTTAATTATATATATAATTTATTTATACTTTATTAATTTTTAATTGAATACTTAACATTTATTTATTTAAATTTATATTAAATTTAATAATATAAATGTGTGTAATTAAATTATTAATAAACTATTTATGAATATTTGTGTATCATCCCTGGTAAATAAAGAATTTGACATTTTCATATTTATTAATATTAGTGAATTAAATATTATTTTTACTTTAAAGTGGATTCGATGTTTGATGGCGTACTCGATACACAACAAAGAGTTTCTTTGAAATCTGAGGTTATACACAATGTTACGTTATACCAAAAAATAATATATTATTATTATTATTTTCAATGATAGTTAACACATAGTCATTTTATTGGCGGGAATAAAGTGGGTTGACTTCAATATGATTATACCTGTTTGTTAAATGTTTTTACATTAATCCAATAAATGTTGGAAGATTAAAATGTGAATGAATCCAATTTTATGCATAAACACTCTAATATTCGTTAAAAGGTCGATTTACCGCCTTTTTATGGAAAACCCTTTTTAAATATAGTTTTTCTCACTTTTATATGTTATATTTGACAAAATAATATTCTTATTTATAATCAGTACATCAAAATTTACATTGGATTAAATTTTTGTATTTTTCTAAAAATGTTCATTTTTTTAATACATAGTGAAAAATACTGCATTTTAATTCAAAACTGCCTTTTAATATTATTTACTTATATAGTTAGAATATTCATTTAATTGGTTTTAAAGTTTAATTGGATTATATTTTTACCATTTAATCCAATTTTTGTCATTGGAAGTAATTTCACTTTAAAATTGGACATAAATAAGTGTTAATCTTTTTATAGTTATTATTTCTTAAAAACACGCTTTTTGTTTTTACAACGGGGATTAATTTTAAATTAATTTCTGCCACTTCTGTGTTTTGAATTAGGAAAAATGGATTCCATATTTGGAATCAGGAGTTCTAAATTTTGTGAATACGTAACTTTTATTTTAAGACATTATGAATATTTACTTGAGTAAATATTTTATTTATCATGGTTGAAAGGTAAATCTGTTAAATAAGGGTAAAATAATAATATTCTAATAATATTAAATTACCCTAACACATGTCCTAATCCTATTGGATTATATATTTCTTACCTTGAACGTCCATGGGTCGATTGTTTCACCCAATGAAGCCACTTAAGAGTGATAATGACAATTTCTATTAATTAATTTAAAGTAATGGAAAAAAGACCTAAACATATATATTTTAGTAAATAAATTCATAAATGGGTTTATATAAGTTATCTCTTAGACTAAAAATATTCATTTGAAATCTGAAAATATTTCCTACATCATGGTATTTTTTTATAATTTTTAGACAACAAAATTAAAATTATTTATGAAGCAATAATGATGCAATGTTTACAACATTAATTAATGATTTAAATAAATAAGATTTTAAAGATTAAGAAAATATACAAAACCTATTCAATTATTATTGTACGACTTTATTTAGAACAAGATTCATCCTAACTTCTACCTTAATATGTTTTGGACCTTTAAAAACCAAAAATCATTATATAATATAATAATATTTTCAGACATTCCTAAAGAGCCCATCCTCCCTCTTATAAAATACCCTCACCTCTATCCCATTAATCACACCTCTCAAGCCACATGTTTCATCCAAAATCTACCCAAATAATCTCTCAAGAACCCTATATTACATATAAAAGCCTTACTTTAGGCAGAAGACACTTCAATAAATCCTTTTGGTTCAAACCAAAGGGAGTCACACGATTTAAAGGTAACGTGTTCTCTTAACTTCTTTTCATTTATTTTACTTCTTCATCCACATAAAATTTTTATCCATTTTTTATAATAAAAACAGTATCCTAAATATACTAGGTTGTTTTTATGAGAATTATTCTAAATAAACTTACACACACCTCCATCTAATAGGTAAAGAACATACTGTTTCTGTGGACAGCGAACTATTGCATCACAAAATGATGATTGTTCAATCTTGTCCTACCACCTCTTATGGAGGACATTAAGATGGAACTGTATTTATATGTGATATATATTATATTGATATTGTTTTTATACTTCTTTATTTTTCATATATATCCTACCTTTATGGTTTTCATAGAGAGTAAATATAATAATTTCATTTGAGGAAGTACGGAATACCGCCCCATCAAAGTGATATTACACGTTCATGCCATATGTGGAATGTATAAAGGATGGAGTTATTTATATTACATAACATAGATATTATAACTTAATTATAATATACGTAATTATTATTAATTTTTAATTTATTTTAATATAAAATTGAAATGAAAGTAGCGTTCATTGGTACGTAAGACTTACCATCTCCGTGAATGGTTCATTTCATTTCTTAATTCCAAATGATTTGGAATATTATAATTACATATAAACTGGATATATATGATATATATTATATATAAATCATTAATATAATTCTTCATGTAAGGTAATTTTGACCACATGGAAAATTTATAATTGTAACAAGTTCATTTTTTACTCAAGTTTCGAACATCGACAAAATGTTCGATAAGAACTCAAATAAATAAATAATTGTTATAGAAAGGTAATAAGTGATATAAAAAGAATAATTTACATAAAAATGGTTCTTAATAAATTATAAATTAACTCTAGTTTGTTATTCATGAATAACAGGGAACATACAAGACAAGTCAGACTTGAGGTAAGGGTTTTCTTATCTCACTTTTGATTTCATGAGATTTCCATTGCTCGCCACTTATTTATTGCATGTGGTGTATTGTGTACTGTCATTTCATATATATTATCATGATTATATTTATATTCATGGTATTATATTCTTCATTTGGTCATTATTATATTATTATCTTACAACTCAATTGATTACAACGTGGTAAGGAGTTTTCATCACACTTTTTATTCTCATGAGATTCATGCTATATTTGCGACTATTTCCTTTTGTGTGATGTATGTACTTACCATGATTGAACTCATTGTGTAATATACTTTAATTTATTATTATTTACATCTTTATTTTATGATCCTTATTTCATGGGGTGTATGTTTTGAAAGTTTCCAAATCGGTGAGGGAATCTTTCACCCTCCTCTTCTTAAAGGATTTCATTTATGTTATGTCTTTTAATTTCCACTTTCATATGTCGAGATATGTTATTATATATCCTCATTCCTATAAATTTTGTGTACAAGTTATTATATAACCTTTTCTCTCCCATCAATTCATTTTTTTAATTTCTATGTGACACTCTTAAGCTTTCAAATTATAGTAAGAAAACTTCTTAACACAATTTCAATTTGTTAGGTTAAACTTCTACATTTTTATTATGTCATTCTTTGAATATGTGTGAATGAACTATGATTTTTTTAAACATAATATCCACTTATATAGGGTGTATTATTATTTTTCACACCTAATTTTTTCATTGATTTATCATTAATCTAAGCATATGATCTTTTCAACAGACTTTGTCTCAATTTACATTCCATTAAATGTTTTTTGTTGTTATACACCAATTCACTTTTATATGATATATATACCTCCCTTTGACATATTATATCATGAATCTCTTTTTTATCATGATATTATAAGCTTTGATTAATGTTCTTCCTCAATTATTTTTATTCAAGCATCTCTCATTTGGTTAAGAATTCCTTAACTAAAGTGTTGTTTTAAATATTTATTATTCTAAATATTTCTCATTAATATCCATGTTTTAAAAAAGGTTTTAAGGTTTTATATATATGGATAAGGATTTTTTAAATTAAAATTATTTTTAAATGTTTCAAATTGGTATGGGAAACATTGACACAAAAAAATCTTTATTAAATGTTTTAAATGGTTTTGAAAATGGTTTGATAAAGCATTGATTATGTCAATCTCTTACAATGATATTTTTTGATTGCAATGTGAAAATGTTATACTTTATTTATTATTTGTTTATGTGTTATGAATATGTTATGTTTATTGGGCATTGTTTACATATTTGGGTGGTTTCGTGATAAACCTAGAGTGGGTGAGCCCGAGATAGCTCTCCAATGCATTGGGCAACATGAAATATGTAAAAATTAATGTTTCTTCTAAGAGATTTAGGCAATATACTACGATGGGTTTTCCACATTTAACTCCCTACATAGTAGTGAAAGAAACAATGTAAGTTTGATATGGATGCCACAAGTTACTTTTATGATTTACAATTTCTAGGTGTTATTCATAAATCTTTTGATTTCATGATGTATGTTAAAGAGTTTATGTTTTGTATTTATTAATGAACTAATGTTTTCTTTGTTTAGTTTATAACCCTTACTGGGATTTTTATGTGCATCCCAAGTTTTTTAAATTTTTTTATAGGATATAAGGAAGGGTAAGATAAAGTAAGAATTCAAGAATATTTTTATCAAGAAAAGAACTCTTGTTTTCTTTTCAGAGTTTTTATTTTATGAAAAAATAGATACTGAGAATAAGTGTCTACTTTGTAATTTTTGAGATGTAATGTAACATTTATTCCCTAATTATCTAAAACTCTAAACCTAAAAAGATCCTCAATTAGAATTATTAGCTTAATTAAAGATTATGTAATGTTTAAGGCAGGGGCCTTATAGTTGGTATCAGAGGTTGGTTTAGATGACTTTAGGGATTAATAATTTTTATTAAACACATGGTTAGTCACTATGTCAACTCATTAAGTCAAATACTTGTTTTATAACTTTTTTAGATCAAGGAAATTCAATTAAAAATTGAAGGAGGATGATCTTAAAACTCATTCCTATCTCTTCTTGATGACATGCTTCCAATAATTTTTACATAGTCATGTTTAGATGATTGTGAAACTTTTTCTACCATAAAAATCACTTGAAAGAAGTTGTTTGAGATTTCAAACACCCCCAATATACCTCAATATCATCATGGATCATGGGTTTTATTTAATAAAATCCTATTTTCACAATATTATCATATTTTACAAAAAGGTAAATATTTTCAAGGAATTTTCAAATATTTTACCATATCACATGATTTTGAAGCGTATTATGATTTTGAAAATGGTGATAAAGAAGGAGACCCAAGAATAACCTATTTATATTTTCTTATAACTTATATTCTTTGAGTACATACTTATTGTATTTTAAAAGGACCATTTATTGAAAGTTTGAACTCAAACTCACTTCGACTGTTTTATAAAAATCATGGTGTATCATATGTTTTGAAATTATATGTTATACATGATTATTTTATGAAACAATTTTTCTGTGAACACCCATATGAACCATGTTGTACATGGTTTATTTGGATGAAGGAAGAAAATGATTTTGAAGGATATATAAGTCATTGTTTCAGTGCATGGACCTTCTACCTACGTGAACCAGATTACAATGAGACCATGTGGACACCATGATCAAGGTATGGTGTTCTTTATTTTGGTAATAGTTTTATTTTTTCATATGGAGGTGAAATAAAAAATGAATATATATATAAGTCTTTATTAATATTTTGAGGTCTTAATGAGTTGGGATGAAATTGATTGGTATAATACAACCTTTGTTGTTAAAATATGTTAGTGTTATTTTTGAGTTTTAACAAAATGACAACTCATAAGATGTGTGACAACCTGTTGCATCTGACAAGGACATGGGAATTGAACCCACAACTAAAGGTCGATATGGGCGCATCACTTACCATTTTCCTCTGTGATTTCCCTGGTTAGTATGAGTAATTCCTTTAGTTAAATGATTTTATGGATCAAGAATAATTTGATTTTTTGAACTTATGTTTTATCAAATTGATGTCCTTAGTATAGGAAAATGATTTGGTGATTAAGTGAATAAGTAATTTTGGAAGGTGTTCTCTCTTTTGGGGATACACTATATGCCTAAGAAAAATAGAATACTAGGGGATTTTATTTGTGGAATAATGGTTGAAATTTTATTTTGGAAGAATATATATTTTATGGATATTTGGTTTATTTATATAAATGATTAACCTATCATAGAGAATATGTTACTAGGATAATTACACTTCAGTATGAGACATAAAGAGTAGTCGATGTTATTTGGAGATAAACATTAAGATTTACTATAGAAGACTTTGTGATCAAATCCTATTAAATTTTGGATTTCAGACTTAGTTTGGATTATTTTAATTAATTTTAAGGTCATTTCTATTTTTAATGGTCTTTGTTGAGATTTGGGTATTGTTTATTTTATTTTGGAGATTAAGAGTAGTATTTCATTTTTTTATAAAAGATTTTCATTTATGTGGATTATCTAATCTTGTACTAACCATTTTTTTTGTTAATGTCTAAAGACAGAGAAAATATATGGTTTATCTTATTTGGATTATGTGATTCTCCAGAAGTTCATTCTAGCACTTCAGATGTCAACAAGTCATCTTGAATACTCATCATTTGGATAAAAGATAAGTTTTTTGTATAAACTTATTAAAGGATGAAAATCTACCTGAAAATTAGGTATATTTATTTATGTCCTTAGTCAATATCATAAAAAAATTATCCAACTTTATGATAAGGATCTTAGAACAAAAAAATGTTTTAAGTTTACTTTTCCTATTGGGAAACAAAAAACTGTTTAACCTATCACAAGTTTGTGGTTTTCTAGTGGTTAACATTCTCATGATCATGTTTTCTATCACTCTCTATCAAAACCTGACATTTAGTTTTCTATTCCATATCCATTTTTTCATGGAATCCTAGTATGGGTATCTCTGGTGACCTTTTTACTTTTCATTCATTCTTTTATAGTGATATTTTTATTGACTCTTTTTCCGATGTGGGACTTTTAATGAAATTTTGAAGCCCAATTTTAAAATTGTGATGATGTAATTTCTAAACTGGGGGAAGGATGTAACATCCAGGGTAAATAAAGAATATGAAATTTTCATATTTATTAACATTTGTGAATTAAAATTTAATTTTACTTTAAAGTGGATGCTATGTTCAATATAGTACCCGATACGGAACAATGGGTTTCATCGAATTCTTATGTTACTCACAACTTTATGTTATACTGAAAAATAATATAATATTATTATTATTTTAAATGGTAGTTAACGCATAGCCGTTTTATTGGTGGGAATGAACATTACTAACTTTAATATGATGATAAATGTTTTTTAAATGTTTTTACATTTATCTAATAAATGTTAGAAGCTTAAAATGTGAATTAATCCAATTTTAAGCATAAACACTCTAATATTCTTTCAAAGGTCGATTTACCGCCTTTTGATGGAGAGACCTTTTTAAATATAGTTTTTTGTCACATTTATATGTTCTATTTGTAAAAATAATATTATTATTTAGAATAGAGACATCAAAATTTACTTTGGATTATATTTTGGTATTTTTCTGATAATGTTCATTTTTAAAGAATAGTTAAAAATACTGAATTTAATTCAAACCTGCCTTTTAATCTAATTTATTTATTTATAGAGTATTATTGTAATTGGTTTTAAAGAGTAATTGGATTATATTTTTACCATTTAATCCAATTTTTGTCATTGTAAGTAATTTCTCTTTGAAATTGGACATAAACAAGTGTCAAGCTTTTGGTAATTATTATTTCGTTAAAACACGTTTTTTGTTTTGACAATGGGAATTAATTTTAAATTAATTTCTGCCACTTCAATGTTTTGAATTTGGAAAAATATATTCCATATTTGGAAGCAGGATGTTCAAATTGTGTGAATAGTTAAATTTTATTTTTAGACATTATGAATATTTATTTCAGTAAATATTTTATTTTCCATGGTTAAAAGGTAAATCTGGTAAATAAGGGTAAAAATAGTATTATAATTATATTAAATTACCCTAACAGATTTCTTAATCATATTGGATGATACATTTCTACACATTTCCATCCTTGGGTTGATTTTAGGACCCCCATGGAACCACTTATGAGTTATAATGACACTTTATATTAATTATTTTAAAGTAATGATAAAAATGACATAAACGTATATCTTTTAGTAAATCCATTCTTACATGGGGTTATAAAAGTTATCTCTTTGACTATAAATATTAATTTGAAATATATAAATATTTACAACATCATGTTATTTTATTATAATTTTTATACATCATATAAATAAAATTATTTATGACATAATAATGATGCAGTGTTTTCCTCATTAATGAATGATTTCAATAAATAATATTTTAAAGACTAAAAAAATATCCAAAACCTATCCAATTCTTATTGTATGATTTTATTTAGAACAATATTAATCTTATATTCTACTTTAATAGGTTTTTTACCTTTCTAAAAAGAATATAATTATACAATAAAATAATATTTTCAAACTTTTCTAAAAATCCCCTCATCCCCCTTATAACAATCCCTCACCTATAACCCATTAATCACACCTCTCAAGCCCCTTGAATCAACTAAAACAACCCATAAAAGATCTCAAGATCCCTATCTTACAGCTAGATTCCTTACCTTAGGCATAAGGCACCTCAAGAAAACCTTTTAGTTCAAACCAAAGGGAGTTACCCGATTTAAAGGTAACATCTTCTCTTAAGTTATTTTCTTTTATTTTACTTATCCAACCCCCTAAATTATTTTTATTAGATAATATTTTTAACAAAAACAGTATACTAAATATAAAAGGTTGTTTTTATGAGAATTATTCTAAATACACTAACACACACCTCTGTCTAATGGGTAAAGAACATATTGTTTCTGTGGATGGTGAACTACTGGCTCACGAAACAATGAATGTTCAATCTTCTCCTACCACCTCATATTGTATCTATTAAGATTGAACTTTATTTACATGTGATATATATTATATTTATATTGTATCTATACTTCTGTATTTTTTATTTATATCATATATTTATGGTTTCCATAATGATTAATTACAATAATTTCATTTGAGGAAGTGTGGACTACTGCCCCCTCAATGTGATATGACTCATTCCTTCCATACGTGGAACGTATAAATGATTGAGTTAATTAAATTTCATAACATAGAAATTATATTGGAATTATAATATACCTAATTATTATTATGTTTTTATTTCCTTAAATATAAAATGTATATGAAAGTAGCATTCATGCATACATACGGCTTACTGTCTCCATGAACGGTGTGTTTCATTTCATAACACCAAATCTTATGGATTTTTATAAAAACATATACACTAGATATATATGATATATTTGATATCTTAATCATGAATATAATTCTGGATATAATGTAATTTGGACCATATGGACAATTTATAATTATAACATATTTATTTTTAACTCTTTTTTCGAACATCTTAAAAATGTTCGATATGAACTCAAATAATTAGATAATTGTTATAGTAAGTCAATAAGTGATGTAAAAGGAATAATAAGAATGAAATAGGTTCTTAATAAATTATAAATTAAATTATGTTTATTATTTAGTAATAACAAGGAACATATAAGACAAGTCAGACTTGAGGTAAGGGGTTTCTTATCTCACTTTTAATTTTGTTATATTTTCATTATTCACCACTTATTTATTGCATGTGGTGTATTGTGTACGGAAATTTCATATGTATTATCATGATTTTATTTATATTCATGGTATTATGTTCTTCATTTGGTGATTATTAACTTTTTTTCTTACGAATCGATTGATTACAATGTGGTAAGGGGTTTTCATTTTACTTTTTATTCTCGTGAGATTCATGCTATATTTGTGACTATTTCCTTTTGTGCGGTGTATGTACTGACCATGATTGTATTCATTAGGTAATATAATTTAATTTATTGGTATTTAAATCTTCATTGTATGATCCTTCTTTCAGGGGGTTTATGTTTCGTATGTTACCAAATCGGTGAGGGAATCTTTCACCCTCCTCTTTTTAAAAGACTTCATTTATGTTATGTCGTTTAATATCAACTTTCTTATGTAATGATATGTTATTATCTATCATTATTTCTGAAAATTGTTTATCCAAGTGATGATAGAACCTTTTCTATCTCATCAATTCATTTTCTAAATTCCTATGTCACACCGTTA
Organism: Viscum album; assembly: GCA_963277665.1. NCBI lineage: Eukaryota > Viridiplantae > Streptophyta > Magnoliopsida > Santalales > Viscaceae > Viscum > Viscum album. The sequence continues at coordinate 1,887,703,252 of OY728146.1, read as the reverse complement.
GGCTGTCAAATTTCAGTAAGAAAACATCTTAACCCAATTTCAATTCGTTGGGTTAAACTTATAATTCTTGATTATGTCATGCTGTGAATATGTTTGAATAAAATATGATTGTTTTACACTTAATATCCACTTATATTGGGTGAATTATTATTTTTCACACATAATTATGTCATTGATTTATTCTTAATCTAAGGATATGATCTTTGTAAGGGACTTTGTCTCAATTTACATTCCCTTGAGATTTATTTGTTGTTATACACCAATTCAGTTTAATATGGTGGATATACTACCCTTTGATATATTATATCATGAATATTATTATTCTCATGATATTATAAGCTTTGATTAATGTCATTCCTCAATTATTTGTATTCAAGAGTATCTCATTTGGTTAAGAACTCCTTAACTAAATTATTGTTTTAAAGATTTATTTTTCTAAATATTTCTCATTAATATCAATTTTTTAAAAAAGGTTTTAAGGTTTTATATATATGGATATTAATGTTTTAAATTAAAATTCTTTTTAAATATTTCAAATTGGTATGGGAAACATTGATTCAAAAATCACTTTATTAACTCTTTTAAATGGTTTTGTAAATGGTTTGATAAAGCATTGATTATGTCAATATCTTGCAATGATATATTGTGGTTTCAATGTGAAAATGTTATATTTATATTCTAATTTTTCTATGTGTTATGAATATTTTATGTTTCTTTGGAATTGTTTACATATACGGGTGGTTTTGAGATAAACCTAGGGTGGGTGAGCCAGAGATAGCTCTCCAATGCATTGGGTAACATGATAGAGGTAAAAATTAATGTATCTCATAAGAGATTTAGGGAATATACTTTGATGGGTTTTCCTTATATAACTCCCTACATAGTAGTGAAATCTACAATGAATGTTTGATATGGATTCCACAAGTTACCTTTATGATTTATGATTTCTATGTGTTATTCATAAATCTTATGATTTCATGAGGTATGTTAAAGAGCTAGTGTTTTGTATGTATTGACGAACTAATGTTTTCTTTGTTTAGTTTATAACCCTTACTGGGATTTTTATGTGCATACCAGGTTTTTTAAATGTTTTTCACAAATTATAAGGAAGGGTAAGATAATGGAATAATTCAAGAATATGTTTATCAAGAAAAAAACTCTTATCTTCTTTTAAGAGTTTTTATTTTATGAAAAAATGGATTCTGAGTAAAAGTGACTACTTTGTAATTTTTGTGATGTAATGTAATAGTTATTGCCTAATTATCTAAAACTCTAAACCTGAAAAAATCCTCAATGTGAATTATTAACTTAATTCAAGATTGTGTAATGTTTAGGGCAGGGGCCATATAATATTTCAATATATATATTTCATGACCCGACCTAGGCCCGAGCATGAGCCGCAACAACCCTATGCTCACCTCCACTAGCTAGGGGTGGCGACCAGCCCCGAAGGCATAACTAACTCAGGGAGTCCATTTCCTATGTACTTGTACACACAAATACATCTCTATGAAAATGTTTAGAGGGAAATAATAAATGATATAACCTATCAATAAACTAAACCAAGCATGCATGAACCTCTAGAGAGTATAAAAGTACGATAGTCTAAAATCAAATGTAAATGGGGAAAATTATACACCCAACCAACAATATGTTCAAAACTAGAAAAACTGGAAATGTAAATAGCTGATAGATATCAACTCCTAAATCCTACACTACGGCCAACATACTTGTTCTAAGAACTCATTATCCATAAGTTCCTCAAATTTCATGGTATATTTATCTGTCATTTGTATAAGACAAGACACATGTGGGAAAGCCAATAAAGGGGTGAGTATATGCATGACTATGATGATTCAAAAAAACCAATAGGGGATAATTAAGAGATACAATATGAAAATAAAGACATTAGATAGATGATTAAGAATTTTCAATCAAACTCTCAAAATGTTTACAACTAAGTGCATTAGAGGGGCGGAGCTAGGATATTATTTTGAAAAGCAATCATGGTCAATCACTCACTACAACTAATTCACTTTTTTATATTTTTTCTTTATAAAATAAAACTCAAATAAATATAATAATGAAAAATAATCAATGCAAGATAAATAAATTTTGACATGCAATGTAGAATGCAGATTGATTAGTGTTAGATAGAAAGGGGATTCTTCCCATAGAATGCCCCTAGTGAACCTTCATCGTCTCTTTATTTATTCAAAATAAACTAAATAAAAATTTTATATCTCATGAATGAAAATAATCTCCTTATAATGTTATGAATATATTGTACACTCAATGGTCATCGAGATACCACACATCCACCTCCTCGATCAAGGGATAATATTTTTGAATGAACAAGCTAAAGCTTAGGTGGTAAGTGGAGACACAAAGGTAGCTTAACCACTAAATCCCCCTGGTCCTAACTCTAAAAAAATAAGAAATATTAAAAAATATGTCTCATAAAATTTGGTTTGACACTGGATTGATCCCCCTGGAACATCCTTGGGTTAGTTATTCATGATCATGAGTATTATACATCATATTTTTGAAGAGCCGGGTGGAAACACAAAAAGATAAAAATATGATAATGAGAGGGGGAAGAAGAATAACATAAAATAAAAATGTATAATATTATTAAATAAATATAAAACATTATAAATCTTTATAAAATTACCAAAAAAATCTACCCCTAAGTTTCTAACACTTTGGAATGATGATGAATTACATTTTTGTTGGAAAAAGGAGTAAATTTTCGGATCCAATTATGTCCAGTGAAATTTTCAACATGCAGGACCCAATAAATGACCAAATTTGGAAAAGTTTACTTCATGAAAGTTTCTCTGATTATATATCCATGTACATCATTAAAGTTTACAAATAATTGGACACCAGATGTCATATGTATGTAGTATTTACTCCGAGACATTAATTTTGTATAGGTGACTCTTTATATTCCAATACTCCATATGAACATGCATTAATGACCTTGAATAATGTTGAATCATGTTTTTCCAAAGTTAAAGAAGTTGTTACCAAAGATTCTCTCTTGATCCATGTTGAATTTCACATACTTAGGAAAATATCATCATGAGATATGGTCCCAATAATAAAAATTTTCAGATCTCTGCACAGTTTTGAAGACCTGCCTTATCATCTGGTTTTAGGCCTTCAAATAATGGATTTTCATTTCAGACCAAAATAATTAAATGAGTAATATTAAACATATAATCCAAAAAAATAATTTTTAAATTCTTACCGGATTATAAAAAGTGGTGGATTAAATGCAGAATAAAAATAAAACAGTTAAAATCCATAATATGGAATTTTTGTAATTAAGCTCAAAATACCACTAAAACAATAAAATATGACAATTTAACTTAAAATAAAACATTGGTGGGATTAAAAAAATTTAAATTAACTAAAAAACAATTTAAAATATCTTATCTTTCAATTCTCCCAAATTTAAAAATAACACTCTAGGTAAATCATCTAATACCAAGTTCAAATCAAACTACCTAAATCATAAATGACAACACGACTCAATTATCATATCATAGGAAAATATCATGCCTCCGATATGGATCAAATTTATGAACTACTAAAATATCATATGAAACCATTAAATATTAGTTTATGTCTCACATTCATTTCATACCTAACTCCCTAGATGAATATTTCTCTCTTCCCACAAGGATTTTTGTGTAGAGTTTTTCTAATTCTCAAAAACATGTGTGATCTCCATAGGCTTTCATTATGACTAGTATCTCAACTCCATATAAAAAATATGTCAATAATGAGGTATTTTTCTTAGGTTTTTTTTATGGTTTACAATTGGATGTTTTTAAATTTAAAAAAACCAGAGGCAGAATGAGGATGGTTAAGTTTTAATGTGAAGTAAATGCATGAAAACCATTTTACTAAAGAATGGTGATTTCTTCAATAAGATTGAAATGGAATCACCATAAAACAATTATTTCATTTATTTGGAATTTCAAACACGGTATTTTTAACTTCAAAGATAAATTTCATAACTCTTTAACCTAATTTTTATCATTATTTTAGCTTGAAATCAACTCATGATTTCTCTTCAAAATCATGCTTTTTAGGAAAAGAGAGTAGGCTTTTGATATTCAAATATTTGTGAAATCCCAGCCCAAATGTGTAATAATATTTTGGATACCCATCCATATTATCATCATGAAATTTATTAACCAAAAATATAAATATATGAAAACACATTCAATTCAACTCAAACATATTGTTCAAGAAAGCAAAATACAGTCCATCTTCTCCTTCCACCACACTTGAGTTCAATAATAATCATGAATTTAACTTCTTTTATAGATTTTAATAGGATAAGTGTCTTTTAATGTGTCTTTATAACAAGGAATATCATGGATACTTGGGGCTTAATAAAATTATTATGAAAAGATAGGAAAAAATTAGAATTGAATATAAAAAAGGGCTTTCCAATTAGTTCATCAATCAAACTTGACACATTCCATAAACTCTAACAGATTTAAAAATATAAAAACAAAAAATTATTTATTATGAAAAATATATAAGGCCTATCAAGAAAAATAATAATATAAAGAATATTTAAAAAAGGATTTTAAAACTCTTAGGTTGGGCATGATATTCAACTTGCACAGTACTAGGGCCCCTGAGTTTCACAATCAATCAAACATCACTAAATGAAAATATTGAAAATTAAGAAATAAAATCTATTCCTAATCATTTAAATACTCAAATAATAAAATTAATAAATCTTCCAAAAAAACCAATATTATTTGAATTTTCCAATGTATTTGATTAAGACCAAGAATCCTAAAAACACACTAAAGATTTTGAAAAAATAAAACATAAAAAATTACGAAATATATTTGAAAAATGAAATAGAAGAACAGAAAAAAACCTAAAAAATAATTAAATACCACCCACAGACTTATTACAGTGAATAACCTCTTTTTATCTCAAATAATACTAAATAAAATTTCCTAAAAAATTTAAATTGGGAAGAAAATAAAATATTTAAAAGGATAGATACAACATGATTTATTTTTTAGTAGAATCCTTGAGTTAAGATCCTAATTGCTACAGTTTTTAAACTACAAATAAACCTAAGAAAAATAAATAAAAATAATGTTAAATGGGAAATAAAAATCGATAATTCTTTGTTTTACACTCAAGCGGGTGCTAGGTGTTTACTACCTCTAGTCATCCACCAGTATAGGATTATCCCCAATCCAAAAGAGGATGCGTTTTCTTTGAGACAAAACACTATATATTATTTTTTTTCCTGTTTACAAGAGTAGAAATAAATAATATATATCTTCAATGAATATAAAAAAATTACCAACACCCAAGAAAGAAAAAATAAACAATTGTAGGTCTAGCGTTGGAAAAAAATAGGACAAGGTTGCTCCCTATTCCCTTATGTGGTTTTCTCCTAAATTCGGTATTCAATTTGTTGTAGAGGTTGTAGATTCACAACCACCATTTGTGTATATATTTTTCAATAGATGAAAATTGTGTGGAATCATCCTTATCATCCATGTTCTGCTTTATTTTTTCTATGTCGGAAATTTCAGAAAAAGCGAAGTCAAAAAATAATTCAACATTAATAAGAAAAAATATGATGAATCCATAAATAAATATTTTATTTCAACTAAGTCATCTTGAAAATTCATCTCTTTTAGTAGGACCATTATCAACATAATATTATCAGGTGCATCTTTATTTTTTATCTTCCAAAGAAAGATAGAGGTGAAAATGTGATGATGTTTCATTATAAAGAATGGGAAGATCATGTTTCATGCTATATTTAACAAAAATATTCTAGGATATTTCTAAAAAAACATTTATCTTCTATTAGTATACCTACTAGAGTGTTTTCTTAAAATACCTCCTCAATAAATATTTTAGTTTGGGATAAAATTATTATTTCCATTATTATCTATTTCTCACCTGACATAGGTTCTTTAACAAAAATAATTATTAGTGAAATATCTTCCAAAACATCTTCTTTTTCAGATTCTAGTTCTGGATCTAGCTTCTACTCCTAGGATGCATGTACATATTCAGTTATCCACTATTTTTCTCTCTCTAGGTTTTTTCATTAACTCATTCATCCTTTCCAATCAAGCTCCAAGATCCTTTTGAAATTCATCTTTCTCCTGAGATTCTTTAGTCCATGAAAAATAATTTGAATTGAAATACATCATGAATAAAGATTTTTTTTTGAAATTTATAATTTTTTTGTTTTCTAAAATGAAATAACAGAAAATTATTTACGAAATGTGAATAAAAATAATGATTTAAAACCACTTGGATCCCATAAAATGATTCCAATTTGAAGAAGAATTTTTTTATACACTCTCGAAATATTTATAAATAAGTACAGCACGGTGGGGATGGCCTAGGTGATTCTCTTGAGGAGTCATCACATTCAATCACTCACTACTTCTGATCCAATTTTTTATTCTTTTTTTATTTATAAATTAAAAACAAATTGTAAGAACTCGGATCTTCTTTTCAGGTATGGATAGGATTTATTCTTGCTTTTTAGGAAAATGGAAAGAAGGAAAATTTTAGTATTACACGTTGTGTACTTCCTTGTATGCATTGTGTACTATAGCACCGAGTCCAGGCCGTGTTTGGTCATGTCACCACTGTGTACACGACTATGCGATGACAAGGCAGGGCCTCATAAAGAGGGACCCATAAAGGGAATATATATGTATTGTGTCTCTAAAGAACATACAGTGTATTTTTTATTTTTAATTATTATATCAGATCGGGGTCGCATCTCATCAACATAACTATCTTCTTTTGAACATGTCTCGTCCAGGAGTGACGAATATTGTCGATTCTTCTCTGATCCCCCAATCAACTATCCTTACTCTGAATCAAACTCTTTTGGTTGTGTTGCAATCGTATCAGTGATTTCATCCTTCTTCTAGAGCCTCATCTCTTGATTCCTCCTGTTTCTTGATATATCCTTGGTTGACGAATTTATATGGTTTTGTAGATCAATGGTGTTCTAGGCCAATTCAGAGGATTGTGTTTATCTATAACGATCATACAATGTTGAGGTAGGTGTTTTGTGCCTTTCCATATATTTTCATTGAATTAAATGTGCAAAAAGTGCCCAATACCCTAGTTAGGGTATTGCGTGTTTAAGTAATTTAACCTTGTTAATGTATTTTATGCCTTTTTGGCTAGAGTGTGGGTTTTTTATTGTAAATAGGGTTATTTACCTTACTATGGACATGTTTTCCTATATTTTATCTGATATTGGTCATTGGGTCTATGATTTCTGGTTAGGCTACTAGTGACGCCCTAGGGGGAATTGACGTTGAGGGCTTCCTCAGAGTGTTTGTTGTACTGTTCACATTGCGAGACCATAGGGGGGATTGACGATTAGTGCTCCCTCAGAGTTTATATAGATATCATTATAAGACCACAGGGGGGTCTATGTTGAGTGCTTCTTAAGAGATTCTATAGTTTATCGGTAAAATACTATAGGGGGAGTTGATGGTGAGTTCTTCCTCAGAGAGTCTTTGTTTGCATGAGACCAAAGGGGTTATACTGTGTGAGCTATTCGAGGGGGTTGTTATATTTTTATTTTTAAATGATAAGTTGAACTAGAGGGGTTAGGCTATGATAACTTTCCTATAGGGTTACTTATGAGTTATTGGTTGAATAATTAATAAATGTAAATTAATGTAGTTGAAACTGTAGGACTATTTACTTCTGAGTACTTCCTTGTTTATTACTTCATTTTTCATATTTACTGCTATATATTCACAAATATTTAGGCATAGATCTTTGGGAGTTTGGCTACTGGTATTCATCTCATTCCATATTTGGTTCATGCTTTTGGGCCCAAACAGATTATATTGTTATAGGTATAGATAAGGGTAAACACCCTTCTACTTCAGGTATGTGATTGTAGTGAAGCTGGGGAGCAAGGGACCAAGCTGAGGATAGCCATGATTTTAGAGTTTACTTGTTTTCTTTGTAATTTAATTTAGTACATTATTCCATCATTGTGACTTGTTTGGATACTTTCCTAGATACTTGTGACATTCATCATTATATATATATATATATGCTACAGTTGTTTATTTACTTGCATTATTCTGCTGTTTAATTATAGTAAGGAATTAATTTTTTCACTATTGTATACATTTTTTTCTATTTTGTTACTCTACCAATGTTGGAGTAGTTCCCCAATATTACTCCCAAGGACCTTACTGCTATTCGGGTGCCTCTAGCATTCAGGGAAATGCGCTTCAGGCCATGTGACCCACCAGGTACGGGGCACCTTTGGGTAGCCCCCAGAACTGGGACATTACAAAGTGGTATCAAAGGAATTCTTTTCTTCCTTAACATATCGTTTGGAGCCTATAGACAGGTATAGGAAGTAATATATAGTTGTTAATAAGTTTTTCTCGAGAGTAGCTAACCCGTGTATAGGGGAAAAGGAAATATGCCTCAATTATTGCAATTTTTCTGGTTTTGCAATTGTTAGAGTTGATTTGATTTCACCGTTGGGTGATTCACATGTTTTTTTGTTATAATTGATGTTATTGAGGTTCTATTTATGTTGCAACCCAATATGATAAGGGTGTTCTATCTCATGCATCATATATTAACTTTCTAGAGATCACATGTCATGCATTCTTGTCATGCCATTTATGGTGCATTACCGATTTCATTTTGTTGTGATAGGTGTTGTGCTAGATATGCATGTTTTTGTGATATATTATTTGATAGAATACCTTTTATTTGATAGGGTATTGCTTATTTTTTAAGGTATCATTTGAATGGACACAAAACATTGGTTCTTAATGTGTTATGGTCCCTCATGGATTGTAATTTGGTGGATCATGTGATTGATTGCACTGTTATATCTTGTAACATACATGAATATGATGCCAAAATGTGATTCGTGGGGAGTATGGGCCCCCATGGATTGTAATTTGGTACTTTAATGTTTGATTCTATGTTTTTAATGGGTTTCGATGTAATTTCTCATGATTTCTGTCATGAAAATCCCAGAATACACAATGTGTAATTGTGAATACACTCCATGTATACTTCTATTCAAGAAGAAAATATTTTTCTTAAGTACACGCAATGTACTGTATGTACATGCTGTTTAATCCTTGACCGTTTGACTGAATCTGTGGGTAGAGACACGGGGTTGGGAAATCTTTGGTGGAACACACTGTGTACCGGATGTACATTCCATGTTGAAGAGACCATGTGTCCAACTGTGTGACTAACGACACTAATGGATGAAAATTAGGTAGTACAAACTATGTACATCTTGAATGTGTCATGTTGTGTAGACCGTGTAACCGGCTGTGTGACTAATGACACGGTTCGGTTGATTCCCCCAATTACATGTCGTTTCTGGAACAAACACATTGTGTATTATTCTTCTAAGAGAACCATGTAGCTTATCCTTTTATAGGAGCTCGGGCAGGGGGAAATGATTCAAGTACAAACCATGTTTCAAGGAGAACATATCGTGTGTATGGAGGTTACACGACCAGGGTTGGCAGAAGTACATGCCCATGTAAACGCTCAAGGAAACATGTCGTGTAGGGGTAATACACACTGTGTATCCATGTTTTGAATAACTTAAATGTTTTATTACTCTTGTTCCTTTATTACACTTCTAAGTTTCACTACTTGATTTTATTGAACTGAGGTGTGCACTTAACTTGAAGAGTCACGCCACCGAGACGTCCTCTGGTAGTATGTTAGAAATAGGGCAAGGATCAGACACCAAACATGGTAGATCAAGGACTATAGTAATATCCTCTTGTTGTTCCTATCTTGGAACCAACCATCATTCCGGATATAGGTGCAGATGCGTAGTCCTGAGAAGGCTTCATGAGGTTTATTTAGACCTTCTAGAGGGCACTTCATCCTGCCCCATCTACGGAAGAGTTAACCCAGTTTTTTCAGCAGTGGAATCCTCCCACATTATCTGGGGATGGAGTATATCTTTCTTTTGATCCATGGTTAGAATCCATGTTGTCAATATTTGAGAATCTGGAGACTCATCTAGAGAGGATGTTGAAGCTCACTATGTACATGCATCGGAATTCATAGAAGAGGTGGTGGGATGTGATATATCAGGCAGGACACCAGTAGATTATGTCTTGGGATGAGTTATAGAATATCTTCTGAAACTACTTTTACCCAGGCACATTGAAGTTTGACCAAGCCTGATAGTACATGAGTTTGTAGCAGGGTACACTCTTAGTCACGGAGTATTCTACTCACTTCACATAGCAACAGAGCTGGACCCCCATTGTGAGGGGTGATGAGTTATTCCTATCAAGGAAGTATGAGGATGGTATTAGGCATGAAACTTGATCTTAGGTGAACATCTTCTGGTCGAAGACCATATATTTTATAGTCAACTAGGTGATGATCGTAGAGAGAAACCTGATGGATTCTTGAGCATTGGGCCAGGGAGGTTCAGTATCCATAGTTGGTTCTTCTTCGGCTGATAGTAGGAAGCACCGTAGGGAGTCTACACATGGAGATCCAAGTAGAAGGATTCACCTTCAAGTAGCTAGGTGTTATTCTATTGGTGTGGGAATGGCATGCATACGAGGCCACATTTCCCGAGAGACGTAGTTGAGTTCCAATCTTGCGGAAATATGGGTCATCTTTAGTGTTTCTATCAATTTTTCTCATCAGAAGCTGATGACAGAGGTTCTTCTTTAACTCCTCATTTTGGGGTAGCACCACCTGTTTATCTTTAGTATGGAACTGGAGTTTGTTTTGCTATTCAATCTGAGGTGGAGGTCTTAGCCGTGGTATCCAATTTCCATTCTTTCAGTGAAAACATGGTTGATCAGCTCACGGTGGTCAGGTAAGGCCACAGGGCCATGGTACAGGTCAGACTTCTATAGTGGAGAAAACCTAGTAGGAGAAGGATCTTGGACCCTCTATAGTTATATGTACAATTTTGGTTGCCTTAGTTTTATCTTCTACAGTATTCGATATAGGTGCATCCCATAGTTTCATATTTTTTTCTATTGTAGAGAGACTTGGGATTTGTATCATTTCTTTTGTAGATATCAGGATGCTAGACACTCTGTTGGGGACTAGAATAGCTATTGTACATCAGTGTAAGGAGTTCCCTCTTGAGGTCGATGGGTGTCACATCTTATGGGACCTTTATGTCTTAGAGATTACAGGCTATGATGTCATTCTCAGAATAGACTGGTTGGTTCCCTACTAGGATATTGTCAACTTCTATCATCATAGGGTCAGTTTCACATCACCAGAGCGCAGTTTTTTTCTACGTAAGAGCAAATGGGATGTTCATGAAAGCAGGGCATGACTCGAGCATCATGGGTTGGGAGGAGTTACAACCCATATTTCTTGTCTGTATATGTATGACCAGGGAAATTCACTGATGTACTTTCCTCCAGTGGTGGATCATTTCAGGGATGTATTTCCAAAGGACTTTTTAGTTTTCCTCTCAAGTGATAAGTATACTTTTATATTGATCTTATTCTAGGAGCATAACCAGTGTCCATTCCTCATTATAGGATGGCTATGCTAGAGTTACAAGGGATCAAGAAGTAGTTAAAGGAGTTATAGGCAAAGGGTTTCATTTGAACTAGTTCTTCTCTTTGGGGTTCTCCAATCCTATTTGTGAATAAGGAAGATGGTACCCTTAGACTTTGTGTGGATTATCAGAAGATGAACCATTTGATGGTTAAGAACTGATATCCATTGCTGAGGATTGATGACCTCTTTGATCAACATTTAGGAGCACCAGTGTTCTTGAAAATTGACTTGATATCTGGTTATCATCAGTTGCACGTTGGACCATCTGATATACCTCTTACTAATATTAAGATCAAGAATGGTCTATACGAGTATGTGGTTATGTTGTTCGGTCTCACGAATGCACCTGCAGTTTTTATGACATTGGTGAACTGAGTGTTCCATCAATACATGGATCCTTTTGTGGCAGTTTTCATGGATGATATCTTGGTGTAAGGTCACACACGACGCGGCCATTCTAACGATCTTTAGATCATTATTAGTACCCAAAGAGAGCATCTGTTATATAATTAGATCTCAAAATTTCACTTCTGGATGGACCATATTCACTTCATGGGTCATGTTATCTTAGACACAAGAGTATCAGTAGACCCAGAGAACATGAGAGTAGTATTTTCCTAGGAGTATCCAAATAATTTCTTGGAGGTATGGAGTTTTCTAGGGCTATTTGGTTACAATAGTTGTTTTATATAGGAATTCCACGCTTAGTAGTTCCACTAACAGGCCTAACTAAGAAGGGTATGAAGTACCTCTGGATAGATTCTTACGATTCTTCCTTTCAAGAGCTGAAAGGGAGGTTAAATTCAGCACTAATACTAGTTTTTTCAGAGCTGGGAGAGAGTTATACACTTTATTGTGATGCATCAGGAATCGGGCTGGGATCAATGCTTCTGCAGGGGGAAGGAGTCATTGTGTATGGGTCTTGGTAGTTGAGGCAACATGAGAGGAATTACCCAATGCACGATCTTGAGTTGGATGTAGATGTTTATGTTTCATGTTGTTGGATAAATTATCTGTTGGGAGAGAATTTGTTGGTATACACTGACCACAAATGTCTCAATTATAACTTTACCCATCATGACCTAAATTTGAGACAAAGAAGCTGGTTTGAGTACCTTTAGTCCTTTAATTTTGAGATTGACTATATGCCTGGGAAAGGCAACGTAGTGGTTGATGCTTTGAGCAGGAGGACTCGGATACAGGCAGTTCAGGAGGCTAGTAGTAAGTGGCATCTTATGGCTATGTTCTCGAAGATGCATTTGGAGGTGCACGACAGATAGGGTAAGACTTTTATTTTTTCTGTAGTTGTTACCTCTACACTACTTGATCGAGTGTGAATGAGGAAGCTATCAGATTTTGAAGGCCTAGTCCTACGAGAGGGTGTGTCGGGAGAGGACCCTATTCCTAGTTGGATCATAGGTGAGGAAAAGTTCTTACATTTTCATGGTAATATATGGGTGTCAGCATACATGTTTGAGGAGCTGATATGGGATTTTCATTCCTTAGTTTGGGGAGTTCATCCTAGTGTTACCAAGATGTATCGATATCTACACTATCTATTTTGGGGGCTAGGAATGAATATATATGTTTCTAGTTTTGTGATGAGGTGTTCCACCTGTCAGTAGGTGAATGCGGAGCTCAGTGACTAGTAGGGATTTTGCAGCAGTTACCCATCCTTGAGTGGAAATGGAATGATGTCATGATGGAAATTATGACTAGTTTACCAAGGTCGCCTCAAGGGAATGAGGCATTTTTGTTGGTCATTGACGATCTCGTGAAGGTTTCACACTTCTTACCGATCGAGGAGAAATTTAGTTTTGATGAGCTATGAAGGTTTTACATCTAGGATATTGTACGTTTACAGGGATTTCTACACTCCATTCTTTTAGATAGGGACTCTTGTTTTAGATCTCAGGTCTGAAAGGGACTACAGAGGGATTTGTGTACATAGGTACTTCAGAGAACAGCTTACCATCCCCAGACATATGGCCAGTCTGAACGTACTATACAAGTGCTAGAGCACATTCTTCGAGCATCTGTCCTAGATTTTGGTGGTTCTTAGTAGAAGCGCATACCTCTGGTGGAGTATTCATACAATAATAATTTTCAAGAAACTATTCAGATGGATCCATTTGATGATTTGTATGGTGGGTCATGCCAATAACCCCTATGTTGGATGGAGGTAGGAGAGGTTTCTATGTTAGGACCTCATCTTGTCCAGGAGACTACGAAACAAATTGAGTTGACTCGGAAGAGGATGTATACTGTATATTCACAATAGAAATATTGTGCAGATAGACGGAGATGACCTCTGGAGTTCAAGGTTGGAGATCAGGTTTCTCTATGTGTCACCCTGAGGTTGGGACACATGGAGATTATGAGACAGGGTAAGCTTTCATCGAGATACGTTGGGCCATTTGTGGTTTTAAAGAGATTCAAGCTAGATTCCTATGAGTTGCAGTTATCTCAGAGTTACTAGTCTATGCATGATGTCTTCCACGTTTCTTGGCTGTGACATTACATCTCGGGCCTTTCTCATGTTTTCCAACTTGGGGTGGTTGAGATGGAGGTGGATTCATTGTTTGAGGAGCATTATATCCATATTTTTTATCATAGTGTGAAGGTTCTCTGTGGTCATTCTATTCCTCTGGTATGGGTGTTATGGAAGAATGGGCGAGTACAAAATGATACTTGGGAGAGGGAGACCTATGTGCAATCAGAGTGACCGGATCTGTTTAAGGATTCTTCTTCATCACCACCATTCTAGGGAAATTCAGGGATGAATTAATTTAAGGAGGGAATTTTGTAAGAACACGGATCTTTTTTAGGTATGGATCAGTATTCATGTTTCTTTTGAGGAAAAGGAGAAGAAGGAAAATTTTAGTAGTACACGTTGTGTTCTTCCTTGTACACACCGTGTACTCTGGCACAAAGTCCAAGCCGTGTTTAGTTGTGTCACAGCCGCATACACTACTATGTGACAATGTGGCAAATCCACTTAAAATAGGACCTGAAAATGGAATATACACACCGTGTATCTATAAATAACATGCTATATGTTTTTATTTTTATTTTCATTTTTTATATTGGACTGAGGTCACGTCTCATCGAAAAAAAAATTTCTTATGAACCCATCTTGTCCAGGAGTGACGGATATCCTTGATTCTTCTCTAAGCCTCTGATCAACCATCCTTGCTCCAAGTTAAACTCCATTAGTTGTGTTAGAATTACATCAGTGAGTTTTTCCTTCTTCTAGATCCTCAACTCTTGATTCCTCTTATTTCTTGATATATCCATGGTTGGACATTTTAGAAATTTTTTGTAGATCTACAGCATTCTAGGTCGATTCATAGGCTGATGTTCAACTATATCAATCTTATAATGTCGAGGTAGGTATTTTATGCCTTTAAGTATATTTTATTTGAATTATATGTGAACATAGTTCCCAATACCCTAGTTAGGGTATTGCGTATTTAGGGAATTTAACCCTGTTAATTCCATCCATGCCTTATTTTCTTGATTATGTGTTTTTGTTGTAAATAGGGTTATTTAACTTTCTAGGGATGTTTTTTCCAATGTTTGATCTGATATTGGTCCTTGGGTCTATAATTACTATTAGGTTGTTCTGTTTTCCATGCCTAGTGTGGTTAGGATTGAGTGATATTATCTGACATGCTTGTGATAAGCTTTGTATCCATTTATCCAATTAGTATTTGTGATTTACTTTGGATGTTGAAAATATTTTGTGCATGATTGCTTTACACAGGGCTGTGGGAACCTGGGGTTGTGAGACCATAGTGGGATTAGCATTGAGGGCTTCCTTAGAGTGTTTATTGTACTTTTCATGTTGTGAGACCATAAGGGGGGATTGATGTTGAGTGCTCCCTCAGATTTTCTGTGGTTTTCATTATGATAACACAGGGGGAATTGACATTGAGTGCTTCCTTAGAGACTCGTTATTTTATCATTAAAATATTATAAGGGGAATTGATGGTGACTACTTCCTCATAGAGTATTTATTTTCATGAGACCAAGGGGGTTAGACTGTGTGAGGTATCCCAGGGGGTCGTTATATATTTATTGTATAATGATAAGTTGAACCATATGGGTTAGGATGTGAGAACCTTCTTAGAGTGAATAATTAATAAATGTAAATGAATGTAGTTGAAACTATAGTACAGTTTATTTCTGAGTACTTCCTTGTTTATTATTTCATTTTTTATATTTATTTCTATATATTCACTGATAGTTAGGCACAAATCTTTGGGTGATTTCCTACTAGGATTCACCTCCCACCCTATTTGGGTCATGCTTTTGGGCCCAAATAGATTATATTGTTTCAGGTATAGATAAGGGAAAATGCCCTTCTAAATCAAGTACATGACTGATGTGGAGCTATGGAACATGGGACCAAGCTAAGGCTTGTGATGCTATTAGATTTTAATTTTTTTCTTTGTACATTGGTTTAGTATGGTATTCCAACATTGTGACTTTTTTGGATACTTTCCTAGATACTTGAGACATGAAACGTTATTTACAAATATATATATATATATATATATATATATATATATATGTATGTATGTTGCCGTTTTTTATTTACATTATGTATTTTTCTATTTACTTATTGTATGGAATTACTATTTCTGATACTGTATACATTTGTTTTAGTTCTGTTACTCTGCTAATGAGGGAATTGATTCCCCATTATCACACCCAAAGCCCTCACTACTAGTCAGCAGCCTCTGGCATTCAGGGAAATGCGCTTAACGCCATGTGACCAACCGGGTACGGGGCACCTTTGGGAGGCACCCGAAACCCAGATGTTACATAAATGTAATCTAAAAATTAAAAATAATAAATTTAATATAAAGAAAAGTAAACATGAAAAGAGTAATGCAGAAAAAATGATTGATGTTAGACAGAAAGGAGATCATCTTCAGAGAACACCCAAAATGAACCTTCAATTTCACTTTACTTGTTCCAAATAAACTTAATGAATATGATTCCTCATATGGATGAATGTCCTATCCTTTCTGTGTTTTTAATATATGGTAAACTCAATGATAACTGAGATACCACACATACACCTCCTCGATCGAGGGCAGAATATTAGAGAAAAAAACATGATAAGCCTCGGGTGGAAAGTGGAGACACAGAGGAACCTTGCGCACATAGATCGCCTAGGCCTAACTCTAATAAAATAAGAAACATTAACAATGATAGATCATAAAAATAGGTTCAACACTATATTCATCCGCCAGAATCATTCTCTGGTTATTTAATCATGATCATGAGTATTAGAGATCACAGTGAAGAAGAACGGGGTGGAAATATAAAAGATAAAAATATGATAATGAGATGAATAAAAAGACAAAAATATACTAAAAATCCATAATATTATTACATAAATATAAATCACTATAAATCTACATAAAATTTAAAATAAATTCTACCCCTAAGTATCCAAGACATTGGAATGATGGTGAAGTGTGTTTTTTATAGAAAAGGGGTGGACATTTTCGGATCCAATTCTATACACCAAAAATGTTCTACATGTTATACCCAATAAATGACTTTATTTGGAAATAGTTACTTCTTTATAGTTTCTACACTACTCTAGATGCTTCCACCCTCAACATTTAAGATTAATTGGATACCAAATGTTGGTGTTATAGACTCTATACTCTGATAAATTAATTCTATATATGATACTCTCCATATTCCTATGCTCCATGTTGTCATGCATTAATGACCTTGTATTAAGCGGAATCAGGTGGGTCTATGGTTAAAAACGTTTTCCCCTATATTTTATATTGCTTCATGTTGAATGTCAGGTTTTTTAGACCCACCACTTATGAGATATGGGCTCATCCTCAAATATTTCTAGATCTAGGAAAAAATTTCAAGTTCTATATTGTGATCTATTGTTGGGCCTTATAATAATTGATATAAATTTGGGACCTGAGGAATGAAATAAATACCATTGAAAATATAAGTCTAAAAAAGAATAATTTTACAATTTGGATTAGGTTAGAGAAAGGTGTGTCTAAAATAAAAATTAAAAATAATGCATTTAAAATTCAGAATAGGTAATTTTTTCAATTAAGATCAAAATACCACTAAAACCGCAAAATTAGAAAATTTTAAATAAAATAACATATTACTGGGAATAAAAATAGTGAAATTAAAATTAAAATATAATAAAATATTTTCCCTATCAATTTCCTCATACTTAAACATTTCAATCCTAGGTAATCGTCCATTACCAAGCTTAAAACAAACTTTCAATAAATGACAACAGATCTCTATTATCATATCAAAGGAAAATATCATTCTTCATAAATGGATAAAAAAAATACTAAATCCTAAAATATCATAAAAACCAATTTAATCTAATTTTAATACTCATATTCATTATATAACAATCTCCTCGGAAAAAATATTTCTATCTTCACTCAAGGATTTTTATGAGGACATTTTCTCTTTCATAAAAATATGTGTGATCACTATAGACTTAATCTCCTTCTAATATCTTAACATTATAATGTAAAAAATGTGACAATAATGAGGCCTTTCTAATGGGTTCTTTTGAGGATGAAGGTTGGATGGTTATAAATGTAAAAAAAACATCAGAGGCATAATGAGGCGGGTTAATCTCTAAAGTGAAGTAAATACTTGAAAATAGTTTTTCTCAAGAATGGTGTTCTCCTCAATAAGCTCTAAATTTAATAACCATAAAATTACCATTTATTTTATGGGGAATTTCACAAAAATAATATTTCTCATCCATTATAAATTTCATTCCACTTTTCCATAAATTGTTACATTTTTTCAACTTAAATCAATATCTGGATTTCTCTTCAAAATCATGTTTTTTAGGAAAAGAGTGGCTTATTTTGATCATCAAATATTGGTGAATACCCATCCCAAATGTTTAATGATATTTGGACCACCCATCCATCTTTACATCATGTAATGTCTTCCACTAAAGAAGTAATGTATTATAACACTTTCAATTTTTCTTGAAAATATTCATCATGAAAACAAAATGTAGTCCATCTTCTCCCTCCCCCACACTTGAGTTAAATAATAATAGAATTTAACATCTAGATAAGGTTGTAAAGTGATAAATGGAATATAATGCGTCTTTGTAACAAGTTATATCATGTCTAGTAGGGTATTAATGAAGGTTAGATTAAAAGGTAGGCCAAAATTTGGAGTTGAATGTAAACAATATCATTAAATGTGTTGCCTCAATAATACATTACACATTCAATGAACTCTAAAATATTTAAAAAGATAAAAAAATGTTCAAGATTAAACAAAATATCGAGAGGCTCATAATAAAAAGTTAAAATTAAATATGACTTTAAAATTTTATTGTAGGCTCTCAATTTGGGGAAGATATTAAATTTGAAAATTACTAGTGCATGTGAGTTTCACAATCAATCAAACTTCATTAAATGAAAATACTAGAAATCCATAAAAAATAAACCCATAAATAAATTAAATCCTTCATCACCCAAATAAAGAAAATGTTAAAAAAACACAAAGATGCTTTTATTTTACAAAATTAATCATTTTCTCTCAAGAATCCTACAAACACACCAAAAAATGAAAAAATAAAACCTGGAAAATTCAAAAAAAAAGACATGAAAAATAAAAAACAAACAAAAACATAATTCTTAAAAATAGACTGATATCCCTCCATAACACTTATTTTATTTACTAACTAATTTTTATCTTAAATTAAATCAAGAAATTTTTCAAATATAATTTAAATTAGGTATAAAATAAAATATATAAAATGATATATACAACGTCGATTATCTTTTAGTAGAAATCTTGAGTTAAGATTCTTATTGCTACCACTATTAAAATATAAAAACAATAGAAAAAATAAGAATAAAAATAAATAAAATGAAAGATAAATTGAAATTAAAATAAATAATTTTCTATTTAACCCCCAAGAAGTTTTAGGGATTTTACTATGCATAGTCAGGTATTTGCATTGGATTATTTCTATTAGAATGAGGATGAGTTTTATTTAAGACAAACAATGATATGTGAATTTACATGATGTCTATAAGTTGAAAAAACCAATATAGAACCCCAATGAATATAATAAAATCTTCTACCCCCAATAAATAAAAAATAAATAATTTTAGGTTTATAGTTGGAGGGAAAGAAAGATAGGGGTGATCCCTATTGACATTCATGATGTCCTTCACCATATGGTATTCATGTTTTTGTAGAGGAGGTAGTTTCACCAGCACCATCTTGTATATATCTTCTTCTATAACCAAAAATTGTGTTGTTTCTTCCTTATCATCCATGGTCTGCACTATTTTTTTATGTTAGAAATTTCAAGAAAGAGAAGTTAGAAAACAATTAATCATGAATAAGATTAAATCATAATGAATCAATAAATATATCTTCCCATTCAAGTAAGTTGTCTTGAAAATTTATCTCTTATAAAATGGCCATTGGAAACATAATACCATTAGGTGAATCTTAATTTTAATCTTCCAAATTAATAGAGGGGTAGAAAGGTGCTGATTTTTCATTATTTAGAATGGGATAATCATGTTTTAGGTTATATTCAACAAATTAATTTTATGATTCTTCCAAAAAAATTGAAATCCCATAAGTATATCTGTTGAAATTTTTTCTTCAAATTCTTCCTCAAGAAATGCAAAAGTGTAGGATATTGTTATTAATTCCTTTAGTATATCATTCTTAGCCACCTTAGATTCATTAACATAAAACTTTATTAGTGAAATATATTCCCCCACTTGTTCTGATAATGGTTCTAGTTCTAGCTTCATCTTCTACTCCTGGGATTCTTGTACGTATTCATTTATCCACTTTATTTTTCTCTCTGGGTTTTTCATTAAATCACTCATGATTTTCAATAAATATTAAAGATCCTTTTGGACATATTACTGTACCTGATCTTCATTAGTCCATGCAGAATAACTTAAATTGATAAACATCATGAAAAAAGAGATTTTTTGGAAAATTATGTTTTTTTTAAATTAAATAAAACAAAATTAAATACAAACTATGAATAAAAATAATTAATTAATACCACTTTGATCCCCTAAAATCACACCAATTTGATGAGGTGTTTTTCTTTTTTCACTCACAATATTTATAACTAAGGGAAAACATAGGGGCTAACCTAGTATATTCTATTGATGAGTGGTTGTGGTCAATCACACACTGTTTATAATTCAAGTATTTCATTTTTTTATTTATAAAATAAAACA
Source organism: Viscum album (assembly GCA_963277665.1). NCBI lineage: Eukaryota > Viridiplantae > Streptophyta > Magnoliopsida > Santalales > Viscaceae > Viscum > Viscum album. The sequence continues at coordinate 1,887,682,367 of OY728146.1, read as the reverse complement.
AAAATAAATCTATGATTTAAAAAAATAATTTCAACATAATGAAAATTAAATATGCAATGAAAAATGAAGGCAGAATTATTGATGTTAGATAGAAAAGAGATCCTCTCTGGTAAACACCCAGATTGAATATATATTACACTCAATGATATTTGAGAGTCTACACGTCCACCTCCTCAATCGAGTGAGAATATTGCAGAAATAGGGAACTGATCCTCTGGTGGAACGTGGAGACAAAAAGGCATAGTGCCCACTAAGATTCCCACCATCCTAACTCTAAGAAAATAATAAACATTATAAATGATTACTCATAATCTTTGGTTCAACATTTATTTAGTCCCCAAAGAACTTCCTTGGGTTAGTTACTTCTAATCATCAGTATTATAGATCATAGTGTTTAAGAACGAGGCAGAAACACAAAAGATGATAATATGAGAATGAGATAAAGATGAATACAAGAGTATACTAAAAATTCATAATATTATTATTGAAATATAAAATACTAAAAATCTATATAAAATGACTTAAAATTATTCCCCTATGATGACAACACTTTTGAATGAAGATGATGTATATTTTTATAGGAAAATGGAGGAAATTTTTAGATCAAATTCTATCGACCGAAATATACTACATGGTAGACCCCATAAATGACCCAATTTGGAAAAGGTTACTTTTTCAAAGTTTCTTCACTTACTTATTATTGTTTCCTAACAAAATTTAAGATTAATTGGACATTTTATGTTGTAGTTATGGACTATTTACACTGAGAAATTAATTATGTATAGGTAACTCTTAATATTACAACAGTTCACATTAGAACGAATTGATGGAATTAAATAATGTTGAATCATGTAAAACAATAATTAAATAAGTTGTTTCCATGGATTTTATCTTTACTCATATTTAATTTCTAAGTCTTTGGACCATCCCTTTATGATATATGGTCCAAATATCAAAATTATCCATAGCTATAAACTGTTTCTGTGGCATGTATTATGAGTAGGTTTTGGGCCATCAAATGATGGGTTGATATTTGGTCCCTAAATAATTAAATTATTCGCATAGAACATAGAAGCCTAAAATACAATAATTTTTCAATTTGGATCAGTGTAGAAGAATTTATTGCCGAAATATAGAATGAATATAAGATAGTTAAAATCCAAAATAGAGAATTTTTAAAATTAAACTCATAATACCACTAAAACCATAAATTATGACAATTTTACTTAAAATAAAACATTGGTGGGATCAAAAAATTGAAATTATAAGTAAAATTGTGGAAAAATATTTCTATTTCAATAGAACAGGGTACAATGAAGGATAACATGTTAACCCAAACAAAGATTAGAAGTAACCTTGTGTGAACATAAGGGCTTGACATGGTGGGTAAATGAACTACCCTTCAAGTCTCCACACCTTTAGTAGTAGCATAGACTCATCAAATAAAATGAATCTAAACATGAAAATCACATGGCATACACCATACGTCTTCACCTCTCCTAGAAGAAGAATAACCAAATCCAAGGTCTGGATACATAAGAAAGTATATGTGTGTGTGTCTGTGTGTGTGTTTATTCTCAATCAAAAGAAGCCCTAATGATAGATTAATGTGATATTAATATCATAGTTAAGCCCAAGAAAATGTTTATCCAATAGTTCCAAAATTTAATCAATGATTTTCAATATATCATGTGTCTACTGAGAAGTAATTGTCCATGACTTACCACACCTTGTGATTGTACCACATAGTCAAGGGGCCAAAATCCTGATGGAGAGGACCCACACCCTAGTGTGTTGGGGGTCCACTCTAATATCCATAGTAGATGCGACTACCCAGCTAATATATAGGGTCAACTTGGTATCCATTAAGGAAATCACATCCCAACTATACTGGAGTGTCAACTCAGTATACATCAAGAATGAAACTTCCCAACTATGTTCAGGGATCAAATTGGTATCTATGAATGATGTCACAACCTATATATACTGGAGGGTTAAATTGATATTCGTCGAGCACACCAATAACTATCTATTCTCAAGCATCAAATTTGTATCTATTGAGGAAGCCACATCCAACCAATGCTGAATTTTTGACACAGTATCCATAGAGGACGCCACTACCCATCTATGCTAGATAGTTGACTCACTATCCATTGAGTACACAGATGTCCAACGACGTGGGGGAGTAGACTCAGTATCTATCATGGATTTAACTTTCTAACTATATTTTATGGTCATTTATGTATCATCACTGAGTAACTCCACCTCACAGCACGACTGGAGTGTACGACTCGAAAAGCACCTAGTGATCCTATGGATTTACTACCACCATCGGGTTTTACCTTATCAAGTGTAATGCGCATAACATTTTTCATCACATCTCATAATTCCATACTAATGAAACCATCATGATCTATGTGTAAAAACAATCAGGATAGGATACTCATTGGCCAAAATCCAAATTCATAAGATAGAGTTATGAAAGGTTGAATTTTTCTCAAAAAGGAACTAGGGGACACAATGTGGGAGGGGATCCACATATTTTGTGGTCCCACATCACTACATGGCCATGTCCCTATCTAAGACACGAATCCATACCATGTAGAAATTCATATTTTTTAGGTTAATTACATGGTGTTTCTAGGCTCACTAGGAATGATCCATGTCATACTAATCATGTCCATGTACCGGACCATGTGTCAATGTACAAGACCCCTTGTCAATGTACCATATCCCGTGTCTGTGTACTGTAACCCATTTCCATGTACCTGACCCTGTATTGGGGTACTAGAGTACACATCCATGTACTTGTTTATGTACTTTTACATGGTATCCTACCTGTGTGATTCGTCACATGGGTTTCCATCTAGGGAAGGGGTAAAGGACATGTATGATATCATACACACCATGTTGTCCATATATTTTCTAAAAAAACAGCCACTTTCATCAATGAGGGGGATACACACCATGTGTTAATCCATGAACACAGAATTCAGTTAGTATTTTAACCATATCTAAATATCTAGTCATCATTCCTTGAATATGAAAATATTATTTCATTTCATCCTTTAATACCTCTTGAAAATATTGGATCTAGGTTTTATCTACTATTTTCGGATGTCATTCACCGAAAAAAGGTCGTCGATGAGGCGTTGGGGGTTGGTTGTTCAACCTGCATGCCTAAAACTCTTCGGGGGTTAAATATTTTTCAACCAATCATTGAAACGATCATCCACGCCCCCACCATCTTCCCAGATCTGGTCTTATTTTACCAATTTTTTCCTCCTTTGTCAAACTGTAGAAGTTTTGGGGGTCTGATCGGCATCAGTACTAGCCAGAAAGGTCAAACTAGGACCACAGGGTCCTACTAGTGACAAATACAAAGAGAAATTGGGTAAAAATGAATAAAAATGTTTTTATGGTTTTTTTCTGAGATTTCAGGGCCAATGATCAATAATTTTGATTCGGGGATTAGAAACTAAAAAAATTAATAAAAATTTCAGTACATAGGTGCAAGACCTTTTCCATAATTAGATCATATCCATGAAAAATGATGGATATACTCAAAAAAATTAATCAAATGTTTTAAATCACCAATACAAGAGTACTACCTCAATTATCGATCATTATTTGATGAATAATGTGTCCTATAATGGTTGAAAAAAGACATCGCATTCATTGCATCCTGATCTGATATGATCTAACATTTCATCATCATCTAATGAGATTCTCTAATGGAGAATGGAGGAAGAGAATTTAAATTCTCCCTGGGATTATGTGGATAATCCTGTAGAATTTATCCTGGAAGTGATCTTATCGATCATTTCTTCATGATGATATGAATTAATTAATTATTTTAATAATTATTTAACTCACTAAACATACCTCCAATGAGTGAGTAGCTATAATGTCACACGCCGATTCATTTTATATCATTTCGATGTTAAACAATAAATTCTAGACTCAACGATGGTCTCAAATTTTTTTTATCTGAGTTTTCATTTTAGATTTAACCCGTTTTCTTTGAGGTAATTTGAGTCCACTATATAAAATATATTTAATATTTTTATTATAATAATTCTTGGCCAACTAGGCCTCAAATTCACACATCCTATCATTGCCTAGATATGAAAATATATATAAGAATATTGAAAATCCTTTTCATGGAGAAAATGGGTATCAACATTATTATATCCTTCATGATTTTTTTCCCAGAAAAGAAAATGCTAGACAATAAACTTGGGATATAGGGACCTCACTTGGATCTCCCAATATAAGGAACTCTCCTACATGTTCTCATGATTCCACAACATGTAGACCAATGGTAATATCCATCCACACCGGGTCCTCTCTTGTTGATCATTGATCTTTACCAGGTTCTTTATAAATTTGGATCCATCCCTGATGTACAACACACACATGTCAATGATCTGTGTGGGATCATGCATGTATCTCATCATCTACAACAAGGGGAAAACATCATACACCCACCCTATCACAACCTATTCCTCGGGACCCATTCTGTGACTACCCCAAGCCTGCCTTCCATATTCCAGGTGCTGGCGACTAGCACCAAAGGAAAAAATCCCTAAAAACTGGGTTGGAATTGCCTTTATAAACTGAAAACACACACAACAGAGTATGAGATAGAAGTAAACAAGAAGTAAAAACTGTATACAAAAAGAGTTTTGGAAACTAAATAGGGTTCATAAATACAAGCCCAACTGTAAAGTACAGGTACAACTAAAAAAGGGACAAAATAGCTAAATGGTGAAAGCAGCTCCTAGATCGTCCACCATGGATCCTATGTGAAGGGTAGGTACAGATAGCCCCCTTCGCACTCCATGTCCATCTGACTCCTCTGTGTACTATCTTGTCTAAAGGTCCACCTCCGGGTACTGTCTAGTCCTGGCGCTCTCAGCCTCCGTCAGCACTATCCGTCGTCTGCATCCAACACAATGAGGTGTGGGCATATCCCATGAAGGGGTGAGTATAACGATACTCAATAGGGACCCCGAGACTCTCAAGGTATCAAAAAATCAAACAAGGATAAACAAAAAATTATGAAATCGACAAATAGCTCCACTTAGGTATATGCCCATACATATACCTAAGTTATCAAGTAATCCATCTCGTTCAAGTGGAAACACAAGAGTTTCTAACTCATCTCACAAAGTTATACAACTTTTGTAGAGTGATAGAGATGATCAGATGTGGTCATTGATTCATCTAAGCTGTCGAACCCACACTGGATCCAGGACCAGCAGTTTAAACTGTCAGACCCACACAGGATCCAGGAACAGTAGTCGGAGCTGTCGGAACCACACAGGATCCAGGACCAGCTAAGCTATCAGACTCACATAGGATCCAAGACCAACTATTCGGTCGGACCCACACAGGATTCAGGGACAGTCGTCAGAGCACAGCCAGCCGCATGGTTTTCACAAAGTACGCTTGATTTCGGGAGGGTTCGCTCCTCAAGGAAAGAGTCAATACATCAACTTCCACATCATCCTAAGTTTATGTATCCTGAAGTTCTATCTCTTATAAAGAAACACAATGTGATGGATGGTGCGCCAATCGAACTCCCAGTCTGAAAGTTATTGGCATTTCCGTTCCTAGAGCCCGGATTGATTTAGGTTCAATCCAACCCAACCATACCCCAACTGCATCCAAACCTCATGTGGGGTATTCCAAAATAACTTTCTCGCTCCACGATTTTCATCACCGCAAACAGTTCACCAATCGGACACTTGTAGCCCATGTTATGGGAGAAAAGGTGAAAACATACCAAAACGGGTCCGGACTGGGGTCCGACCCGGTCTGTGGGTCCGACCTGGCCCACGGGGGCAGCCCAGCCCATGGTGGGCAGCCCGGCCCGAGGGGGTTCCGCCTCAGGCATGTCTAGTGGGGAAGGTCGCGCGCCCCCTGGTAACCTGAACGACATAGTTGTTCGGGTGGGAGGAAAACTGATACCAGGTGGCGCCGGTCCGCATCCCGTAGGACCCAATGGGGTCCTGCTCCTCCTGGCTAGCTGAGTGTCCATCTGCTCCCATGCGGCGCCTTTTCACCACGCCACCTCCAACAACCGAGTGGTTTGGGCCGCCGGTCTTCTTCACGGCCGGGTCGAGCCGACCATTTCTGCATTGTCACGGCAGGGGGCTGTGGCCCTGCTTCAGTCCACCGCACGGCGCCAGTGCACCGCGCCTTCCAGGTATCCCGACAGCTCGAGCTGACGGCTCACTTAATGGACATCCTTACGCCGGCCGCTGCTGCACCTCCATTGTCCATCGGTCGCAGCCTTCTTCTCCGAAGGTGCAGTTGCTCCGCCGCCATCCATGCGGGGATGATCGTCGCACCAACAGTTGGTGAACTTTCCACAGGTCACCGGACAACTTCTAGTGGCCTGATTCTCACACCGAAAGAATTAGTGCATTCCTCAGGTCATCCCCTTTGATCCAAAACCTTTTTTTTTTCAGGTAACGCTCAACCCAGACTCATGTCGCATTGAGCAACAAAAACCACAAATAATGTGGAGGGGTTGGGTCGTGTTGGTTCCGCCTGCGCCCTCCGCATTAGGGTGATATCAAGGAGCTTCGAAAATAAACCATGATGAAAAAAAATATCATGAAAAAATTAGCAAGCTTGACCCCCTACCTCGTAATCTTTTTTGTTTGATGATGTCGTGGGAAGGCAGACGTCAATTCGTTGACGTCGGAAATGAAGAAGTCGAGGATGGCGTCGTCAGCATTCTTCAAGGACGGCACTCCGTCCTTTGTTCCAATTGAAGAAGGAAGAAGGTATCTATCATTGGCGGATGAAGTGTTCTTCATTCTTCTGTGGTCGTTCTTTGTTGGAGAGTATTTTACTCCTCTATTCTCCCTTTCAACAAATGAGTGATGCCAACACCAATGAAATAATAGATTGTCTGTTGTTTTAATTGTTGGCATGAATTCAAATATAGAAATAATTAAGGGTGGATCCACTTAATTAATTATTCTGTGTAGGAACAAATTAATTAAGGGCGTCTAAGAGGTTTCATGGGTGGTGGCTCCATAAAATTAATTAAAGGATGTTGAAGAGTTTCACCACCTTAAATGGGGGGTTCCATGGGGTTACAAGCCCGGGTGGTCCCCACCAAAATATATCCTCCCAAGGGAGGTTATGTTTGGGTGGGCCCCACCACCATAACCTCTCATGAGAGGTTATGGTGTGGTGGACCCCACCTCTTACCTCCTCTTGGAAGTTTTAACCACCAGAGAATAAAAATAAAGTCACACTTTATTTTTATTTAAATTAATCTTAAAAAAACTCAAAAACTAACTTTCATTCTTGACCAACTGCCGTCATGGTGAAAGTATTCTTAAGCAAAAACCGGCATTGCGAGTTCAACGGTGCCCTCGGATTTAAATTCCAAAAACCGGTTCAAAAGTTATAAAATCCCGCTCGAACGTTTACTGAATGTACCCAAACAAAACTTCAGAAATTGTTTTCGGGTGCACTGGGCCTCGAAATCAAGTGCCGTAAATTTTCATGGACTTGTCAAAATCCCATGTATTGACAAAAAAAATTCCCACGGAATTCTTGAGTCATTAAATTCTCCCCACCTCAGTGATTTACATCCCCGTAAGCTACAACTCGAACTATGGGAACAAATGGGGGTACCGATCACGCATCTGAGCCTCCCACTCCCAAGTGATCTCCTTGAGGTTCCCGTGCTGCCAGCGAACACGCACCAGAGGTATCGACCGTCCACGTATGACCCACTCCTGTCGATCCTCAATCTCCACTAGAACCTCCATAAAGGTTGCCCCATCATCAACATCCAGCTCTCCATGGTTGATGATGTGGGAAGGGTCATGCACGTATCTTCTCAACTGAGATACGTGGAAGACCTCATGCACCCGGTGCAACTAAGGTGGAAGAGCTAAGCGGTAATCCACCTCGCCAACTCTACTGATGACCTAGAAAGGTCTGATGAATCTTGAAGATAACTTATCATCTTGGCCAAATATTTATAGACATCATCGAGGTGAGACCTGTAAAAAGACGTGGTCTCCATCCTTGAACTCCAGGGGCCTATGTCTCCTATCAGTATACAACTTCTTTCTGCTCTGTCCAGTCTTCATCCACTCCTATATGATCTGCACCTTCTTTCTAGTAGCTCTTACCATCTCTGGTCTCACTAGTGCTGACTCCCCAGGGTCAGTCTAGCACAAAGGTGATCTGCAAGGTTGTCCGTACAAGGCCTCAAAAGGTTCCATCCCTATCGTGAAGTGATAGCTGTTGTTGTAAGCAAACTCCACAAAAGGCAAGTGATCCTCCCAGCTATGACCGAAGTCGAAGACACTTGCTTGTAGCATGTCCTAGAGGGTTTGAATGGTCCTCTCAGTCTAGCCATCTGTCTGAGGATAGAAGGCGGTGTTCAAGTGATGTTATGTCCCAAAAGCCTCCTGCAACCCCTTCCATAGCCGGGAAGTAAACTGTGCATCACAGTCGGAGAAAATAGAGGAAGGTAAACCATGTAGTCGCATAATCTCCTCCACATAGAGGCGTCCCTATCTCTCCACAGAACCCTGCTCTCTAATCAGTAGTAAGTGGGTCGACTTGGTGAGTCGGTCGACGATCACCCAAATCAGGTCGTGACCCCTGGATGTACATGGAAGACCTATCACGAAGTCCATGGATATCCCTTACCACTTCCACTCTGGGACCTCTAAGGTTGTACCAAGCCTGTTGGTACCTAGTTCTCCACCTTCACTTGGTGACAAGTGAGGCATCGAGAGACAAACTCCGCTAATGCCTTCTTCATACCTGGCCACCAGTGCTGTCGTCTGAGTTCCTGATACATCTTCTCCACACCTGGATGTACCGTAAGAGGGGTAGTATGGAACTCACTCAGCACTTCCTCCTGAAGTGCTACTGGTACGAAGGTACGTCCTTTGAAGAGAATGACGTGATCCCAACCTTCAGAAAATCCATCAGGTGCATGCCCTATGGATATCTGAGCACGTCTTGTCTCGCAGTCAGTGTCTCTAGGATGAACCTCCCTGACTCACTGAAGAAGTGGCGGAGTTACTATAAGATACTGAAGAAAGGATACCCCATCTCTATCCACAAAGTATATCTATAATGCAGCCAGCTGCTTTGTCCCCTCTCCTTGCAGTTGTATACCAGTCCTCCTACTGAGCGTATATGCAACAACATTCCCCTTATTAGGAGTATAGAATATCTCAAAGTCATAGTCCTGGAGGAACTCAATCCAATGTCATTGTATCAGGTTCATGTCCTTTTGATAGATGATATACCTGAGACTCTTGTGATCAGAGTACACGATAAAACAGTCTCCCATCAGATAGTGTCGCCACATCTTCAAGGAAAAGACCATTGCTGCTAACTCCAGGTCATGGGTAGCACAGTTCAGTTCATGCTGTCTTAGCAGTCGAGACCTATATACGATCACTGCTCGCTCCTTTATCAGGACACACTCGAGTCTGGACCCTAATGCGTCATAGTACATTAAGTACCCTATGCATTCCTCTAGAAGCCTCAAGATGGGGGCACTAGTCAGCCTCTACCTCAGCTCCTAAAATCTCTATTGGCATCTCTCTGACCATACGAAGTGTTTCTCCTTCTTCTTCAAGGATGATAGTGATGCTGAAACTCTGGAGAAGTCTAGTACAAACCACCGGTAATATCCAGCCAAACCCAGGAAACTTTGTACCTCTGTCACACTCCTAGGTGGCTCCCAAGAAAGTACCACCTCAATCATCACCGAATCCACTATAACTCCAGCCTCCAAGATGACGTGTCCCAAAAAAGTGAACCTCTCAGATCCATAACTGAATCTTCGAGAGCTTACCATAATGTTGGTGCTCTCAGAGTGTGTCCAGCACTACCTGTAAGTGGTAGAAATTCTCCTCCTCAGTAGTCGAGTATATCAATATGTCGTTGATGAAGACTACAACAAAGAGATAGAGGTAAGGCTATAAGATCCTGTTCATGAGACTCATGAACACTACTGGAGCGTTGGTTACACTAAAGGGCATAACCAAGAACTTGTAGTGTTCATACCGACACTTGAAGGCCATCTTCTGCACATCCTCGTCTCGAACATTGAGCTGGTTATAGCCTAATATGAGGTCTATCTTCGAGAACCACAGTGCTCCCTTGAGCTGATCAAAGAGGATTTCAATCCTCAGAAGTGGGTACTTGTTATTCATGGTTTCCTGGTTCAGGTGACGATAGTCGACACAAAGCCTCAAGCTTCTGTCTGCCTTCTTGGCAAACAGAATCAAGGCTGCCCTGGGAGAAACACTGGACCAGATGAATCTCTTCCCCTGCAAGTCCTCTAGTTGTACCTGCAGCTCGCAAAGCTCAGCAAGAGACATCTGATATGCTGGATTAGATATCGATGTCGTCCCAGGGTAGAGGCCAATGTATAATTCCACCTCTCTGTGAGGAGGTATTCCTGGAACATCGTCAGGGAAAACATCCGTGTACTGGTCCACCACTGCAGGATAGCTCGAACTGTCTACATCAACTGCTCTGAGGGTAAGGCAGGCCAACTGATTAGTGATCGGTTGCACCCTCCTCCGAGTAAGTCCATCCTGCGCTGCAAAGGCTCCCTTCTCATCGGGGAAGGTGAACCTGGTCCCATCCGTGCAGACACACCACACTTTGCACCTAATACAGTCTATCTGATCGTGGAATGTAGATAACCAGTCCATACCCAAGATGACGTGGTAAGGCCTTGATGTCGCAACTTGGAGATCACAGCTGAAGATCTCGCCTCCTAGAGTAAGCCCACACTACTGGAACCAGTGCGTAATCGTCGAATCAGCTCCCGTAGGAGTCTCTAGACATAAGTATCGAACTAATGGATCCTTTGGAATCTCCGAGCTCTGAACAAGGGATGTGGAAATGAAAGAGTGACTAGAACTTGTGTCTATAAGAACTACATCTAAGGTGGAGTAGACACAGATCATACCTTGAATCATCCCCAGAGCACCATGGTCGTATGCCTCAGCTGGCTGGAGATGATCTTTCCCCAGTCCACCTGCTCCCTGTGATCGTGGTGGACCTCCTGGTGGTGGTGGAGATAACACCTCGAAACGTCTCCCACCGCTAGCTGCTCGACCAGCTCCTCTACCACATCTTCCTGCTCCCTGCGGACCACCTCGATCGAATATTTGTCTCTGCCTCGGTGGTCCTTCGACTATCTGCTGATCATCCGTACGGATGTTCGGACAGTCACAAGCCAGGTGACCCTCCCCGCCGCATGTGAAACAATGCATGTTCCTCACATGATTGGCTCTATCTCGTGTGCCCCGCACAACCGAACCTATGTCTTGAGGTCTTCCACTGGATGGTCTAGTCCACTTGGACCTCTATGACATTTCTCTACTGCCTACTAAATAAGATTCTGCTACATGATGCCCGGTGGTGAGTCTCGATGCTGGTGACTTCTCATTAAGGAAACTCTCCACTAGGAGGGCTCTTTCTAACACCCTCGCCTGTGTTGGGATGATGAGTGAGATCATTGACACTATGATCTCTCGCCTGAGCCCCTGTTCGAAGGTCCGGGCCCTGAAGAATGGGTCCCACACCATATATGTGGAGTAACACAAGAGGTCGGTGAACCTCACTAAGTACTGTGTCACTGTCATGCTACCCTACTGTAGATGCAGTAGCTCCTGTATCTACACCGCACGAAGGGTCGTTGGGATAAACTCCGCCCGAAACAGGCTCTTGATGTCTATCTATAGTAGCGTCGCCTCATCATGCACCTGGTGCATTAGGCTCCACCATCTTCCTTCTACTTCCTGAATGAGACTCATAGCAAGGATCACCATGAAGTCTGGTGGTGTCCCTACTAGCCTGAAGACTCTCACCAAAGCCTCCATCCAATCCTCAGCTGCCTGCGGGTCCATCTCACCCCTAAACCTGAGCGGCCTCTATCACTGGAACTAGTGCAGTGCGCTCAAGCAGCGTGCACTCTCTGCTTCTAGGGCTGGTGGTATCGGTGGCCCAATGGGTAGTGGTACCACTAGTGTCTCCACTGTAATGGGGCCCTGAACCGAGGCCTCATCTCTTAGTGGGTTTCCATCTCGTACAACTCTCCACTACTGGAAATACACTATTTCCCAACGGTTCACAACCGTTGGGAAAGCCCCTCAAACCGTTGGTATATGATATACCAACGGTTCTCCCAACCGTAGGGGAGTAAGCCATGGGGAAAACTTTTCCCAACGCTTTACTGGAAACCGTTGGGGTAGGCTGACAGAAGGCACTCTATCCCAACGGTTTGGGTGAACCATTGGGATAGTTTTTCCCAACGGTTTCTCCCAAACCGTTGGGAAAACCAAATATACCTTAATTATCCCAACGGTTCTTCAAAACCGTTGGGATAGTTTTCCATGGTTGAACTCTTCCCCAACGGTTCTAAACCGTTGGGAAAAGAGATATTTACCAACGGTTCATTGAACCGTTGGTAAAAACTTATTTAGGATTATATGCTAATGGTTTAAAACCGTTGGCATACCCTATGCTGCAAATTACAGCAGCCTGCAATTTGCACAGCCCCTCTCCCCTGTACATCAGGCACCTCTCATCTCATCAGGCCTCATTTTCACCTCATTTTCGATCCAACTATTGTACCTGTAATAAAATAAAACATACATATACAATTACGAACAAATTCATACACATTTAACATATAATGGATCCTGAAACTATACACATCCATAATTAAATTACAATTCATAAACATACATAATTCATATATAATTCAATTTAAAATTTAGATGACAATTATATATGGAATCCGATTGAGGCGGGGATGATTGGTACACATCACATATGACCCATGGATCATTCTCCTAATGTTTCAATGGAAACCGAATGCGTTTGGTCGGTTTTGCGTATGCCAGTTCTTTTCACTTATAATCCCACCCATTTTAAACAAAACAGACACAGTTAGAGCGGTGTTGGCCACACCGCGCCTCGGATTGAGGCGGGGATGATTCGTACACCTCACATATGACCCATGGATCGTTCTCCTAAAGTTTCAACGGAAACCGAATGCGTTTGGTCGGTTTTCCGTATGTACTTAAAATGATGTCCATTTTAATCAAAAGAGAGCCACTTAGACTGATCTCGGCCACACCGCGACTCGGATTGAGCCCGAGTGGGCTCGTACATGTCACATATGACTGATGGATCGTTGTGATAAATTATCAACAGATTCGGAATGCGTTTGGTCGGTTTTGTGTATGCCAGTTGTTCTTTTCACTTATAATCCTGTCCATTTTAAACAAAAGATACACAGTTAGAATGGTGTCGGCCACACCGCTCCTCGGATTGACGCGGGATTGACTCGTACACTTCACATACGACCCATGGATCCTTGTGCTAAAGTATCGACACAGTCCGAATGCCTTTGGTCGGTTTTTCGTATGTCACTTGATGATTTTCACTTAAAATGACATCTTTTTGAAACAAAAGACCGACACTTTGAGTGGTGTCGGCCACACCGCGTCTCCGATTGTGGCGGGGTTGATTCGTACACATCATATATGACCCATGGATCGTTCTCCTAAAGTTTCAACGGAAACCGAATCCGTTTGGTCATTTTTCTGTATGTACTTAAAATGGTGTTCATTTTAAACAAAAGAGAGCCACTTAGACTTATCCCGGCCACACCACGACTCGGATTCATCCTGGGTTGGCTCGTACACGTCACATATGACCCATGGATTGTTGGGATAAATTATCAACAGATTCGGAATGCGTTTGGTCGGTTTTCTGTATGCCAGTTGATGCTTTTCACTTAAAATGACGTCCTTTTGAAACAAAAGATGGACACTTTGAGTGGTGCCGGCCACACCGCGTCTCCGGATTGAGATGAAACCACCGTGAAACATTCTAATTATTATTCGTGACGTGTACGCGCATACGGAACGTCAATCGGACGTGCGGTTTGAGCGATACGGCTCAATATTCGTGTTTTAAGTGATGTGCGCGCTTCGTAAACGCGCGTGAGGTGGGTCCAAATGGGACGAACGAAGTCAGAATGACATGAAATCAGACGAAAAATATGGGTGAGTGATTTCTGAAGTGGTCGAGCAGACGGCACGTCAATCGGACTTGCTGTGTGCCCGCGGTGACCGACAACGCAGTTCTGGTGTCATAAACGGCCAAAACGGGCGTCCAACAGTCAAATTCATAGTGGACGACCTCGGATTGAGATGAAACACCGAGAAACATTCTAATTATTATTCGTGACATGTACACGCAGACGGCACGTCAATCGGACGTGCGGTTTGCGCAGTACGACTCAATATTCATGTTTTAAGTGATGCGCGCGCTTCGTAAACGCGCGTGAGGGGGTCCAAACGGGCCGAACGAAGTCGGAATGGCCTGAAATCAGACGAGAAATACGGGACAGTGATTTCTGAAGTGTTCGAGCAGACGGCACGTCAATCGGACGTGCCGTCTGCACGCGGTGACCGACAACGCAGTTCTGGTGTCATAAACGGCCAAAACGGGCGTCCAACGGTCAAATTCATAGCGACCGACCTCGGATTGACCTGAAACCACCGGGAAACATTCTAATTATTATTCGTGACGTGTACGCGCAGACGGCACGTCAATCGGACGTGCGGTTTGTGCGGTACGGCTCAATATTCGTGTTTTAAGTGATGTGCGCGCTTCGTAAACGCGCGTGAGGGGGGTCCAAACGGGCCGAACGATTTCAGAATGGCCTGAAATCAGATGAAAAATACGGGTGAGTGATTTATGAAGTGGTCGAGCAGACGGAACTTCAATAGGACGTGTCGTGTGCGCGCGGTGACCGACAACGCAGTTTTGGTGTCATAAACGGCCAAAACGGGCGTCAAATGATCAAATTCATAGCGGACGACCTCGGATTGAGGCGGGGTTGACTCGTACACATGTCAAATGACCCATGGATCGTTGTCTTAGAGTATAAACACAATTCGAATGCGTTTGGCCGGTTTTCCGTATGCCAGTTGATGTTTTTCACTTAAAATGATGTCCTTTTGAAACAAAAGACATACAGTTTGAGTTGTTCCGACCACACCGCGCCTCAGATTGAGGCGGGGTTGATTGTTACACGTCACATATGACCCATGGATCGTTCTCCTAAAGTTTCAATGGAAACCGAATGCGTTTGGTCGGTTTTGCGTATGCCAGTTCTTTTCACTTATAATCCTACCCATTTTAAACAAAACAGACACAGTTAGAGCGGTGTTGGCCACACCGTGCCTCGGATTGAGGCAGGGATGATTCGTACACCTCACATATGACCCATGGATCGTTCTCAACGGAAACTGAATGCGTTTGGTCGGTTTTCCGTATGTACTTAAAATGATGTCCATTTTAATCAAAAGAGAGCCACTTAGACTGATCCTGGCCACACCGCGACTCGGATTGAGGCGGGGTTGATTCGTACACGTCACATATGACCCATGGATCGTTGTCCTAAAGCATCAACACATTTCGAATGTGTTTGGTCAGTTTTTCGTATGACACTTTTTGTTTTCACTTAAAATCTTATGGAAATTCATATAGAATATTTTTATATCATATTTAGTATGGATTAGATTTTAGTTGTTCGTGCTATGAAACATTTTAGAGCTAATGAAATTAAGGAAGGTGGAGGGGCTGTTTGGGGGGCTGTCCGGGGGGGCTGTCCGGTCGGTGTCTGGGGGGCTGTCCGGGGACCAAGGAGGAGGGTGGGGGGGCTGTGCGGGGTCTGTCCGGGGGGTGTTTGGGTGTTGTTCAGGGGGTTGTCCGGGGTTATTCAGGGGGCTGTCCGGGGGTTGTTCAGGGGGTTGTTCAGGGGGTTGTCCGGGGGTGTTCAGGGGGCTGTCCGGGGGGTGTTTGGGGGGTTGTCTGGGGTCCAAGGGGGGTGGGGGGGGGCTGTCCGGGGGCTGTCCAGGGGCTGTCCGCGGGGGCTGTCCGGTGGGGGCTATACGGGGGGCTGTACGGGGGGCTGTACGGGGGGCTGTCCAGGGGGCTGTCTGCGGGGGCTGTCCGGGGGGGCTGTCCGGTGGGTGTCCGGGGGGTTGTCCGGGGACCAAGGAGGAGGGTGGGGGGGCTGTGCGGGGTCTGTCCGGGGGGTGTTTGAGGTTTGTTTAGGGGGTTGTCCGGGGTTGTTTAGGGGGTTGTCCGGTGGTTGTTCAGGGGGTTGTTCAGGGATTGTTCAGGGGTTGTTCAGGGGTTGTTCAGGGGGTTGTCCGGGGTTGTTCAGGGGGTTGTCCGGGGGGTGTTTGGGGGGTTGTCTGGGGTCCAAGGGGGAGGGTGGGGGGGTTGTCCGGGGGGCTGTCCGGGGGGCTATCCAGGGTCTAGGGTGGAGGGTTGGGGGCTGTACGGGGGGCTGTCCAGGGGGTTGTCCGCGGGGCTGTCCGGGGGGTGTTTGGGGGGTGTTCGGGGTCCAAGGGGGAGAGGGGGTTGTCCAGGGTCCAAGAATGAGGGGGGTTATCCAGGGAGTTCTCAAACACACAACCACTAAAAGACAACAATATCCATAAAAACAGACAACATATGAAAATAACTCAACTCCAATACTATAATACGAGTCTAGATAAAACCAACAACTAGAATAGATTAAACATCAAATCTCAGTAATATAAGTCAAAAATGTAACGGATCAATATGTCCCACATCAGCATCAGCATCACCATCATCGTCATCATCATCATCACCCTCGTCATCGTCCTCCTCATCGTCCTCACCCTCCACAGCGCCTTCCTCCTCGCCTTCGCCCTCCTCCTCGCCCTCCTCATCTCCCTCCTCTTCCGCATCAGACTCCTCGCCATCATCATCTTCAAGCTGGACATCGGCCTGACCACTACTGGAATTGCCACCTAGTGCACCATATATAGAATGTATCGACGACATGTATTCATCAATCGTTGGGCTGGCCTCTGCTGGAAGTGTTGGACGTAGAACTTCAATAAATTTCATAAATGCACTGTTTGCCCTAGCAGACTGTTCTGCCGTCTCTGTGGACCTTTTCTCAGCCTGTTCTTCCTGTGCCCTAACTTGCTGCAGCTCGGTGGCACTACAACTCGTACCTGAGGCAGGCCAATACCTCGTCGGGGCTATCCTATGTCGGCAGTGTACTCTTCCAGAATGATCATCTCCCAACACGTGATGTAAGTGATCAGATGGCCCAAAATTGTCTGCTTCTTGGGCATCGAGGGCCTCTAAAGCATCCTGTTACAAATATAAATATATTATTAAGTTACGAAATAGATATTAAAATATAAAATCAACAGATTAAAACTTACAATCTGCTGCTGAGTCGCTTCATTGACAGCACTTCCATCCTTTTTCTGTCTACTCGAGAAAAACAGTTTTGCTCGAGGCACACATCCTTCAATATTTTGTACTTGCCTCTACAATGACATTGAAAACAAAAGTTATATAAAAATTTTAGCAAATGATTAAATAATTGAGGAAACAAAAGAAAATGTAAGTCGTAAAGAAAACTTATAAACAATTTTCATACCTGCTGCATCTCATGATCCGACATCGTCGTGCGTCCTAGTGTATGGAGGTATTTTTTTGCATCAATTTTTTTTTATTTTTTTCAGATGATTCCTAAATAAAATTCGATAATGAAAAGGATAATATTAATGCAAAATTTGAAAGTTATTATTTAAATACCTAAAATGTAATTAATACCTTAAACTGGGTACTCGTCCAATGAGTAATCATCTGACGATACTGCTCTATAGGACAATCATCCACGACTGGTACCGCCTCTAACTCAGTACCAACTCTAGCACACCAACCAATATACAGCTCATGCTTGTAGGCTCTCCAAAGCTAGCCTAAATCCTTTAGACGTGCCAGTCGTGCACCCTCACCATCAGGAAAATTAAATCGAAGCTGAAATCAAAATATTAATTCATATAAATACAAAAATAATTCATGGCATTAAATACAACATATTTTTTTACCCATATCCCTGCCCAAGCTCTATCTTTGACCTCATGTGGCAAATGTCTCCACGATAGCGGGCTGACGGGAATGATGTCGGAATATTTGGAAAGCGTCGCCATAAAACTCCGACATTGTTGCCCTGTTTTCTCAACCATCTGATTGTCTTCATTATATTCCACCATAACCTGTGTGCGACGGTTCCACACCGAACACATGCGCGTACGGCCCCGCCCCCGCCTCCTGTCAGTAGATGTATCTGTCATGAAAGAAAAACAAATATTTTATCAAAACATGTTATAATGAAAATAAATATTTCTATAAAAATTTGTTAGGGTTTTATAAATATACCTGCGCTAGTCTGATCAATGAGTGGCTCCGGATCCACAGAACCTGATGGAACACCCTCTGGTGGAACAGGAGTCGAAGACGATGGAATATAAAAGCTCGGAGAGACAGAAGTAGAAGGAAAAGAAGATGGAACAGTTGTATGACCTGATGCTGACTTGGGAGTGGGAATCATCATGGGATGTGAAAATGATGGGGCAGAAGATGCAGAAGGTAGCGAAAACATGGGAGGTCTAAATATCCCGTGTGTCCCTAACGACACACCGGGATCAGAATGTGGGAAGGCTGAAATGTCAGTGGGAGGGGTAGGGTCTAGTCAGGCACGTGCAGCTCTACGTCCACCTCTGGTACGAACCCTCCTCGTACCACCGGCCTGAGTACTAGGACCAGTACTAGGCACCTCGTCGAATAACTGTCAACGTAATGGTGGATCCTACAAAAAAGTTTACAAAAAAAATTAATCACATGACATTATATATTCTGTAAATATATATATATATATATTTGAAATAAAGTACTCACTGTAGGCACTAATGGTGGAATTCCCATCTCCTCCATCCGACGATTGTTCTCCGCCATTTTTTTTCTTCGTCTCTCTTCAATTGGCTTCATTTCCTACATTGGAAAACAAATATGTAATTAATTAGAAAAATAAAATTAATGTGTAAACCAGAAAACTAAATATATGAGGGAATGAGGGGATTCATTGGTAATTTAGCTATCAATTGTTTTAGAAGAGATTGAATGAATTTAATAAAACATACAAGTTGTAATGTTCACCAAGTTAGAAATATTGTTTGATTTGGTTTGAATATAGTTCAATTCCAAATTAGAAAATGCAATTCAAATAAAACAGCAACCAATAAACATTGAAAATTCACATAACGGTCAAGTAAGCTAAAACATATTTGTGATCAATACTAAATAAATATGAATATTACCAACCTTAACAACCCAACTCGAGGTAAACCAAAAGAATTGAGAACATGGATGAATGATTCAATATATTGCCAACCACAACATCAGGTTCACAATCAACTCTGACAATTGAGCTATTGGAGTCATCAAAAGATATAAATGGATTGGTTCCAATGGCAATAGGGACAGTGTCAATTCCATCCTCAGCATCATCAAAAATATGTCTTGGAATTACTTCAACTATGACACCAAATTCAGGTTGAAGTTGATCTTTTACATAAAAAACATGTTTAGCCATTGATGCCAACACATATGGTTCTTCGGTTGCAAGAGTGCGGGTCATATTAATTACTCGAAATCCACAATCATCAATAAATGTGCCATGTCTCGTCATCGAATCAAACCAATGGCATTTCATCATTGTGACTCGTCCATGAGAGTAATAATCCAATATTATTATTTTCTCAACGACTCCATAATAACCCACATTTTCAAGTTGCTGTCTACTATCTGATGCACTGGCATAACAATCTGTTGTGGCAGTAACCATAATACCATCATGTTGTGTTCTCATGTTTTTGGATCGTTCAGTGACAATAAATCTGTACCCATTGATAACAATTGATTTACAGTCACGAACCACGGTATTAGGACCAAAAGCCAAAGCTCTTATTTCCTCAGAGACAGAGTCAGCAGACAAACTCAATACCTGCAATATAAATGACAGTTAAACTTAAGTAAATATTGAAATAATTAATTTAAACAGTAATATTTTTACCTTCAATTTTAACAAAGCAGAAAACTCTTTGCTATGCAAAGTCTCTCTCCTTCTCAAAGATAAAGAACAATGCTTCCTATTTATCATTGTTTAATGTTCCCTGTAGATAAAAAAATATGAATTGTTTAACAGATATATATGTAAGATATACATATTCAATTTTGTTACCTAATATAGTCATCGAACAAATCATAGTTGAACAAAACTGTGCGATGTGCCATCTCCCACTCTTCATGGCTTAATGTCTTCAATGTATATGATCCAGGAATTCCTCCTATTTGAGGAAGTGATGGAAAACTGGGTTCAATTTGCTCATATTGTTCTTCTTCATTTCTCATTGGTCTGTTCATTCTTGTAGTAAGATCAGACAAATACATTGAACAGAAATCCATACATTCTTGAGCTAAGTAACCGTTCACGATAGAACCTTCGGGATGATTCTTGTTTCGAACATAAGACATTAATGTGAACATATTTCTTTCAGTTGGATACATCCAACGAAAAGAAATAGGTCCTCCGAGAAGTATGTCAGTTGGAATATGGACAGTCAGATGCAGCATGCATGTGAAAAATGATGGGGGAAATATTTTCTCCAACTCACACAAAATTAATGGGGCATCTGTCAACATTTTTTGCAAGAAAGACTTGGACAAATTCTTAGCACAAAGATCTCTAAACAAATGGCACAACCGAATAACACCCACCCTTACATTATTGGACAAAAGATGACGGATTTCTATTGGAAGAAACTCATGCAGTAGAACGTGATAATCATGAGTCTTCAAAGATTTTAGCTTCAACTCTCTTCTGTTGACCCATTTAGATATGTTGCTTGAGTAGCCATCAGGAACTCTAATAGTCTCTAATACTTCCAAAAATTGTTTTTTTTCAGTAGGTGTCATCACATAAAAGCACATGGAAGTTGCCATTTATTTTCACTGATACGCACCGGATGCAATTCTGGTCTGATGCCCCAATCCACCAAGTCACGTCGAGATCGTAAATCATCTTTTGTCTTCCCCTTGACATTTAGAAGAACTGAAAGAAACATTTCACATATATTCTTTTCAATATGCATTACGTCTAAGCAATGACGTAGCAAATTGGTTGACCAATAAGGCAAATCAAAAAAGATACTCCTTTTCCTCCAATTGTAACAGGTTTCTGTGGAAACATTCTTTCTCTTTCCAGATTTCATTTGACCCTTCCCGAACGAAAAACTGAAATCTTTCAATTCATTAAGCACATCAGTTCCAGACATACGCTGAGGTGGATCATCGGTCTCTATAGTATTATCAAATCTTTGACGATTCATTCTATATGGATGATCCTTTGGAAAAAATCGTCGATGTCCCATAAAACTGAAACTACAACGATGTTTCAGTCTTCTGGATCGTGTATTCTTCATACAAACTGGACATGACAGTTTTCCCTTCGTGCTCCATCCAGACATCATTGCATAAGCCGGAAAATCATTGATTGTCCATATAAGTGCAGCACGCATCTGAAATATGTCTTTCGAACATGCATCGTATGTGCGCACACCCACATCCCAAAGAAGTTTCAACTCTTTTGTTAAAGGTTGCCTATATACATCAATATCAATGTCGGGATCAGAAGGACCAGATATGAGTATACTCATGAAAGTGAAAGATTTTTTCATACACAACCATGGGGGAAGATTATAAATGTGTATAAAAACTGGCCATGTGCTGTGCGGAGTAAGCATCTTCCCAAACGGATTAAAACCGTCGCATGAAAGACCCAGCCTCACATTACGCACGTCAGCTGCAAAATAAGGATGTCGAGCATCAAATCTATTCCATGCAAATCTATCTGCAGGATGAACCAACTCATCATCAGTCTTCTTTCTCTCGGTATCATGCCATCTCATTTTTATTGATATGTCATCAGACATAAAAAGATTCTGGAGTCTTGGGATCAATGGAAAGTGTCACATTACTTTTTGTGGAATGCGAGATGGTGTTCCATCAGATTTTGACTTCCAGCGGGATGTGCCACATTTTATACATTCATTTCGTTCAACGGTTTCCTCCCAGAATAAACTGCAATCTTTCGGGCAAGCATGAATTTTGTTTCTTGAAAATCCAAGTTCCTCAACTAACTTCCATGCCATATAGTGGTTTGAGGGAATATCTGCATCATCTGGAAGTAAATCCTTCAAGAGGGTAAGAATGTAATCGATTGCGGTATTAGAAATCCCATACATAGTTTTCCCATGAAATAATCGGATTAAAAATTCCAGCTTTTTCATTTTATTGCATTGTCGATATACTGGAGTCGTGGCAGCATCATTCAATTTTTTCACCCTATCAATATCATCATTTTCACTAGATGCATCAGTTGTCCTCATATCGAAGTCTTATTGAGTCGAAATCCTTTCTTTTTCATGATGACGAATAAATGGAAACCGATCATCTAACAAATTCTCCATTCCAGTCTTTTCATTTCGATCATCACCAATTTGAGATTTCTTTTTCTCCCCATTGTGATACCACAGGAAGTAGTTTGCTTGAAAACCATTTTTGGTTATGTGGTAGCTGACTTCTTCACGGCTCAACCAAGGTCTACCAACACAATTGGAACATGGGAAGTGTATGCGACCACTATCTGAAGCATTGTGAAATGCAAAATCTATAAAGCTCTCCAAATTGTTTTGAAAATCGTCTGAGATCCGATCGGTTTCATACATCCAACTTTTGTCCATTCTGTAAAAAGAATTTATATAAGTCATTTTGTCATAAACAATTCAATAGGCATTAACTATAATAGAAAATACATTTAAGTAAACGATAAAGGAAGAAAATAATCAAGGTATCAACTACAAATGTCAAAAAAACATACAAATGTGTTATTCAAAAAATGTAAAACCAACAAGAACTTAATGTGTTATATCACATAACAGCATGACTCATCCCATAACCATATTAGTAGGGTATCATGAACATGAATAACATCAACCTTGTGCCATCCTCCTACCCTACATGACCCCAACCACATGCCACATCTTATTATAGCCTTATCACATCACACCTCACCGAAAAACACTAGGGAAATCATAGTACATCTCACCTGAAGACACATGGACAATCACATCGCATCTTGCCTAAAAACACATGGTTAATCACTTTTGAAGGAAGAGTAGGGAAGACATGGTAGCTATCTAAACATATAACCACCATCCTAGATATTAGAAAAAATACTCATAACTCAAAACCTCTGATCATTGGTAATTTTATCCAACTCTGGTTGGGAATGTGTAGAAATAACATAAAAATACATGATATATAGATAGCACAAAATACTCAACCTATGGGTTCACATTAACTACATAATCACACACTTCACTACTACCATAAAACACATAAACCACACCACCACCACACAAGACGCATAGCATTGGAATATAATTCTACATTCAATAAGTCTATCTATGGAATTATCATAAGAATCCATGTATCAATTGGAATATAATTCTACATTCAATAAGTCTATCTATGGAATCCCTCCCTTGGATCCATGTATCACCCATGGCTTAATCAATATTCAAAGAAATGAGTCTATCCGTGGAATTCCACTGTGAATCCATTTATCACATAAAGCGTATAAGTTAATAGAAACAAGATTATATACCTGGCATCCTAATAGAATCCATGTATCACTATTTACTATTAATCATTTAATGAATTCCATTTCATTTAAACAATTCATTAAACATACCAAGGTCAAAAACAAAGGTATTTAATATAAATCACCTCAAAATGGCGACTCAATCGAATAATAACCTGAAAAGAATGAAGCTTCATTTACTCATGTTGTAATGACAAGATAATGAGATTCCCTTGCTTAATCAATCAATTCCATATCATGGTCTCAACATAACTCATAATGGCTAGCAATTCAATGAAAATTCAAGCACTCACATGGGAATTTTTAATAGAACACTCCTAACAAGACTATAAAGATATCACATGCATTAGTTATAATATATATAACATGGTAACATAAAATATAAGATAAATTCAATCCAATTTCATTGATTCATAGCATAGTCTCTACTTTACTCACATTGGCAAGGCAATACAATTAAAACATGTGTTAAAAATAATTGGCATTCATGTGTTAAAAGGGGAATGCAAACCATAAAATACCCTTAATTAATTTAATTTACAATTCAATTCAGAAATCGAACAATCACTTTGATTTATATAACCTTTCACAAATGACATCCCATGTTCAAGGGGTAAAATCCAAAACGGAATTTTCAAGAAAACTCACCCTTAGGCTGGTCCGGCCGGCAGTAGCTCCAAAATCGCCTAAACTGATGGGAAAAATGAAAATACGTTTAAATACTATCCAAACATTTTAATACGTTTTCAGATAAAGAAGAAGAATAACCTGAATAAGAGATGGAAGATTCAAGGTCCGGCTGTCAGTACCTCCAAAATCGCATAAATCGACTGCTGCTCCCGTTTTAGGGTTGTGTATCGCGAATGGGGGAGAGAACAGGTGGCTGGGAATTTGGGGAGAACCTTTGCCAACGGTTTTTAAAAACCGTTGGCATATGCATATCTATCCCAACGGTTCTCTAGAACCGTTGGGAAAAACCTCCCCAGCATACCTCTATCCCAACGGTTCTTATGAACTGTTGGTAAAAGCCATCTATCCCAACGGTTCTCACGAACTGTTGGGAAAAAACCTCCCAGGTAACATCTATTCCAACGGTTCTAATGAACGGTTGGAAAAAACCTCCTTTACCAACGGTTCTATGAAACCGTTGGTATGTAACTGTGGGGAAAACCCACATTCCAGTAGTGCTCGGAACCCTGGATGGATGTCTGCGTGGAGGCATCCTGAAAAGAAACAGGTGCACCACGATCAATAAGTTATACCTGGTGTGCTGATTCAAAGAGATCACAATGAAAACTCTTGAAACACACACGCAATTAGTGTTTTCATGTAATAAGTCCGAAATCAGAAGTCAGGGTCCCGATGTATGGATACATCGGCCGCCGCACCAACACTGGACTCCCCAAACTGAAAACCACACTCACTACCCTTAACACCGTTGCTTCATAGAAAAGAAAGATCAGAGTCCTAAGTTCTATAGTAGAACCGACTCCTCTAATACCAATTTGTCACGATCCATTCCCCAGGTTCCGTGTCGTGACTACCCCAAGCCCGCCTTTCATAGGCCAAGGGCTGGAAACTAGCACCAAAGGTTAAAAACCATAAAATCTGGGAAGTCATTGCCTTTATAAACTGAAAACACACACAAAAGAGTATGATCTAGAAGTAAACACAAAGTAAAAACTGTATACAAAAATAGTGTTGGAAAGTAAAAAAGGGGCTGGAAATACAAGCCCAACTGTAAAGTACAAGTACAGCTGAAAAAGGGACAAAACAACTGAATGGTGAAAGAAGCTCATAGATCGTACACCACGGATCCTACCTGAAGGGTGGGTAAAGATAGCCCCCTCAGCACTCCACATCTGTCAAACTCCTCCATGTACTGTCTCGTTGTAAGGTCCACCTCCGAGTACCGTCCAGTCCTGGCGCTCTCAGCCTCCGTCAGCGATGTCTGTAATCTGCATCCAACACAACGAGGTGCTGGCATGGCCCGTGTAGGGGTGAGTATAACAATACTCAGTAGGGACCCCGAGACTCTCAAGGTCTCACAAAATCCAACAAGGATAAACCATAAAGAATGAAATCGAAAGATATCCCCACTTAGGTATATTCCCATACATATACCCAAGTTATCATGTAATCCATCATGTTCGCGTGGAAACACAAGAGTTTCTGACTTAGCTGACACAGGTATACAAATTTTTTAGAGTGATAGATATGATCAGATGTAGTCGTTGATTCATCTAAGATGTCGGACCCACACATGATCCAGGACCAGCATTTGGAACCGTCAGACCCACACAAAATCTAGAAATAGTAGTCGGAGCTATTGGACCCACACATGATCCAAGACCAGCTAAGCTGTCAGACCCACATAGGACCCCGGACTAGCTATTATGTTGGACCCATACAGGATCCAGGCACAGAAGTCCGAACTATCAGACCCACACAAGATCCAGGAACAGTCGTTAGAGAGCAGCCAGACGTAGGGTTTTCACAATGTACTCTTGATTCTGGGAGGGTTCTCTCCTCAAGCCTAGAGTTGATACATCAACTGCCACATCATCCAAATTTGATGTATCCTGAAATTCTGTCTCGTCTAAAGAAACACAATGTGATAGACAGTGCGTCAATTGGACGCCCAGTCTGAAAGTTATTGGCATTTCCATTCCGAGGTCCCAGTTGGATTTATGTTCAATCCAACTCAACCATACCCCAACTGCATCCAAACCACAAGTGGGGTATGCGAAATTAACAGTCTCTCTCCAAACATTCCATCTCCACAGACGGTTCGCCAATCGAACACCCATAGCCCATGTTAGAGCCGAAAAGGTGTAAATAGGCCAAAACGGGTCTGGACTGGGGTCTGACATGGTCCATGGGTCCGACACGGTCCGCGGATCCAACTCGGACCGTGGGTCCGCCCGTTCCATGGGTCTGACCTAGCCCACGGGGGCGGCCTGCGCTGGGTGGCGCGGTGGCCCGCAAGGGGTCTGCCTCAACCGCGTCTAGGGGGAAGGTCGGGCGCCCCCTGGTAACCTGAATGACATATTCATTCGGGTGGGAGGAAAACCGGTCCAAGGTGGCACTGGTCCACGTCACGCAGGACCCAGTAGGGTCCCGCTCCTCCTGGATGGATGAGCAGCCAGCCGCTCCCGCGCGACACCATTGCACCGCGCAACCTCTCGCGACTCGACGGCTCAGGCCACCGGTCTTCTTCGCGGTTGGCTCCAGCCGGCCACTCCTACATTGCCACCGTCGGGGGATACGGCCCTCCTTCAGTCCCCCACGCGGTGCTGGTGTGCCATTCCTTCATGGCGTCTCGTCGGCTCAGGCCATCGACTCCCTTCGCGGTCGGCATTGCGCCGACCGCTGATGTACCTCCACGGTCCATCGGTCGCGGCCTTCCCCTCCGGCAGCGCTGTTGCGCCGCCATCATCCATGCTATGATTATTGTCCCACCAACCACTGTCGAACTTTCCGCGGGTCACCAGACAAGTTCTGGTGGCCTGATTCTTGTTCTGGAAGAAGTCTCACATTCCTCTGGTCGTCCCCTTCCATCCGCAGCATTTGTTGTCGGGTAACGCTCAGCCTGGGCTCATGTTACGTTGAGCGTCAAAAGCCACATTGAATGCGGAGGGGTTGGGCCGTGTTTGTTCAGCCCACGCCCTCCGTGTTAGGTTGATATCAAGAGGATTCGAAAATAAACCACTATGGAAAAAAGGATCACGCAACAATTAGAAATCTTGAACCCTTACCTCGTATTCGTTGTTTATTGACGATGTCACGGGAAGGCGGACGTCAATTCTTTGACCTCGGAAATGAAGAAGCCAAGTATGGATTCGTCGGCATTCTTCAAGGACAGCGCTCCCTCCTTTGTTCTAGTTGAAGAAGGAAGAAGGTGTCTGTCATTGGCGGATGAAGCGTTCTTCGTTCTTTGGTGGTCGTTCTTCATTGGAGAGTTCTTTCCTCCTCAATACTCCCTTCCAACAAATAAATGATGCCAACACCAATGAAATAATAGATTGTTTACTATTTTAATTGTTGGAATGAATTCAAATGAATACATAATTAAGGGGGATCCACTTAATTAATTCTTGTGTGTGGGCACAAATTAATTAAGGGATTCCCAGAGGTTTCATGGGTGGTGGCTCCATAAAATTAATTAAAGGAATTTGAAGAGTTTCCCCACCTTAAATGGGGGGTTCCAAGGGGTTACAAGCCTGGGTGGTCCCCACCAAAAAATATCCACCCAAGGGAGGTTATGTTCAGGTGGGCCCCACCACCATAACCTCTCATGGGAGGTTATGGGGTGGTGGCCCCCACCTCTAGCCTCCTCTTGGAGATTTTTACCACCATGAATAAAAATAAAGTCACATTGTATTTTAATTAAAATTAATCTTAAAATAACTCAAAAACTAACTTTCATTCTCGACCAACTGTCGTCGAGTTGAAAGTCTTCTTATGTGAAAACTGGCGCTGCGAGTTCAACTATGCCCTTGGATTTCAATTCCGAGCACCGGTTCAAAAGTTATAAAAACCTTCTCATACGTTTACTGAACGTACCCAAAAAAAACTTTAGAAATTGATTTTGGGTGCACCGGGACTCGAAATAAAGCGCCGTAAATTTCCACGGACTCGTAAAAATCCCATGTATTTAAGAAAAAAATCCCACGGAATTTCCGGGTCTTTACATGCCCTAGATATAGAGGTAGGGAGAGGCTGTAGCAAACCTCTGTAACCCTATGCATGATCTTGAATGGCCTGATGAACCTTAGTGATATCTTGCCTCATTGGAATAATCTCTTTAATTCTCATCATGGTGAGACTTTCAAGAAAATATGGTATCCCTGGTCAAACTCCAAGGACCTATGATGGTGATTTTTGTATGATTTATATCTACTCTGGTACTTATTCATCTTCTAATGGATGAACTAACCTTTCTACATCATCAAATACACCATATCTAGGCCCAGAAAATCTATCTCACTGATCTTTGTCTATTATAAGGGTAACCTATAGGTTCTCTTGTACAGGGCTTCAAAATGTCCCATGTCGATGGTAGAGTGGTAGTTTTTGTTGTATGAAAACTCTATCAAATTAAATAGATACTTCCAGCTCTATCCAAAGTCCAAAACACACTCCCATAACATATCCTCCAACACCTGGATAGTGTTCATGGTCTTCCCATCAGTCTAGGGAAGAAAGGATGTACTCCTCCCCATTTTAGTCCTAAATTTCACTTGTAGGACTCTCCAAAATTATGAAGTAAATAGAACATTGTGATCAGAGACATTCTTCAAGGACACCAAATGAAGGAGAATTATTTCTCATACGTACAACTACTCTAAACTCTCCACTAAACTCTGCTCCCTGATAGAGAAAAAGTGAGCTAACTTCATGATTTGGTCTACTATCACCCAGATGGAGTCATGGTCTTCATTGTGCATGGTATCCCTATCACAAAGTCCATGTATATTCCATCCTACTTCCACTACATGATCTCAAGGGGGTGTAAAAACTATCAGAACATGGTTCTCAACCTTCACCTGCAGATAGGTGAGGCACTGAGTGACTAACTCATCCCTCTTCATCTTGTTTCTAGCCACCAAAATTTTTTGAAGGTCCATGTACATCTTCCTCATACTAGGATGAATTGATTGGGTATAAGTGTGGAACTCTCACATCACTTCATCTCGCAGTATGACTGGAATGACTATTTTCCCTTGGAATAAGATATCATTATTTCCGCCATCAAAATATCAATATGGTGAGTTTCCTATGGATATATTGTTTCGTAAGACCTCAAATTTTATGTCTCTAAGCTAAGAAACTCTCACATGTTGGAGAATTGAAGGAGTAACCACCATCAACTGAAGAAATGTTGTACCCTCCTACTCCATCGGGGTCAGCTGGAGAGATGAAAACTACTTCAAACCCTCTTGTACTAATAGAGCATGGGACATCTTATTAAATTAATCTGCTCTAATATTTCCCCTCCTTGCAGTACAGATAATCTCAATGTCATAGTCATGTTGGAACTCCATCTAGCATCACTCTATCAGGTTCAGATCTCTCTACATGAAGATGTAGTTGAGACTATGGTGGTATGAGTAAACCACAAATATCTCTCCTAGAAGATAGTGTCTCCACATCCTCTTGGAAAAGAAAAACACTATCGTATCTAGATCATGAGTTGTGTAGTTAAGGGGTCTAAACAACTTTGAACCATATGCGATAACTCCCTACCGCTACATCACCACGCATCTGAGAAAATCTCATAAGGCCTTACAATAAACTAAAAAATACGCACCTTCCTTTGGTTGTCTCAGAATAGGATCACTTATCATCCTGAGCCTCAATTCCTCAAAGGCTCTCTGGTGCAGATCAGACCAAGTAAACGACTATCCTTTTCTCCTCAGGGCTGTCAAAGGGGATGTGATTTTGGAGAGGTCTTCCAAAAACCTCTTATAGTACCCCTCTAAAAAAAACCTCACCTCTGAAACACTCTTGGGTGTCCCCCAAGTAAGCACTGCGTTGATCTTTGCTGGTTCCATGACTAAATCCATGATCAGAAATGACATTCCCTAGAAAGTGACCATTATGTATCCATAATTGGAACTTTGAGAGTTTCTCATAAATCTTGTTCTCAAGAATAAAATCTAGGACTATCCTTATGTGATCTACATTTTTCTCCTCTAATTTAGTGTGCACTATAAAAAATTCCAATTATTTACTTATTTTGGATTTTGTGACAATTGTAAACATCCCTAAATGCGGTGCATCCAAATAAGCGATGCTTATAATAAACTATAAATTGGTGAAATTTATAAGCATCACCAATTGGATATGTTTATAGGATTTACTAATTTAGAGACACTTATATGCATATGTATTTAGTGATATATCATTTACTGGAATTTTTGAGATACGTCAGTAAATAAATACAGCTAAATTAGCAACACATATAAATGTTTCTATTTAGAAACACCTCATTTGTTGAAGATTTATTTAAATTTTAGTAAATAAGAATCCCTAAATTAGTTCCATTTAATGATGTTTCTAAATTTCCTATTTTTTTAAAAAAATTAATTTGTTTTTGAACTTTATAATTTCTACTTTTTGGATGATTTTTAAAAACAATAATTTTTTTGTAACGTATCCCACACTCAACTCACTCTCCCCCTGTAACTCCCACCCCCACACCTTACCCCGTCCCACCCCACCATCATGTTTGTGTGAGTATCCCAACCCCACCCTCATGTACACCATACCCTATTTGTGTGAGCCTCTCCACCCCACATTCATGTATTCCCACCACCCCCTTATTCGCGTGAGCCTCCCCGCCCTCATGTTCCCACACCTCTGTTTCTCTTGTGCACCTCCCCAACCTCCAGTATGCCCATCTCTATCACCCTCGGGTTCGCAAGCACCTCTCCCCATGACTACTCATCATATTGATCCTGTATTTTGGGAGGAAAATTTGCTGGAAATGAAATTTGATCTCTCGACCTCCTGCATCACACTAAAGAAGTGGACCAACCAATATTTTAGAATTTTAATTATATTAATATATTATGTCATATATATATATATATATATTTGAAAAAATAATATTATATATATACATACATATATGTTTATATTTTATATTATAATATATATATATTATGTTTTATGTTTATATTATATATATATATATATATTTTATATTATATGTGTGTGTGTGTGTGTTTATATATATATGTGTGTGTGTACGTGTGTGTCTATATATTATATATATATCATATCTTTATATATGTTTATAGATACGTTTGTGTTTATATTTTATGTTTATATATATATATATGTTTATTATATTTTTATATACATGTTTATATATATGTGTCTAGGTTTAAATATATTAATATATTTACAAATATATTGAAATATATGTGTCTGTGTTTATATATGTTTTTATATGTGTTAGTATTTAAAAATTTATATATGTGTGTGTGTGTGTGTTTTATTTTATATTTAATGTTGATATATATATATTATTTTATTTTAAATATTATATATATATAAGTTTGTATTATATTATATATATATATATATGTTTATATTTTTCATATATGTTTATATTTTTCATATATGTTTATATTATATATATATATTATATTTATATTTTATATGTATTATATTTTTATATTAATATATATATGTTTATATTGTATATATATATAAATGATTATATATATGTGTGTGTGTGTGTGTCTATGTATGAATATATATGTGCATGCATATATAAATAATCAATAACATTTTGAAACAATGGTAAAAATGTCACTAAAATAGTGATGTTTTCATAAAATTGTGACTAAATTTAAAATATATTTGTGTTTGTATATAACAGTGTGTGTGTGTGTGTGTATTTATATATTTATATGTGTGTGTGTGTTTTTGTATATATAAATATATATATATTTTTATATGTGTGTGTGTTTTTGTTAATATATATTAACATAAATACATATATATATACACTCATGTGGGGAAATGGGAAACACAAATATAAATATTTTTAGTGATGTTTGTCAAGAAATGTCTCTAAATTAGCAATGTTTTCAGAAAATGTCACTAAAATAGTGATGTTTTTAAAATATGTCCCTAAATTAATATTTTTTGAAGTGGTAAAATAGTATGACATAAATAAAGAAAATAAAAAACTAGTCCATGTACGGATAGAAGACTTGGTTCATCAAAACCAAAAACTTGATGGTGGAATTTATCCCACCAAAGGGCATCACTTGGAGCTCATAGTGTCTGTAACGACATCAGAATGCCATCTTTAAAATATCATCCTTGTGAACCCTCAACTGGTGGTAGTTAGACCTAAGATTGCTCTTTGAGAACCATTTCACACCTCACAACTATTGAAATAGTGGGTGACCTAGACCCAACTATTCAGTTATTTTGATTATCATATCATGTATACAGTTAGTTATGCATGATGTCATCTTACCATTACAGTGTATACTTTTATGCATCCACTATTGAAATGGTAATGTCCAAAGATTAATTTTTGTATCAAAAGGTTATAGCAATTCCCATGCGATAATGACAACCTTTAGATATAATGACATTAATCTTAAATATATGTTCAACAGTCTAGATACATCTTACTGACTTGAAATAGTAGATTTTTAACTATCAGGTGCAAGAGGCTCATAAGAATTGAGAATTATTCTCTTGAATTTCTCACATGGTGATCTCTAGTAGTGAGATCCTGAGGACTGACACACCAATAGGAACACCACATGTTTTGGGTGTCATTGGATGTTCCTATCTAAGATCATGTGTAATGGTCCCCTGACTTGATGTCATTACCAAAGTATGTCATTTGATTGCTTACTTTGAAACATGATGAAATCCATGACAATGATGTCATGGTAAGGTAGTTAATGTTGGGTGCGTCATTGGTGGCATGACATTGGTTTAATGGTCAAGAATTGATTTTTCTCTTCTGGGTTATGGAAGTTATATATCTCAAGACATGTTAATATGGATGGAAGTACCTTTATAAGATCATGGACACGACAGTCAAGGGTAAAACTTTCTAGTTAGATCAACAAACAAGAAAGCAAGATAAGGGTGACGACACGTGAGTGCATCCTTCTTTATCAGATATTAGAGACAAAGAGATTATATTACACAGTGTTTGTTGGTAGGTTTTTTATCGCTGTTAGGGCAATCCTTATCTCATTAGGGGCCATGATGGGTTGCAAGATCCCACTCTTCATCTATGAATAATATTTGCTACTATCGAGATAAGGACCTAGAGGTTCACACACAATAAAATATTCGAGAGTCTTCCCTATTCAATTGAATAGGATTTTTGGTCATGGTGGGCCCCAACACAGGAGCCTGAGATTTGTCCAGGGAAATGTCATGACCCGTCCTCGTGATCCGTGCTGTGACTACCCCAAGCCCGCCTCCCATAGGCCCGGGGCTGGCGACTAGCACCAAAGGCGTAAATCCCTATAACTGGGAAGGCATTGTCTTTAAGAAATCTAACCACACACACAACAAGAGAACAAGTAGAACCAAACACTAAGTAAAGCAATATAACAAGAGTTCTGAAAGTACAAAGGGGGCCGGAAATACAAGCCCAACAGTAAAGTATAAGAAAAAGACAAAACAACAGGAAGGTGTCAAGCTGCTCCTGGATCATCCTCCGGAGTCCCTACCTGAAGGGTAGGTACAGATGGCCACCTCAGCTCTCTATGTTCGTCTGTCAGCTCCGGGTACCGTCTCATCATGGATTCCACCTCTGGGTACCCTCTCGTCATCACGTCCACCTCTGGGTACTGTCTCATCGTGAAGTCTGCCTCCGGGTACCTTCTAGCTCTATAAGCCTCAACCTCGATCAGCGTTGTCCGTCGTCTGTATCCAACACAACGAAGTGCGGGCATAGCCCGTTAGGGGTGAGTATAAGCTACTCAGTAGGGACCCCAAGACCCCCGAAGGTCTCCCAGAATCCACAAAGGATAATCCACAAGGAAAGATACAATCATGAAGTAACAACCAACACTACTTAGGTATATGCCCATAAATATACCTAAGTCACCAATTCCAGTTCGGCTCCAACATCTGAGCCCAAGTTCGATCACGTCCACATATGATAGTACAACCCAATCCACACGGGATAACACAACCCAATCTACATAGGAAATCAAGTCAATCATATCGAAGATAATGATTGAAAGTCAAGACTCAACTCACACAGGTATACTTCTTCGTAAGGTGATAGAGATGATCAGATATAGCCACTGATTCATCTAAGCTAGGACCCACGTAGGATACTAGAACAGTAGTCATTACCGTCGAACCCACGAAGGATTTCAGTACGGACTTCATCACTGCCGAACACACATAGGATTTCAGTGCAGTCTTGATCGCTACCGAACCCACATAGAATTTCAGTGCAGTCTTTATCGCTGTCGAACCCATGGAGGATTACAATGCAGTCGTCGTCGTCGAACCCACAGAGGATTCCAGTACGAAGGTCATCACCGTCAAACCCACAAAGGATTCCAGTGCGGTGGTCATCACTGCCAAACCCAAGGAGGATTTTAGTGCAGTTGTTGTCGTCGAACCCACTGAGGATTCCAGTACGAAGGTCTTCATCGTCGAACCCACAGAGTATTCCAGTACGAAGGTCTTCATCGTCGAACCCACGGAGGATTCCAGTACGAAAGTCTTCATCGTTGAACCCACGGAGGATTCCAGTACGGTCTTCATCGCTGTCGAAACCACAAAGGATTTCAGTGAAGTCTTCATCACAGTCGAACCCACATAGTATTTCAATACGCTCTTCATTGCTGCCGAACCCACATAGGATTTCAGTGTAGTCTTCACAGTGGCAGTCGCAGCCAGCTCTAGGGTTCCCGCACACAGCACGCTCATTCCGGGAGGGTCCGCTCCACGAGCCAAGGGGGTCGATACATAAACTGACACGTAGTCCGGAGTTGATGTATCTCAAAGTTCTGTCTCGACAAGATGAACTCAACACGACAGACGGTGCATCAATCGGACATCTGGTCTGAGAGTTATTGGCCTTTTCGTTCCAGGGGTCCGGTTGGTTTTTAAATCAAAACCAACCCGAACACACTCCAACTATGTCCAAACCTCGATAGAAGTAATCCAAAAGGTCTGTCTCACTAAGAGGAATCCAACAAAGTTGACAAAACGTCAATCGGACGTCCGGAGATCAAGTTATAAGTGTTTTCGCTCCGAGGGCCCGGTTGGTTTCCTGTTCGAACCAACCCGGTCATACCCAAAGTTCTCCTAAACCTTGACTGTAATATATTGAAATGACCATCTCAATCCAAGGATCGCATCTCAACTGACGGTGTATCGATCGTAGGTCTGTAGCCCAAGATATGGGCGAACGACCGAAAGTGGTCCGAAAATGGGGGGTCTGGGACCGGTCCGACCCTGCCCAACCCCCCTGGGTTGGCCTGAACCGGGTCTAAGTCCGGACCATTAGGGCGCGTCCCAGCCCGGTGGGCGTGACCTGGCCTGGGCAGCCCGGCCGGGTGCGGCCGGTCCGGCCCGGGGTGGCTTGGCGCTGGCCGAGCGGCCGCGCAAAGGGGGCGGATGCCCCCTTGATTGTCGTTGTGGCCCCTGCGTGGGGGTCGTTCCTTGCCAGCGGACGTGGCCCAGTGCCGCGTCCCCTCCTCGGTCCCGCATGGCCGTGGGATCGGACGCCTGCCACCGCAGCTGAAACCGCTGCGGTCCCTCCTGGCGGCGCGCCTGGACGCCGCCGCCTCTGGTTGCCGCGCCGGCGACCCGCGCCGCCGGTGTAGACCACGGGCCACCGGAGTTACTCCGGTGGTCCGTTTTCAATTCCGTCTGCGCCGGCGTTCACCTCGGGTCTCGCTCTTTACTGTGGAATCATCAAACCACCACTACGGCATGTTCTGTCTATTCCCGTCGATCTGCCGTCAATTAAATAATCTGCAGAGCCTTTGAATCGGCGCAACGGCACCACGCGACGGCACTACGCGACGACGTCGTGCTTCTTCGTCCGTCTTTCATTGTTTCCGCAAGGTGACGTTGCACCGCGCCACCTTTTCTCGTGCCGTAACAAGTACAACCAACAAGGGGGAGGAGGGTCTGCCGTGTTCGTGCGGTCTAACCTCCTCCCGTTATTACGACAACAGGCAGCCAAAAAAGAAGTCAATGAACGACAAAGAAATAAATCACGGAAAAAAACAACATAACCCCTACCTCAAGGTGTCATCGAATTATGGTTCGTTTCAGGAAAGAATGTCGCGGAAGAAGGCGTCATATTGATGAGATTCATTGGCGTCGCGGTACACGGTGTCGCGTCGTCGATTTCCGAGGGTTCGGCGTTCTTTTTCGCCCTTCATCGGAGGCCGGCGTTCTTCTTCGGCGACGGTGCATCCTTCGCCTTCTTCAAGGAGGAAGATGAATTTCAAGACTTGAGCAACTCCTCTCCAATTCTCCTCACACAACGAAACCACCTAATAAAATAAGGTTTTGCCTTATTTTATTTCTCATGCCAGCGGTTTTTGAAATTAAAAAATAGATCACGATTTAATTATCGAGCGTTAATCAATTAATGAGGCGTTTAATAATTAATTAAACGTGAGATTTGACATGGCATTTAAGAGGGGGGTGCGGGTGAGTTACTAAATTAAATGCTCATGGGAGGTAAAAGGAAATAGAGGGGGTGGGGATTGTGTGGGCCCCACTTCACTAATATCCTACCTAGGGTAGTTAGGAACTAGTGGGTCCCACCCCAACCTCCAGGCATAGGTTTAAGCTACCTTAAATAAAAATAAAATTGGTTATACAAATTTTATTTTTATTCTTTAGTTAACCCAATTAATTAATAACCTCACCCGAGAAAACAGAACTCCAGAAAAGGTGTTCTTATGTAATTACTTGCGCTGTGATTCCATCGGTGCCCTCGGATTTTGATTCTGAGCACTGGTTCAAAAGTTAGGAAAACACCGTTTATGGAACGTACCCGAGCTAAACTTCGGAAAATGATTCCAGGCACACTGGGTCTCGAAATCAGGAGCCGTCAGAAACTGCGTTCTTGTAAAATCCCAATGAAATTAAGAAAAAAAAATCCTTTGAATTTTACGGGTCTTTACATTACTCCCACCTCAGAGATTTACATCCCCGTAAAGATACATCATAAACTAGGGGAACAAATGTGGGTACTGAGCACACATATGAGCCTCCCACTCCCAAGTTCTCTCCTAGAGGTTCCCGTGCTGCCAATAGATGCACACTAGAGGTATCGACCGTCCACGTAGTACCCGCTCCTGTCGATCCTCGATCTCCACCGGGACCTCCGCAAAGGTCGCCCCATTGTCAAGGTCTAACTCCCCATGGTCGATGATATGTGTCTGGTTGTGCACGTATCTCCTCAGCTGTGATACATGGAAGACGTCTTGCACCCGGTGCAACTGAGGTGGTAGAGCTAGGCGATAATCCACCTCGCCTATCCTGCTGAGGACCTGGAATGGTCCGATGAAGCGCGGAGATAACTTGTCACCTCAGCCAAACCTCTGTAATCCACGTCGAGGTGTGACCCTCAAGAAGATGTGGTTGCCATCCTCGAACTCCAGTGGCCTCTGCCTCTTGTCAGCATAAGGCTTCTGCCGGCTCTGAGCTGTCCTCATCCGCTCCTGGATGACCTGGACCTTCTCTGGTCCTACAAGAACTGCTAAGATTTCTTCTTTGCTGACAAGAGAAATCCGGTCTCATCCCCTGGATGAACCACGTTCTTTGCCTAATACAGTCATTCCCGACATGGATGATACTAATCCATTCCAAGGATGACGTCGTAAGTCCTCGACGCTACTACCAAGAGATCCAACCGTTACTCACACCTCCAAGGGTTGAGTCACACTGTCGGCATCAGTGTGTGGTCACTAGATCTCCTCCAGCATGAATCTCAAAAGTGAGGGTCAAGTCAACAATTTAAACTGAAACCTCTTAGTAACAACACAAAGAGAGGACAGGAAAGTAAATGCCACAAATAAAGGTGTATTTTATAACTGCAGCTCAAAGTACAAAGACACAGAGGATCCAAAAACAAACATCAAAAAAGTTAGAAGGAAAATGAATAAAAGTCTCCAGGTCTAGAGCTAGTCCTGCTCCTGTCCATCTGCTCCCGAAGCTCCATGATCATAGGCCTCAGCTGCCTGAAGCTGAACTCTCCCATGTCCACTCGTTCCCTGCGGTCGGGGTGGTCTCCCTGGTGGTGGTGGTGGTAGGGCCTCAAAGCGTCGCCCACCACCCGCTGCTCGGCCAGCTCCTCTGCCTTGCCCACCTGCTCCCTACGGACCGCCATGGTCAAACCTCTGACTGGGAGGTCCCTCTACCACCTTCTACTCACCAGCAGGACGATTCAGGCAGTCTTGAGCTATGTGACCCTGCCCGCCGCATGGGTATCATTGCCTGCTCCTCGTGTAGCTGGCTCTCCTTCGTGTGCCCCGCACAACCAAATCTTCATCCTAAGATTTCTCATCTGATGGTCTGGCCCACTTGGACCTCTGCATCACCTGTATACTGCCATCTGTAGAAGACTCCGCTACGGGTCGTCCGGCGGAGGGTCTCGTCGCTGGTGACTGCTTGGTGAGAAAACTCTCCACTAGAAGGGCTCTCTCCAACACCCCTTCCTGCGTCGGAATGTTGAGGGAGATCATTGAATCCCTGAGCTCATTCCTCAGTCCCTGCTCGAAGGTCCGGGCCCGGAAGAATGGTTCTTGTACCATGTCTGTGGAGTAGCGCGAGAGATCAGTAAACCTTTCCGAGTACTGGCCACGGTCATGTTGCCCTGTCGTAGCTATAGTAACTCCTGAATGTGCACCGCACGGAGGGTGGCTGGGATGAACTCCGAGTGGAAGATACTCTAAAAGTCCATCCAATGGAGTGATGCCTTGTTGTGCACCTGGAGCATCAATCTCCACCATCTCCCTCCTGTCGCGTGCAGGAGGCTCGCTGCAAGGATCACCATGAGGTCGACCGGTGTCCCCACTAACCTGAAAACTCGAACCATAGCCTCCAGCCAATCCTCGGCTGCCTGAGGGTTCGTCTCCCCACGGATCCTAGGCAGTCTCTGACTCTGAAGCTCATACAGCGCGCTAAGGCGACGTGCACTATCAACGGCTGGGGCTGGTAGCATCGGTGGCTCGGTGGGTAGAGGTATTGTCGGTGCCTCTACTGTCAAAGGGCCCTCCACCGAGGCCTCGTCGCTCGGTGGGCTGTCGTCTCGCACAACGCTCAAAACCCTAGCTGGCTGCCATCGTGGGGCCATCCTGAAAAGAAATAGGTGCACCATGGTCAAAACAGTATACCTGGTGAGCTGACACAAAGTAATCACAAAAAAAACTTTTGAAACACACATGCAATCAATGTTTTCGTGCATTGAGTTGGAAATCAGAAGTCAGGGTCCTGGTGTATGGATACGTCGGCTGCCGCACCAACACTGGACTCCCTGTACTGATAACCACACTCAATACCCTTAACAATATTGCTTAACATAGAAGAAAGATGAGAGTCCAGAGTTCTGTGGTAGAACCGAACTCCTCTGACACCAATTTTTCACGACCCGTCCTCGAGACCCATGTCGTGACTACCCTAAGCCCGCCTCCCATAGGCCAGGGGATGGAGACTAGCACCAAAGGAATAAATCCCTATAACTGGGAATGAATTTCCTTTAAGAAATGTATCCACACACACAACAAGAGAACAAGAGGAAGCAAACACAAAGTAAAGAAATATAACAAGAGTGATGAAAGTACAAAGGGGGCCGGAAATACAAGCCCAACAATAAAGTACAAGAAAAAGATAAAATAACAGGAAGGTGTCAAACTACTCCTGGATCGTCCTCCGGAGTCCCAACCTGAAGGGTAGGTACAGATGGCCACCTCATCTCTCTACGTTTGTCTGTCAGCTCCGGGTACCATCTCGTCGTGGAGTCCACCTCCGGGTACCCTCTCATCATCACGTCCACCTCCGGGTACCGTCTCGTCATGAAGTCCACCTCCGACTACCTTCAAGCTCTACAAGCCTCAACCTCGATTAGCGTTGACCGTCGTCTGCATCCAACACAATGAAGTGTGGGCATAACCCGTGCAGGGGTGAGTATACGCTACTCTGTAGGACCCCGAGACCCCCGAAGGTCTCCCAGAATCCAAAAAGGATAATCCAGAAGGAAAGATACAATCACGAAGTAACAACCAACACTGTTTAGGTATATACCCATACATATACCTAAGTCACCAATTCCAGTTCAGCTCCAACATCCGAGCCCAAGTTCGATCACGTCCACATAGGATAGTAAAACCCAGTCCACACAGGATAACCCAACCCAATCCACATGGGAAAGCAAGTCAATCATATTGAAGATAATGATTGAAAGTCAAGACTCAACTCACACAGGTATACTTCTTCGTAAGGTGATAGAGATGATCAGATATAGCCACTGATTCATCTAAGCTAGGACCCATGTAGGATACTAGAACAGTAGTCATTGTCGTCGAACCCACGGAGGATTTCAGTACGGTCTTCATCGCTACCGAACCCACATAGGATTTCAGTGCAGTCTTCATCGCTACCAAACCCACATAGGATTTCAGTGCAGTCTTCATCGCTGCCGATCCCACGGAGGATTACAGTGTTGTCGTCGTCGTCGAACCCACAGAAGATTCCAGTACGAAGGTCTTCACCGTCGAACCCACAGAGGATTCCAGTACGGTTGTCGTCACTACCGAACCCACGGAGGATTTTAGTGCAGTCGTTGTTGTCTAACCCACTGAGGATTCCAGTAAGAAGGTCTTCATCATCGAACCCATGGAGGATTCCAGTATGAACGTCTTCATAGTCGAACCCACGGAGGATTCTAGTACAAAAGTCTTCATCGTCGAACCCACGGAGGATTCCAGTACGGTCGTCATCGCTGCCGAACACACATAGGATTTCAGTGTAGTCTTCATCACCGTCGAACCCACATAGGATTTCAGTACGCTCTTCATCGCTTTCGAACCCACATAGGATTTCAGTGCAGTCTTCACAGACGCAGTCGCAGCCAGCTCTAGGGTTCCTGCACACAGCATGCTCGTTCCGGGAGGGTCCGCTTCACGAGCCAAGGGGGTCGATACATCAACTGACACGTAGTCTGGAGTTGATGTATCTCAAAGTTCTGTCTCAACAAGAGGAACTCAACATGACAGACGACGCATCAATCGGATGCCTGGTCTGAGAGTTATTGACATTTTCGTTCCAGGGGCCCGATTGGTTTTTAAGTCAAAACCAACCTGACTGCACTTCAACTGCATCCAAACCTCGAGCAGAGTAAGCCAAAAGGTCCGTCTTACTAAGAAGAATCTAACAATGTCGACGGCACGTCAATCGGACGTCCGGAGCTCAAGTTATAAGCGTTTCCGCTCTGAGGGCCCGGTTGGTTTCGTGTTCGAACCAACCCAGCCATACCCAAAGATCTCCGAAACCTTGAGTGTAATATACCAAAACGACTATCTCGATCCGAGAATCACATCGCAATTGATGGTGCATCGATCGAAGGTCTGTAGCCCAATATATGGGCAAAAGACCAAAAGTGGTCTGAAAATGGGGGGGGGGGTCTGGCCCCGGTCCGACCCGACCCAACCCCACTTGGGTCGGCCCGAACCGGGGTGACCCGAACTTGGTCCGGGTCCGACCCATTAGGGCGCGGCCCGGCCCGGTGTGGCCGGTCCGGCCCGGGGCGGCTCGGCGCTGGCCAAGCGGGGTCGCCTCGGCGCTGGCCGAGCGGCCGCGAAAAGGGGGCGGCTGCCCCCTTGATTGTTGTCGCGGCCCCCGCGTGGGGGTCGTTCCTTGCCAGCGGACGCGGCCCAGTGTCGTGTCCCTTTCGCAGTCCCGCGCGGCCACGGGACCGGATGCCTACCGTCGCGGCTTCAGCCGCAGCGGTCCCTCCTGGAGGTGCACCGGGACGCCGCTGCCTCCAGGAGGCTGGCTAGCGACACACGCCGCCAGTGTAGATCGCGGGCCACCAGAGTTACTCTAGTGGTCCGTTTTCAATTCCGTCTGTGCCGGAGTTCACCTTGGGTCTCGCACTTTATTACGGAATCATCAAACCACCTATGTGGCTTGTTCCGTCCACGCCCGTTGATCCACCGTCAATTAAATAATCCATGGAGACTTCGAATCGTCGCAACGGCGCGGCGCGACGACGCCGCGCTTCTTTGCTCGTCTTTCATTGTTTACGCGCGGTGTCGTTGCACCGCGCCGCCTTTGCTCATGCCACAACAAGTACAACCAACAAGTGGGAGGAGGGTCGGTCGTGTTCATGCGGTCTGACCTCCTCCCGTTATTACGACAACAGGCAGCCCAAAAAGAAGTCGATAAACGGCAAAGAAATAAATCACGGACAAAAACAAAATAACCCCTACCTCAAGGTGTCATCGAACGAAGGTTCATCGCGGGAAAGAACATCGCGGAAGAAGGCGTCACGGAGATAAGAATCGTCGGCATCGCGGTACACGGCGTCGCGTCGTCGAGCTCCGAGGGTTCGGCGTTCTTTATCGCCCTTCGTCGGAGGCCGACGTTCTTCGTCGGTGACGGTGCGTCCTTCGCGTTCTTCAAGGAGGAAGATGAAGTTCAAGACTTGAGAAAATCCTCTCCAATTATCCTCACACAACGAAACCACCTAATAAAATAAGGCTTTGCCTAATTTTATTTCTCAGGCCAATGGTTTTTGAAATTCAAAAACAGATCACGATTTAATTATCGAGCATTGGCCAATTAATGTGTCATTTAATAATTAATTAAACGCAAGAGTTGACTTGACATTTAAGAGGGGGGTGCGGGTGAGTTACTAAATTAAATGCTCGTGGGAGGTAAAAGGAAATAGAGGGGGTGGGGCTCGTGTGGGCCCCACTTAACTAATATCTTACCTAGGGTAGTTAGGAACTAGTGGGTCCCACCCCAACCTCCAAGCATATGATTAAGCTACCTTAAATAATAATAAAATTGGTTGTACAAATTTTATTTTTATTCTTTAGTTAACCCAATAAATTAATAACCTCACCCGAGCAAACACAACTCCGGAAAAGGTGATCATAACCAATTACCAGCATTGCGATTCCATCAGTGCACTCGGATTTCGATTCCGAGCACTGGTTCAAAAGTTAGTAAAACTCGCTTGTTTGTTTACTGAACGTACGCGAGCTAAACTTCGGAAAATGATTTTGGGCCCACCGGGCCTTAGAATCAGGTGCCGTCAGAAACTGCATTCTTGTAAAATCCCAAAGAAATTAAGAAAAAAATTCCCTTGAATTTTATGGGTCTTTAAAGGAAAAATAGTCACTAATGCAGTAGATAAATTCATATTATTTGAGTTTATATTAATGATTATTGAATTTATTTATTAAATGTATTTACGAGTTAAATGTTAACACCTGAAATAATATTAATTGACGAATATTAAATTATTGAAGGTTCAATTAATATTTCAGGGAATGATGAGTCAAGTTTTGTACTCAATTATTATCAAGTAATATATTTTAGTATATTATAAGTAAGTGATAATAATATTTATGACTCAAATAACTAGTCATAAAATTTTGTTAATAGTGCGTTGATTATTCAGGGGTCGGCTTGGCATTTCTAGGTAATTACATAACACTATATGTATAAGAAGATAGAAGATTTCCAAACACTATTCATGGGGATTCGCTCTACTCTCCTCTCTCCCATGTTCTAGAGAGCGAGACTCTAAATCCAAGGAGCATGGATCAAGCACTCTCTCAGGCATTGCTTGCAAAGTGATGCG
Organism: Viscum album; assembly: GCA_963277665.1. NCBI lineage: Eukaryota > Viridiplantae > Streptophyta > Magnoliopsida > Santalales > Viscaceae > Viscum > Viscum album. The sequence goes on along the minus strand of OY728146.1, from coordinate 1,887,638,340 downwards.
GTGATTGTTGGAGAATTGAAGGCGTCGTCGCAATTCCGCGCTAGAACCCATATTAAGATAAACGGTGATCACATGGATTTCTTATAGTCTTTGTGGATGATCTTGAGGAGTTCGATGTCGGATTTTTCAAGCATCGATCGCCACCGACGAGTAGATGTCATGCATGTCGTCAGAATTAAACTAGGTATTTTTACAGTTTATTTTTTGTGCTTAAAACTCTTCACATGTGGTCCTCAGCTAAATCTAGCTACTGTTCACCAACGTCGACATGTTTACGTCGATCATCGGTGGAAAATTGTAAAATCGCACCTATTTGGGGCTTTCTTTATGGGCCCAGTTCCAAGAAGTGATGTTTGAAAGATGCGATTTTATTTTAATCCAAGTATAAAATAAATTTTCATTAAATTTAATAAAGGGAATTGATACGGTTCCAATGCCTCAAACATAATCCGATTCAGACATCGATTGGACAGTCTCCAGTCATCCAAATTTTTTGAATTCAGACAGGGGACTGAATTTTGGTGATGTTTTGTATTTCGACTGGAAATTCCATTATCTAAATACTCACCACAAAACATTTCAGTGTTGATATTATTTTCTTAAAAATATTTGTATTATAATTATAATAATAAAATTATTTGATTTTATTATAATAATAATATTAATTATATTTTTATAATAATATTAATTACATTATAATATTATTATTATTAATTTAATATTATTATTTTTCAAAAGCATGTACATTAGGATAGAGAAAACCAAGAGGGAAAAGAATTGCAAAGCAAGTCTTAGTTGACAATGGAGAGGAGGTTGGAGACCTAAAAGCAGGTCTCCCATATAAAAAAAATAAAATAAAATAAGGAAATAGGGATGACATGAAAAATCAAGTATAAAAATTTAAAATTTAAAAACAAAATATAGGGTTTGGGGGGTGCCATCGCCCCCAGGTCTTCTCCCTCAGCCTTCACGCGCCGTTGCTCCGCACCCTGGCTCCTACTGTCCACCACGCCACAGTGGGCCACCCCAACACATCCACCGGACACCACACCCCAGCAATGGACAACCCCACTCTGAGGCGAATGCCCGAGCCGCGATGCTGGCTCCAGCCTCCTCCCCGCTACCCCGGGCTTCCCCAGCAGCAGCGTGCTGCTCCACCCAAGCCGTCAGGCTGTCGACTCACCAGCTAGCCTTACATATCCAACAGTGGACTGACACCCCTGCAGCGGCGCCCTCTCTATAGCCAGTACTGTCTCCCGATGATCCCCCCTCCTCACTCTGGCACCGCCATGTGCCCAGCCAGAGCCACCTCCGGCACTACCCCACTCTCATGCAGCCACATTTGGCAGTGCTCCTCCAGTCTATCCTCCTCCGCACTGGAATGTTCGGGTACAACGGAGGTGTGTGGTACCACAAACACACAAAATAGGAGCAAACAGATCAACACGGTATTTAACGTGGTTTGGTCAGATGACCTACGTTCACCGGAGAAACTTTTCTCTATTTCTTTTCTTCGGTTCTCATCGGAGGATCACACAATTACTTACACCACACTTTCTTCTCTTACAAACAATGAGATTTGATCCTGTTTAAATAGAGAATGAAAAACCAGCTTTCTTCAGTTGTTGGAGGGTAACTCATCTACCCCGGATTTCCTCCTGACGCTGGCTTCCCATCGCGTCGGCTGCCCACCATGAAAGACCTTGCAGTCGCATGGGTAGGTTCTGCCGACAATGAAGACTCCCAAATAGGGAGTGACCCCCAGAAATCTCCTCCTCACAACCAATTTGGGGTAGAAGCCTGACCTGCAGTCTCCTTGCAGGTGCTGAAAACTTCATCAGCAAATCGAACATGCTTCTTCACGCCAGATGACGTGGAACTTCCATCATCTTCACTCAATCTCGGGCTGACTGCGGTCTCCATCAAATGATACAGCCCTTGAGACTCCTTCCAAGTAAACATCATTGCATCCCCATGAGAGACTTCCAACACTCCACCTGCTATGGAAATCTTGTATCCTCTCGCATCGAGCCTACTCAATGATATCAAGTTCTACCTCATCCTCGGAACAAATTTCACATCACCCAATTTACGAACTCCTCCATCGGGTGTCTTCAATTTCACTGTCCCGACTCCTCGAACCTTGCATGTTGACCCATCACCAAGTCTCACCGAGTCTCGCACCTGCTGAAAAGTATCAAATGTACCTCTCGTCGTACATATGTGTGATGAGCTCCCTGAATCCAGAACCCATCCATCTTCCTTTGGATTTTGAGCCCACTCATTCTTCCTTCTCAGAAAACGACATTCCCAATTCATGTGCCCATATCCTTTGCAGTAATGACATTGCACTTCTTCCCGTTCAACTAGCTCATCTGGGTGCATGCTTCCTGTTGTCACGCAAATTTCATCATCTGCTAATAATCCCGTGATGTTCACATCCTCCTCTTCAACTTTCTTCTTCCCAGCAACGTACCGTTTTCACTCTTCACAATCACTTTTATAGTGACCCTTCTTCTCACACTAGAAACATGTGATTTCGCTAAGATCACACCCCCTGGATTTTGGCCGCCATTCTTTACCTCTTGACATCCGATGTCGGCTCCTTCCACGCTGATCATCTCGTATCGCCATGATTTTCTCACCTGAATGCGTCGCAGGCCTTCAGAATGCCTCTGAATCTTGAAGTGAGGCCATCACATCATCCAGCTTCAATGTCTCCTTCCCCACAAGAAATGCAGTCACAAGCCCATCAAATGAGCTTGGTAGGGATGATAAAAGCAATAACACTTTATCTTCCTCTCCAACATTCACAACGAGCCCCAATAACTGTGTCCGGATCTTGTTGAATTCATTGGTATGATCCAACATATTCGCTCCCTCGTCCATGCGCAATTGGTACCGTTTCTTCTTCAGGAACAACTTGTTAGTCAGCGACTTCGCCATATACCGCTGATCAAATTTCTTCCAGATCTCCTTCGGTGATCTCTCTTCAAGCACCGAATATTTTACCTCACTCGCCAGACATAGCCGAATTGTGCTGACGACCCGCATCTCGAGTTCTTCCCAATCATCTTTACTGGTTGCATCGGGCTTTTCTCCGATCAACGGTCTGATCATGCCCTGCTGCACCAAAAGATCTTTCACCGTGCTTTGCCACAAGCTGAAATTATTTCGACCATCAAAATTCTCAATATCAAATCTTGGTAGTGATCCGCCACCCATCATCGTCATCATCACAAAACGCGATCACCACCGTCGATGCTGCACCCTTATGAAAACACTTGATAGAGTTCGAATTTTAAAAAACTAACCATATGGATGCATCCGAAATGGTCGAAATAGTTGGAATCGACTCCTAGATCGCTGAAATCGGACACCAATTGACCGAGATATGGTCAAAAACGTTCAACGGTCCAGATCGCTCATTGACGTGGCGCTGACGTGGCAAGCCGGAATTTCCGCCGGAATCATGCCGGAATTGTCGCCGGCGGCGTGAACAGTACCGTCTTCTCCGACATGGGTGTTACTGTTCACCCACGGGTTTGACCGAACTTTGACCGGCTATATCTCCTTCGTTTTAGCTCCGTTTTCAACGCCGCTTGCGCCGTCAGAATCGTCTCGCCGCCCTCTTCACGGATCTGGCCTCAGAAAAATTTTCTGACCACTTTTAATTTTCCGGCCACAGGAAAATTTGTCGTCGCCTCGCCGGTTCACCTCCGTTCGCTCCACCTCGCCTCTGATACCACTTGTTGGGGTGCAGTGGAGGTGCGTGGTACCTCAAACACACAAAAGAGGAGCAAAACGGAGGAACACAAGATTTTTACGTGGTTCGGTTGTATGACCTACGTCCATGGGAGAAGGGGGCCACCTCTATTCACGCCTCTCCGGTTCTCGACGGAGGATTACAAAACATACACCACATTTTCTTCCGTCGAGAACCGGAGAGGCGTGAATAGAGACGGCCCCCTTCTCCCGTGGACGTAGGTCATATGACCGAACCACGTAAAAATCTTGTGTTCCTCCATTTTTCTCCTCTTTTGTGTGTTTGAGGTACCACGCACCTCCGCTGCGCCCCAACAGTCTCCCCTTGGACAGGCCTCTTGCTTGGCCTCCCTTCACCAGACAGACTTGTAGCGACCGGAAGCCAGTGACTCCTGTCGGCCATATCTAGTCCTAGCGGATAGCTCCAGAAAATTCTACTCCACTCACGACAGAGCTTTACGAACTGTGCACCCGCGAGATACATCGCATCGGTGCACGTCCTCCCAAATGTAGTATCTGTTATGTTGAATCCCTAGCCTAAAATGGGATTAGGTGGACTTTTCCATCCCGGAATGCCCTTGCATGGGGTCGGTATTGCTCGGATTGGTCCTTCTTAGGTACGCTCCTACCCGCACAGGTCCTGCCCGATGTTATAAGAACTCAGGTGACTTATTTTAATCAAAACATAATTAAAACAATTAATTTAATTGCAGTTGAGAATTAAATTAATTAAATATTAATTTTTTTATTAAAAATTACATGCGGTGTAATTAATTTAATTGGGAGATTAATTAAATTTATTAATTAATTAAATTTATAGTTTTAAAATTAATTTAATTAAACGAGACTGAACAACGACATTTTCTGAATTAAAATTAGAGTGAAATTTTAATTTAACAAATAATTCCCTTCAAATTTATTTTAATGCAAGTGTAATTTTTAATTCTTCATTTAGTTTATATACGTGAGTTAATGCATATACTGGTCATGAGGTGTAGACCTACCAATGCGTGTCTGGTGCTTGTTTATTTATTTAATTTATTTATTTAATTATTGCATGATATTGTAATAATTAGATTAATTAAATTAAAGATGATCTTCATGTCATCTCAAGTGTCATTATATGTATAAGTGCATGAACGTCCATTCTAAAAGTTTTATTTTATAACCCGAGACCCCCTCACCTGCGTGTGAGTATAGTTGTATAATGACAAGATGAGGAATGGCGTACTTCGCGTCAAGTGACGGCGACACACCAGACAGGAGTTTGATGAATTGGATGAGAAGAAGTTGCTAATCAAGTTGCATTCCATGAGACTAAAGATATTTTCCCTAGGGTCTCAGTTGGTCTGTTATTCACTCAACGAATCAACCAATATTGAAAGCTCATGATCTGGTGTCCATATTTTTTAGCAGGGTTTATTATTTTTCTACATATGTAGTTTATTGCACGATCACATATTATAATAATAAACAATCATGCAAGATATAATGAACATGTGACGTGATGAAATTTCCATTTCTTGCACGATCAGTTGTGAGTACCATCACAAAGTACATGCTTATAAAAATAGAAAATGATTTCTTTCGTCACACTAAAAATAATAAAAACCCCAAAAACATGTTAAGCCTAAACAGCCTTCCGTCATTAAAATTTTGACAAAACTGGGTGTTTGGTGTGTCGGTCATGCCATAGCTGAGGGTTCCTATTACTAATGGGGAGTCCTTATAAGAATGATGGGTTGACATAACTAAAAATTGAAGTAAATAAATAGCCATAGCTAGCTTGTTGTAATTTTAGATGAAAGCATTTAGTAAATCATGTTCTGATTTTATGATGTCGGGACTTCACTCAATAGATCAAGGAGCCACAAGTTAAAGCGGTCATCTAGCCAAAAGCCCACCTAGAACCCTCTAGGTAGTGGAGTAGCCATAGCTTGTAGACTTTGAGGGGTGGTTTTGGGATTCTTTCCAGTAGAGTTTTCAAGAGGTAGAGTGTTCTGATTCTCGCACAAAGGGTTCCTAAAATATGTTAAAATAGTGGGATACATTAAATGATTTAATTAATTAATCAAAATATCTAAACCGGTAATCTAGATAAAAGGAACTAATCTGCTAAATTTCATTTTGTAGTAAATTTGAAAATTATGAAAAAAGTATGAACTGTGAAAAATAATGGACAAATTAAATGTCCACACTGACATGAGTATACATGAATAGTACATTCACATGTGCATAGTACTATAATATTAGAAACTCAAGGTTCCAGTGTCCCCAACACTATTAAACTACCTCCATTAGCGATAGTGAAACTTCTAACAAGAGACTAATGTACATATCATATGATGGTTATATCATTATTCTTTCATTAAAATCTTGTGTCAGTTGTGATCACTACACTAAGACATGGATGATATAAACATGAAGTCTCATCTCTGAAATATTTTCAAGGAGAAAGCGAAGCAATGATATGAATAAGGTGAATGCTATATAATCATGTGTAGATAAAAATGAATCGTTATCTTTAAAATGGATCCATTTATCATATCATTTCACCTTTTTATTCTTGTTTTGTTTTGAGAAAAAATTAATTAAGTATCGAGTAAACACTCCTTTACAAATTTATGTAAGTTTCTCCAAGTGAATAAGATTAAAACACAGTTAAGTTCTAATTCTTATAGAGAATAAATTGAAAGAATATGTGGAAAAGTCAAATGAATTTAATTCCAACTACACATTTGCAACGTCCTCTAATTAATGAGGTGTTCAAAAAAGTTTTTTTTTCATTTCATATTATTAAAATAATAAAATGGAAATTTAAAATCAATAAACTGATTTAAAGAAGTCAGTTTTCGCTTCTAAATCAGGCATATTCATCAATGTCTGGTTTCATTTTACATGGGTATTTAATACTATATTCTTTTTTCATATGTTTATTTAAATACATTTACCATGTATGTATAGAAATATTATTTAAATCTTGGTGTATTCTTCAAGTGGCTACAAAAGGGTGATACCTAGGCTAGTGGTGATAAGTACATGACTTCTTTAATTTCCATGTGAAATATTTGTGTTGAAATATTATTGAGTATAACCAAAAACATTGAATCTCATGTATCCTTGGATGCAAGGAGACATTATTTCAGGTTATAGAATGAATGTTGTTTTTTGTAATCACTGTCACTAGTTTAGTAATATAAAAATCATAGGAAGTTAGTGATGAATAGAAATGTAAGACTTATACCCAGTTGTGATAAGATAATTCTTTATAAAGTAATACTAAAAGTGGATGTCATGAATATAACATGTACGTTATTTAGTCTTGGCACAACTTAATACTTTTGGTATTACCAATTCCTTTAGTTTGGACAAAGGAGCCTTTAAAAATAAATGTTTGTCACAAATATTTTGGAAATAGTTCAACAAGTAAGCATAAGATTTTCCAAGTACAAGCTAGAGGTATATATACTTCATAAGATTCATTTAAGTAATTAAGGAATAATAAAGTGAATTATATTCATGGTTATGAGATATGATTTGCTTTGGGTTGGGATACTGAAGAATATCTTGACCAACCATTCATCAATCATGATAATGTAGCGTGAAGTAATTCTTAAACGTACATTACCTTATCGACATCACAACATTGATGTTAATGAGGAGGAATTATGATGATGTCTGGAACATTATCATTGATCAACAAACATGTAGCATGTATAAATTCCAAAACACATATGTTATACATCAAAATTTGATGTAAGTTATATCAATGTTGCAACTGGAAGAAAATTCCATTGTATATTATGAAATGATTTTCAAATAAAGGTGTAATCCCATAATCATATGCCAACTACAATGAAAAATAGACATCATACGAGTCATATAATGATGATAAATACATTGTGTCCTAAGGACATGTTTTTGGATGAAAATAATTTTTTAGGACATAAACAGACTTGCATCAATATAAGCACATTGTGCATCTAAGGTACTTATCCTAATGATTTCTTAGGATATTACTTAAATCCCTAATATAGAAAAGTTATAGTTAAGTGATAGACAAAAATATATAAGAGGGTGTACATCTCTATTAGAGATAGTGAGAGCCATATTTAATTGTGTTTAGTCAATGCTCAAGATGCATAAATAGTTGGCATAGAAACTAGTTCCACAACCGCATGTGGAACATGGCATGTTCTAGAAACACATACTGTGTAGGAATGATAAAACCATTTTAATGGTTTTTATATTCATTGTGTTCGGTGTTCTATTAAAAAATGTGAATAATATTTTCTACAAGTAAGCATTGTATGCAAATTAACTAAAATTGATAATACCAACTAAAATTCAATTAATGGATTCCATGTATCAAAGTGAAAAGGGGGTTATTATTTAGAATACTTCGGTCGGTATTCATGTGAGTTGATACATGGGTGGTAAAAGCGTGGTACCAATAAATCTCAATTGGTTTAACCATGTCGTTATGCCTAAATCTATTATAATTTTACTTGTCATAGCTAATATCTATGATCAAATTATTTAGTATCAGATATCATGATCACCAATTATGTATGGTGTTTATACTACACAACTATAAAGGGATGGTCATATCACGGAATTCTAATAAAGGTTGAAAGTTACTAAAATCTGGTTTAGGGTTAAAGTAAGCAATATGATCATAGAATATCAATTTGAAAAAAAATGGTTGCAATGTGTCTACCAGAGGTTAGCAGGAGTGCTAACGTTTTCCAAGAAATGTATGTTTGAAAACATATGAAAAATAGGTGGTTTTACAGTTAGTTAAGACCAAGATGAAATTTATTCTCCAATTATTGACTTAAATTAACAACCTAAGTTCTAGAGAATTGGATCTACTGAGGTAGATCAATAGGTTTCTTGGTCCTAGTAAATCATTCAAATAGTGAAATTGTATTGAAAATACTAGTTGGAACAATTCAATAGATGAATCGTTGCCTATGTAACAGGGCATAATCTCTTTAGGTTAACAAGTCCGGGACATTTGAAGAGATAAACTTGATGATTTAGATCCATTAATTGAAGAAATAGATCAATCATGTATTCCATGATATGTAAAAAACTGATATTTCTATGTTATATTTTTCTGTATAAGAATATCAATTATATCTAGGATCACTTCACGGGATGTAGTCAGAACTATATAATAGTACTTCGGAATGTACAAAAGATATGTACCTGGTAAATGGTTATGAAGTGGTACTAGTTTTTAAGGGACATAAACTAGTCTTCTATAGATCAATTTGATCTTTTATTTTAGTTAGGATAAACACGGTGAGCGAGTCAAGATCATATCATATAGTGGTATCCATACCTACAAAGACCGAGTACATTTCAACTTATAATGTAGCTAAGAAGAAAATAAATGAAATGATTTTTCTAGTTCTTGGAAACGCACATGTTGAGAAAAGTATTATCATAATGTAAATTATGATATTCTTACTATAAAATATGTCAAGTTATGACCATGGAAAAGTGAAATATACTCAGGATACCATCTCTTGAGATGTTTTACTCAACAAGACAAGGTCCCAATAATAGAATATCCATGTGGAAAAACCATGGTGGACCCAGTAGCTAAAGTCGTTACTCAGTAGAAACATGATGTTCATCATGTGAGTAGCTAACATGTTGGGTTATCAAGTTGTCTCTAGTGAAATTGGGAGTGTTGAAATAGTGGGATCCCTAGACCCAACTATTCAGTGCTTGTTATTACCATATCATGTATACAGTTAGTTATACATGATGTCATCTTACCATTACTGTGTAGAATTTTTTGCGTCCACTATTGAAATGGTAATGTTCAATGATTAATTGTCATATAGAAAGGTTATAATAGTTCCCAAGCTATAATTAGAATCTTTATGTACTATGAAATTAATCTTAAATATTTGCTCTATGGTCTAGATACAACTTACTAATTGGACATAGTAAATTTTTTACTAACAAGTTTCAGGGGCTCATAATCATTGAGACCTCTTCTCATGAAGATTGAACTTTGTGATCTCTAGTAGTGAGATCATGGGGATTGACCCGCTAATAGTAACACCACATGTTTTAGGTGTCATTGGATGTTCCTATCAACTGTCATGTGTAATGGTCTCCTGACTTTAGATCATAGCCAATGTATGTCATTTGATTGTGTACTTTGATGCAATATAAAAAATCTTGTAATGAATTCATGGAGAGGTAGTTATTGTTGGGTGTATCATTGGTGGAATGGAATTTATTGAATGATCAAGAAAGGATTTTTTTCATTCAGGTTATGGAAGTTATATATCTCAGACCATGTTGATATGTATGGGAGTACCTTTATAAGACCATGTCCATGGTCTTCGAAAGTAAATTTGTCCAGTTAAGTCAAAAAACAAAAAATAAAGATAAGGGCGATGACACATGAGTGCATCCTACTATATGAGATAATATAGAGAAAGAGATTATATTACACAATACATGTTCGTATGTTGGTTTTCACTACTATGAAAATCCTAATCTCTTTAGGGTCCACGATGAGTTGCTAGATCCTGCACTTTGCCTGTGAATAATACTCACTTCAATCGAGATAAGGGCCGAGAGAGTCACACACAATAGCGTATTCGAGAATATTTCCTATTCAGTTGAATATGAGTTTTAGACATGGTGGGCCCCACCACAGGGGTCTGGGATTTGTCCAAGGAAAAGTTATCACCAATTCAATAAATAAATTCACATATCAGAGATTACTGTAATGATTATTGAATTTATTTATTAAATGTATTTATGATTTTAAAGTTAATATATGAAAAAATATTAGTTGATGAATATTAAATTATTCAAGGTTCAATTAATATTTCTGGGAATGATGAGTCAAGTTTTGGACACAATTTTTATCAAGTAATATATTTTAGTATATTACAAGTAAGTGATAATGATATATATGACTCTGATTAGTTGTCATAAAATGTCGTTAATTGTTCATTGATTATTCGAGGTCCGGGATGGGATTTTGGGTAATTACATGACACTATCAATATAAGAATAGAAAGTATTTCCAAACAATATTCCTGGGGAATCTCTCTATTATCCTCTCTGCCATGTTCTAGAGAGAGGCTCTGGATCCAAGAAGCATGGGTCAAGCACTCTCTCGGGCCTCACTTGCAAAGTGATGCGGTGATTGTTGGAGCGTTGAAGCCATCATCTCAATTATGTGCTTGTACCCGGATTACAACAAATGGTGCTCCCTCAGATTTTGTGAAGCATGTGTGGATTATCTAATAGAGTTCGATGTTAGATTCTTCTAGCAATGATCGCCAACGATGAGAAGATGTCATCCACAACATCAAAATTAAACCAGGTATTTTTATGTTTTATTTGTTGTGCTTAAAACTCTTCATGTGTGGTCCTCGGCTAAACTGGGATGCTATCCACTGATGTCGGCATGTTTACGTCGATCGTTAATGGAAAATATTAAAATCCCACCTGTTTGGGGATTCCACTACGCACCCTGTTCCAACAACAACTAGTCAAATAGGTCATGAATCCTTAGAAAGTGGTGCATGTTCTTTTTCATGTCCTGGTTTTGGAAATGATAATCCATAAAAATCTGTAAACTCCCATCCAACTTTTTCACGAACCGGACTAGATCTGCCTAGGGGAACACACTGGGTCTGATGAAACCCTTCTCATAAAGGTCCTCCAACTAAAATCGTAGCTCCTATACCTCTATAGGGGGGATCTCATATTCCACAGAAGATATCAAAGTGGTGTTGAGATGAAACTCAATGAAAAACTACAACTCCCACATCAGAGGTAGTCTCATCACATCCTCAAGGAAGAAATCTATGTAACCATCCACAAATGAAGGAATCTATATGTCTGAAGTACCTGATACACCAATGGATAAATGTAGTAATCAATGTGTTAAGGGATAAATCCTAAAGCTCAAAAAACCCACTGGCCCTGCAATGAGATCCTTTTCACCAAAAAAAGGGAATCTCATCCCATATGTGTGTAGGAATATGACCATTCGGTGGTGATAGTTGTTCTGGGCTCAGACTATGGACATCAAATCCTTACCCAAGATGATGTCATTCGGTTCAATCATGATGACCAAATGTCCCATGTTAACATATCTTCACAAAGAGAAAGCTCTTACTATTGGTAGATATAGGATACAAAAGAAGTGAATCCTCTAGAAACCTAAAGATGAAGCTATTGGGATAGAGACTCAATTAGTATCTACATATCTCGCATTGGGAGTATAGAGATAACAGAATGACTGGAAACTATGTCTACTAATAGTGAATCAAGATTCAAACTAACATAGATTGTACCTCTAATCATCACTTGCACTACGGGGTCACAAACAACCAAATACTATGGATTTCTACAGCCTTGACCACCTACTATGTGATCCTAACATGGTTCACCTTGTGGTGATGGTGGAAGGATATCATAAAATTTTCCACCATCCATAGATCCTTAAAATCCTATTCTCGATATGCCACTATGGGGACCACTGTCCTCCCCTAGAAGATCCCAGATCATAGCACTACTATTTCCTTGGGGTTCCATAAGCTATCTTCCAATGTTAATCAACATGTTTGGTTGGAAAGTCTCATGATATTTGGCCTATAAAATCATAAGAAAAACACCTCCCCTGTTTGGGATTCTCAGGTGTGCAATGTTGTTCATGCACAATGTGACCTCATGATTGAGCATGCTTGTGAAATAGATTCCTACGTCAAGATCTGATCACCAAGAATATAAAAGCTATTATAAATGACTCATATTTTGTAATCCATTACAAGCTCCATATATATGGTATCCATTGGAAGGAAATACCTCTATCACTAGTACCCACTGCATCACCCTTGAATAGGCGAGGATGCACTATGGAACTATGCTGGCATGAATCTCTTTCCAGAGTCCCTTCTCAAACTTCTATCCTCGGAAGTTTCCACTGTGGATTATGTTAAGTGAGTAATGAGTATGATTTGTGAGCCTTACTATTCACTCATCCAATATCATCCCTACCTAGTGCAGCTCCTGCTACATCTTCATCTTAATTGAGTGCGAGAAGGAAGGGTGGTACTTATCATGGAAGAACTGCTAGAAGTCATCCCATGGGATTGTCGACTAGTAATGCATATATGTAACAAGGCTCCACCAACGCCTAGTTTCACCATGGAAAAGTAAAAATTCCATCAAAACCACATGATCCATCGGGGTCCAAACAAGCCTAGAGATGTGGACCATTGACTCTATAAAATACTTGGCTATCTAAGGATATAGCCCACCACAGAACTGTAGTGGAAACTGGTTCTAGAACTATCAAAATGCACTAAGCATGTGTGCATCCTCATCCTGCTCTACTGAAATTATCTATTACTTGATGGGTGAAGGTACGATTACCTTCCAACCTAGAGTAAGGGGATCGTGAGATGGACCCTGAATCGAGGCCTCATCACTCATATGATTGTTGTCACAAATAGGAGTCGGTATCCTAGTTGGTTGTCATCATGGAGGCATCCAAACATTTATCAAGACGTACTATGTCAAGTGATCATATGTATATATATATATATATATTAAAAATGTGGATATGACTCAAGAATGGTCATCAAAGACACAATCCTATATTATTCATTTACAGTTGATCCCTACGACCAATGTCTCGGTACGTATAGTTGAAAATAATGTATTCAAGGTCCTAGTGAATAGATATGTCAGTTTTTACACCATCACTGCATTTTCTAGCCTGATAGAAACACTCGAGACACTTTGACACTACTTCCTTAAACCCAACCAAATCCCCTTAAGGGTAAATGTTCAAACAATATCCCATGGAATGAACTTACATTGATACCAATATATCACGATTCGACCCAAGATGGGGACTAAGACACAACTACCCAAAGAACACCTTTATTGTCTAGGGGTGGAAACTATTTTCAAAGGAATAACTTTATTGGGGAGTCCTTTTCCTAAGTACTTGTACACACATACAGCCTTCTCGATGCAAAACATGTAGAGGGGAAGAATAAAATGAAGCAACACTGCTATAAATTAAACTAAGAATGCATCAACCTCTTGATAGTATAAAATTGTGGTACTATAAACTAAAAAGTAAAGGTATAAAATAGATTCCCAAATAGAAATATGCCCCAACTTGACAAAACTGGAAAAGTAAATTGTTGAGAGAGACAAGCTCCTAAATTCTAAGCTATGACCACCATATGTGGTCCAAGCACCATGTATCCTTAAGATCATTTTTATTCACAATCATCTTGTCCATCAACTTCATAGTACCTGACATATGTGGGAAAATAACATGAAGGGGGAGTATATACATACCTAGTAGGATTCCTTAAAAGATGGTGGGGGTAGTAGGAGATATAATAGGAAGAGAAAGACATCAGTTAGTATTAGGTACCATGAAAGAGAACAACTCAACCCAAAAAAAGTGTGGAAGTAACCTCATCCAAACATAGGGGGTAAGAAAAGTGATTAGATGAACTACACATCGAATCTTCCCCACCTATAACAGGAAAGTAGAATCATCTAACCATGAGAAGATAAACACGGAAAGTGCATGGCATACCCAATTCATCATTGCCTCTCTTGGAATGAGAGTAAACAAAACGAAGGATTGGATATAGAAGAATATATGTATATATATATATACTCTCAGTTAAAAGTTCCTCAAACGAGGGAGTATGTGGACCTCCATCATAGAGCTCAAACCATGAAGAAGAGTAGCCAATAGTTCCAATGTTCCATCAATTACACCCAACATCTCACGCATCAACCCAGAAGTAATTTTCCAAGTCTAAATATTATTGATGACTATGTCTCACTATTGAGGGTCCACAAACATGAAGTAGATAACCCATGAAGTAGTGTATCGGGGGGGGGGGGGGTCTACTCTATTATCTGTAAAGGATTCCACTTCCCAGCTATGTTGGAGGCTCAACTTTGTATCTATAAATGAATATAGTGCCCAACTATGATAGAGGTTCACCTCACTATCCAGTGAAGATTCAACTTACAATTTATTCTAGAGGATCAACCCTATATCTATCAAGGATTCCACTGCACATCTATGTTTGTGGGTTAACTTTGTATCTGTTGAGTATTAAACAACCCAATAATGCTAGATGGTGAACTCGGTATCTATCAAGGATGAACCCTCCTAGCTGTTCTAGAGGGTCAAATCGATATCAATCGAGGACACCTCTATCCAACTAAGTTGGAGGGTTGACTTGGTATTTGTCAAGGAATCAACTTCCCAAATATTCTGGAGGGTCAACTCAGTATCATCATCAAGGAACTTGGCTGCCCAACTCTAGTGGAGGGTACTGTTTATAAAGGTCTTGGTGATCCTAAGGAATCACTACCGCCATCAGGTGTTTCCTTATTAGGTTACATGCCTAAAAATTTTCACATTGTATCTATTAATCCACAACCAAGGACACCATCCTATTCTATGTAAAAAACTCTTAGTATAGGATACTCACAGGAAAAAATCCGAGTTCAAATGAAGGAAATATGTAAGGTCAAAGTTTCCTCTAATAGGAACTAGGGGTACATAGTGTGTGAGGGTACCCACATAGTGTGTGGTCATGGATCACCATTTGGTAGAGTCCTTGGCTGACACACTACTCCATCCCATGTAGTAGTGCATGTCTTTTAAATTGAATACATGGAGTGTCCAGGATAATACAGACATGTACTAATCATCGTGTCTGTGTATCAGACCCCGTATCCAGGTACGAGACCCCATGTCCATGTACCAGACCCCATGCCCATGTACCATACCCCGTGTATGTCTACCATATACTATGACCGTGTATCAAACCCCAGGTCTGTGTACCATACCCCAAGTTCCTATACTAGAGTACCAGTCGTGTACTTGGCCATATACATCCACATGGTTCCCCCCATGTGATTCATCACATGGGATACCATTCTGGGAAGGGGTACACAATGTGTAGGATTTTCTACACCCCAATTCATCCTTAAGTTTTCTAAACCCTAGACACCACAGCTAAGTTGGATACATGTCTTGTCCTCATCCTTGAATATGGCGTGTAGTCAGGCTTTTCACTGAATATATCATGCCTTTAATTTTTACATGCACTTCGATTTCAGACTCAAATCCACCTAAAAACATCATATCTTGTTCGAATATGGAATTTACAGTTGTAGTTTTCTTTAAAATGACCACCAATGAGTTTTTGGTGGATCAACATTCAACCCGTATGCCCCAAACCCTTTGTGAGTTGTAGATTTGATCACCGATCGTTTAAAAGACAATCCATGCCTCATCATATTCCCATATTTGGTCTTAATTCATCAATGAATACATCCTTCTTCAATTCATCATGGTTTTAGTGGTTTTATCGGGCTTAGTACCACCCGTACAGGTCAAACTGGGACTATGAGGTCCTACTGGTGACAAACATGAAGAGAAATTGGGGATAAGGGACCCTAAACAATGTTTTAAGTGATCATTTTCAAAGGGTTCATGGAAAATTATCAAGAAAGGTTATATATGGATTACAAACCAAAGAAATAAACTACAATTTTAGTACTTTGACACATGAAATTGGCCACAATTGGATCAGGTCCAAGAACAGAGATGGATCAACTCAAACAGTGTAATTAAATGGCGTAAATAACTAATTGATGAAATCTACATTGATTATAGATCGTCCATTTATGAAGATGGTTTCCACCAATGATCGAGATAATTTGTTGTATTTATTACGTCATGGTTTGAACTGATTTGGATTTTCTTTATTATCTGTTGATATTCACTAATGGAGGAGGGATGAAGATATCTGAAATTCTCTCAGGGTTTATGTGGCCAACCCTAGATAATTCATCCTAAGACTAGTATTATAGACCATTTTTCTGCATTGATATGAATTAGTTAATTAATTTAATAATTAATTATCTCACAGAAAGTACCTCCAATGGGTGGGGAGTCCTAATTCCCCATGCCGACTCATTTTATTTCAATCTAATGGTAAACACCATATTCTAGATTCAACTATGTTGTCAAATTTCTGATCTGATCTTTAGTTTAAGAGTTATCCTATTTTTTTGAGGTATCATGTATGCACAATATAAAATATATTTAATATTTTTATAAAATTATTTATGGGCACACCAGGCCTCGGAATCACACAACATCTTAGCATCTACCTCTCTATATATATATATATATATTTATATTTCAAAGTATTATAAGGGATAAATCAGTTCTCTATAATATTTATATATATCTATATATAATATATACCAATATTATATAAATATATATATATATATCAATATATATTTTTATATATGAAGTAATAATTTTATTATAAAAAATTAATAGATATAAATAAATATAAAAATCAATAATTTTTAAAAAATATTAAACCAATAAAATTTGAAAAAAAACAAATTTAAATAAATATATATATATTTATATATATCAATATTTAATATATATCAATATATTTTTATACATATCAGTATATTTTTATATATATCAAAATATATTTGTATATATGAAATAAAAATTTAATTATAAAAAATGAATAGATATAAATAATTATTAAAATAAAATAAATTTTAAAATATATGAAATAAATAAAAATTAAAAAAACAAAATTTAATATATATATATATGTATATATTTAATATATCATTATATTTTTGTATATATAAAATAAGAATTTAGTTATTAAAAATCAATAAATCAACTAGGTGTCAATATATATTTTTATATGTGAAATTTTAATTTTTTAATAAAAAATGAATAACTGTTAATAATTAATAAAAATGAATAATTTTTTTAAAAAATATTAAACAAATAAAAAATAAAAAATATTATATATATATATATATTTAATATATTCATATATATCAATATATATTTTTATCTATGAGATAAAAATTTAATTATAACAAGTCTAGGAAGTTATCTTTCCCTCAACCTCAAGGGTCAGCCATTTATGCAGCCTGACAAAGAGGTCCTATTGAGTAAAGGGTGGTACAAGGCCCATGTAGGCCTGTGTTTGTTCACAAGAGCCTATTTAGGTTTGTGAAGAGTGTTAGAGAGAGCCCATCCCTGTAGCAAGTTTCAAGAGTGGTGATACGGTGAAATTGTATAAAAATAAGAGGATAAACATCTGAAAGTATTATTTGGGACTTACACGCATGATTGAGACCTTTATCAGTGCTATAATATACACTAATAATGATTAACCATTATCAGTACTACAAATAAATCAATAAAAAAGGTCCCCTTTATCTGTACTTTCCTCTATCACTAATAAAATCTATCCCTAAATAAAATCAAAAGTGTGGTAGTGGTATAATGCCATAATGTCTCTAAACAAGGGACATAATATATATATAAGGTGAAAATAAAATAAAAAACTCATTAGGTAGTCCATCCTTGGTTCCATGACCCCAATCATATCGAAATATTGACAAAAGGTCATTGATTTGGACGTTGTACCCCTCAAGATGTGTATAATTAATCATTCCTTAGGTTTGTAACCCTAATCAACAATTCCTACTTCTTCCAGTGCTAGAAATGACTCTGAGCAAGCTTTTCCACTATATGGGGATACAGTTCCTAACCATGGGTTCACCCATACTCCCCTCCAGTCCCTGCAATGAAGGATTTGATGTAATATATGTATATCCTAAAAATAAAGTATTGTGATTGATGCAAAACCATCCGAGCAGTATGTAATCCAATCAGAAGCAGGACTCCATGGTCCTAGTCCATAGGCAATCATGACACTGAAACATGGATGATCCTTAAGGGGGATGACCCATAGTCTATGTGAATGAATACTCTCTATATCTAGTATAACAACTCACATTCATTCAATATCTATCTCAGTATCCACATACCTAGATAACTCTAGGAAATGTTGTAATGATCAGACCGCCTAAGTATCCTTGGCATCACTATAGGAGATCAATAACAATCCTCAAAGATGTAAACAACATCCACATCTTAGGGGAAGTTTAACCTCCCAAAATCCTTTAGTAATCCACTAGATCCAAGTAGATAATAATTCATAAGGCGACACTGGGTATAGGGGTTCTCTATTAAAATCATCACCCACCTCTAAAATTCCATATGTAGGGAGGAATACTCTTGAGAAGTGGGAATTTTTGAATAGTAAAATCTCTAAAAAATATCATGAGGTGGATCCAGGATGTACGTCTAGTAATCCCCAATAAAAAATCACATCACATCAGGATCATTAGTTGACTTCTAGGAAGATCCTTTTGTATCCCTATAATATATCACATCAGATTGGGCTCAAAGATCGAGTACCAGTAAGATCCTCTATTGATCATAACTACATAAATAGAAATGAAGTGAAACATAGGTAATGATTGAGGGTGGATGAATGCCAAAATCCACCACTACTGTCAAAGCCCCTTGGGCTTATAGGTTTAGTATGAGTTCTAAGGTGAAATTTGTAACCATCTCCACCAAAACTGATAATACACTAGCTCAATTTCAATTAAACATTAGGGAACCCACTATTTCCCCTAGGACTAAACATAGGAGAGGAATATTACATAAGATCCTTGATAAGAAAAATTCATATATTGATTTTTCTATCCTTTATTCATTAATTTTCAATAAAATATGCGATAATGTACGTGGTATGTGTCTGATTTTGCAAGAATAAAGCCTTTACTGGTTTTCAAGAGAATTTAGACCAAAAGGTGCATACCCAACAGATTACATGACGTGATTTCCACATACACATCGTGTACCCAAAGATCACATCAAAAATTCAGGTCATGAAGGCATTCGTGAACAAACCACATTTCAGAAAAATAAATCCACTACACATCAGGAATTCCTCATACATGACGTGATTACCAGTCAAAGCAATGAATAAGAAATCCATGGAGAATTCGTGCACATGCATAATAAATGCAGGGTACATGTCATGAATAATAGTTACACGTTTTGTACCTAGTTAAACCTCTTAATGATCAATAACGTCATGCCATGATGGAGATTCATATGAAGTTGACATGGATCAAGGGTACACGTCATGTACCACAGGTACACGTCATGTACCACAGGTACACGTCATGTACCACAGGTACATGTTATGAATTAAATCGCCTATATAAACAGAGTACCAGTAGATATTTTGGAGACAATTCTAGAAAAATTTATTTTCTCCCATTTGATTCCTTATGAACTCTCTCACCCTTTTTCTCTCCAACTCTCAATTTCTTCTCTTTTATATGTACTTTAAAAAATACAAGAGTTGTAGAGCTTCCATTCTTTAACGCATTAAAGTTTCACATAGATTCAATTTTCCTTTATTTTTTCCATGTAAGTTCTAGTTATGATTATGAATTGCTTCTTTCATGTAATTTCAATTTTAATTTCCACATTTGTTTCGTGATCCTGATTTCATAAATTTTTATCAATACATTAGTCCTGACATCTCTTAGTTATTTAACTAAATTCTACCCTGCTATGACTAGCGAAATATTTCAGTGGTAGGGATCGTGCGATGTTTCTGTAAAATTAACATACACTGTTAAATCTGAACATGGAAAGTCCAACTGAAATAGTAATTATGATATAAATTAATGGCCTAACTCATTTGTGTGAATGTCTCTGAACATAAGAAAATCAAGAAAATGACCCTATCCTAATTCCAGTATAATAAGCTATGACCACTAACTCAGGAAGATATCTTCTAAAGAAGCCAAATTTAATGCACTAAGGCTGTTTCTATCTCCTGAACATGGAATAGATACTTCCTAGTTAGAGATAGGATTCTATGACTGAAGTCAACTAGTGAAACATGTTTGCTTCGTAAACAATGGTCGAGAAACATCACAACACGAGACCCAACTCACCAAATCTTCAAGTTATAGACCACCCGATGCGACTGGGAAAGACCATTATGGATTATGGTTTACCATTAATCCATGGGACTACAACAAGCATCGTTCAAACACAAATTCAATCCCACATGATTTAAATCAAGCCCGGACTCGTCCATATGATCCAAAACATGGGAAAATTCAGCGGTCTTCAAAGAGAAGATCCCTACAAACATACCTCTAACTTCTTGGAAGTCTGTGATACCTTTCGCAACCAGGGAGTGTCATATGATGCTATAAGAGTTCAGTTATTCCCATTTTAACTCAGATAACGAGAAAAATATTGGCTCAAATGCTAATCCCCTGAGTCCATTATGACTTGGGATGAACTCCAAAGAAGTTCATGGATATATATTTAATGCTAATATGATGTTGGAAACTTTGGAATGACATTCATAATTCTTCCTTAGAAGATAGAGAGTCCATATTGGAGGCATGGTATCAATTAAAATAGCACATGATAAAATTTCCATGTCATGTACTTGACACATGGATTCAAATTCAAAAATTTTATCAAGGATTTCTGCCAGCAACACGAATAGTTTTTGATGGTGCCGCAGATGGAGGTATGATACTGAAAATACCTAAAGTCAGAAGAGCTATTCTGGATGAAATTTTCCACAATGCCAGTCTGTGGAAAGTGATCGTAGACCACCATGATGTTTAATCCACCATGTCGATGAAACCATCAGGTTAATAGCACATGTTGAGGCACTAACTAAAAAACATGAATCATTTCATGTACTTACCACACAACCTTCCCCTTCCCCAGTCATCTGATATGTGAAATGTACTATACCTATACCAATACTAAAAAGCTGGATATAAAGAACTTCCATACTGTAATTACATCAATTACAATCAATAGAATCAACCATTTCAACAATGACAACTATTTTATCAGTAGAGGCCAGCTCAATAGTAGCCTCATACCAATTAAGGGTATTTTTAGCATCATAGTAGTCAATCCTAGTTTTGCAATCAGGGAACACTAGGGTATCCACCAATAAACCCTCCCCTGAGACCAAAATAGAAGACATATCCACAACAAACCTTTTTGAGACCTCAATAACAATTTCATCCCACCCATCCAAGACCAAAATAGGCTCCTCCACCACCCCAAAGAAACATAGAGAATCTTTTAAACTCTGTCACTCAGAAATCTGATCAACGAATGACTACACGAGATACCTAGATGAAAAAAAAACAAGTAGTCTTAATAAATTTAGTTATTTCAATGGGTCAAATCTCAATGACCTTATCTGAAAGACTATGAGGTTCCCTACTAGAAAGAACTGAGATAAAACCACAAGTGGTGGCAAATGCAGTAGTGCTGAGGAGCATAAATTGTTGGACTTCCACCAACCAAAGGAAGCAATGACATAAGAAGAACCCAAGAAAACATCAGAAATGTAAGAATAATTATTCACTATATCATCAACAAAAATAGTTCCAGCTGAGAAGGATCAAGCCCCATAAAACATAAAGAACCCATTTATGTAGACCCACATCCATATATGCCAACACACCCCTTTCTGGAAAGAGTAAGGAAAGGTAGGCCAGAACCCCAATACAAAATGTTCCTCGAAATGTTCAAGAAGTTGCATATCAACATTCCTTTTGTTAAAGAAATCACTCAAATGACGATTTATGATAATTTTCTAAAGAATTTTCTATCAAACAAAAGAAATATAGAAGACATCAAAGTCACCTAATTAAATTAAGAATTCTCTTTGGTTTTACAATAGAACATCCCACAAAAGATGAGAGATCCTGTAAGCTTTTCAATCCCTTGTGCCATAGGAGAGTGTTTGTTTGGAAAAAAACTTTGTGATCATGGGGCCATCATAAATCTAATGTTGACGACTGTCTTCCAAAAACTCAAACTCCAAGAGATCAATTCAACAAGAGTATATTTATAGTTTTCAAATTGTTTATTCAAATACCCTGGTGGTATTCTTGAAAATGTTATGGTAAAAGTCTGAAAATTCATTTTCCCAGTAGACATTATAGTTTTAGACATTGAAAAAGACGGATATGTCCTGATAATTCTCATAAAACCTTTATTAGAAACATGGAAGTAATTGAGTTATATTAGTAAAGTATGTCTCGTCTTCATAGCTGGTGAAGAACACGTGGTGTTTAATATGATAAAAGATGCACAACAACTAGATGACCTGGTTGATTGTCACACAATTACTCTCACTAATCAAGAAGAGAAGTACATTTCTATTGAGGAAGATATCGATGATTTGGGATCAAAAAAAAGGAAGACTATGAATTCAAGGAAGAAAACTGTATTGAACCACTTACCAGATACAAGATACCACTAGTTATCCCATATGTATTTCAGCCACCCAAGTTGGACATGAAATCCTTACTGTGTACATTGAAGTACTCATACATAGGGGATTCATTCTCTTTATCCATAATTATCAACACTAAGCTACCTCAGGCACAATAGAAACAATTTTTTGATGTCATAAAAATACACAAGTGGTCGATTTCCTGGGGAGTGGAAGATATTAAGGGAATCAATCCTTCAGAATGCACCCACAAAGATTTTTCTCAAGGAGAATGAAAAACCAAAAAGACAAACTTTGAGGTGACTCATTCCACCAATGAAGGAGGTTTTCAAGAAATAAGTGTTAAAACTTAAGGATTCTGGAATAATCATCCCAATATCAGATAGTGAATAGATGATCCCCCTCCAAGTCGTTCCCAAAAAGGGAGGACTCACAGTGATAAGAACAGAGGACAATGAACTCATTTCAACATAAACCATCACTAGATGGAGAGTTTGTGTATATTATAGATGTTTGAATACAAAAATAGGTAAATATCATTTTCCCTTACCCTTAATAGATCAAATTATTTAAAGGCTAGCATGACAAGATTGATACTATTTTTTAGATGTCTATTCAGGATAAAATCAAATTGCAGTAGACCCTACTGACTGGCCCAAAACCACCTTCACAAGCACTTTAGTACATCAATGTTTAGACTCGTGTCATTCAGTATGTGAAACACACCAACAACATTCCAATGATGCATGACACACATCTTTCATGACATGGTAGAAGAATTTATCAATATATTCTGGGATGATTTCTCTATCTGTGGGAGATCATTTGATGTCTGTCTATAAAATCTAGAACTGGTTCTTCAATGCTGTGTGGAGAAATTCATAGTGCTTAATTGAGAAAATTTTCATTTCATGGTGCAAGGAGTAATTGTTCTAGCACACAAAATATCTAAATAAGGAATTGAAGTAGATCCCTCTAAAATTAAGACCATCAAAGATCTTTTGGAACCATAAACTGTAAAAGGGATTTGAAGTTTCATTGGTCATGCTAGATTCTACAGAGTCTTTGTAAAAGTTTTTGCTAAATTGACACATCCATTGACGCACTTGTTGTCAAAGTAAACATCATTTTAATTTACTGTGGAATATCAACCAACTTTTTAACACTAAATAATAGTCTGATTGTGTCTCTAGTTATCATTGCACGAAACTGGGAAAATGAATTTGAGTTTATGTGTGATGCCAGTGACCTTGTTATAAGAGTTATAATCAGACAACAAGTAGGCATCGTCTCCTTCCCAATATATTATTCCAGCCACACATTGAATGAAGCCCAGATCAATTATACGACTACAGAGAAGGAGCTTCTAGTCATTGTTTATACCATCGAATAGTTCTGTTCATTCCTAGTTTTATCCAAAGTCACCATCCATACAGATCATGCTTCCCTTCGATACATGGTGAGAAAGAAGTACGCATAACCAAATTGATCTGTTGGATTCTCTTTCTGCAAGAATTTTACACCGTGGTCAAAGATACTAAGGGGACATAAAATTTCATTGCCAACCACCTTTCATGGATACCCTTGAAAATCAATAAATAATATAGAGAGACTGATATTCAAGTAGAATTTCATGATGAGACATTTTTTAGTGTCAGAACCCAGCCCTGGTTTTTCGGCATTGCCAACTATCTTTCCACGGGATACCTTTATCATGACCATTCATACTAGCAACGCAAGAAGTTCTTGTCTGATACCAAACACTACTTTTGGGATGAACAATTGATATTTAATCATTGTGTTGATGGCCTGTTACAATGCTTTGTCCCAGAGGAAGAGATAAAACATGTGATTGAAATGTGCCACACATCACCAACTGGAGGCCATCATGGACTGGAGCACACAGTGGAAAAAATCCTACAAAGCTAATGTTTTTGGAAATAATTGCACCACAACACTAGGATATTCTTCCATTAATGCGACATATGCCAAGGAACATGGAACATCAGTAAAAGAAACGAGATTCCACAAAACCCCATTATAGAAGTTGATGTTTTTGATGTTTGGGGTATTGAATTCAGAAGACCATTTCCTTCTTCACATGGTAAGAGTTACATTCTAGTATCCATCTATTATGTTTCTATGTGGGTTAAATCTGAATCCAAAACACATGAAACAACAAAGGAAGTCATTAATTTTCTTCAAAGGAATGTGTTTTCATGTTTTGGAATTCCGCAATTACTCATTAGTGATCGTGGAACACATTTTGTAAACTATCTTGTGTGAAAAATGCTTAAAGATATGGAATTCTCTACAAAATTGGAACTCCCTACCACCCACAAACAAGGGGGAAAGTTGAATTTTCAAATAGGGAGGTGAAGAAAATTTTATAAAAGACTTTCAACACAAGAAGAAATGATTGGAACCTCACACTGGACGATGCATTATGGGTATATCTAACTACATATAAAACACCCATAGGCACCACCCCATTTAGACTGGTTTATGGAAAACCATGTCATCTTCTGGTAGAATTGGAACATCATTTATTTGGGTCCATTAGGAAAATTAATCTTGATCTAGAAATGGATGGAGATGAATGGTTATTGTTATTGTTATAATTGGAGGAAATTAGAAGAGATGTGTACGAAAACACAAGGATTTATAATGAAAAAAAAGAAAAGTGGAATGACCAACAAATTGCACAGTGTACATTCATTCAAGAAAATAAGGTTTTTATATTCAATTCAAGATTGAAACTATTCCTTGGAAAACTGATTTCAAGATGGTTTGTTCCTTTTACAGTCATTGAAGTTGTTCCTTACGTCATAATTGAAAATCAACGAGATGGAGAACAACTGTTCAAAGCCAATGGATAAAGATTAAAAATATTTCAGGAACTGTTCCATGTAGGTTGTATCCTTACCCTCAAGTTCCACCGAACCATCAACGGAGCCAAGCTCCCAAAGTTAAAGGAAACACTGAATAGGAGGAAACCCTGGTTAGGAAAGTTCTAGTTAGGTTAGATTAGGATCATCTTCCAAAAATATCAAAAATAAAGGTTGATCATTACAATGGGTCAAACACAGAATAATACATGTTGTGTAACACAGGTACACGACCCCCACCTCCTTCCCGTTGCACCCATCTACACCCCACGAACCCCACCCCCATTCTTCCCATCCTCCCCCTCCATAAAAATTCCCTCCACCCCATACTCCTCCCACAAACCCTCCTCGCACCCTCTTCCCCTACCCTTCTACTCTAACACACACCCCCCTCTCACCTCTTTCTCTCCGTCGTGCACCCACCTGGTACCATGGCATGGAGGAAATTCCCCCAACCATCCACATCCTCTTCAACATCCACCACCTCATCATCCCCAGCTCAAGGACCATCCCGCTTACAAGCATCTGCAGACTGCCACAGATGAACCACCAGCACCAGACACCACACGTGCAGCACAAGCTCTTCAGGCATAGTCTGACACTACGACAATGTCTTGTTCAGTTTTTGTTCCTTCAATTCTTCTCTATAGCAGGTTATGCTCCTACAAATCCTCAATCATCCACGAAAATCCCTTTTCTCTACAATTCTTAAAACGCAGTGTACTTGGGCACCTTATAACTCACCAGAAGTTTCTGTATCCCATGATTCCTTTCTTACTACATCTCCTCCATGCTCACGCAGCAGCACGAGAGGTGATCATCCCACCCAAACGACCACATGCACTTGAGTACAGAACCTCTAACAGATATAAGAGGAAACAGAGTCACTGAGCCAGTGGACCCCATGAGACTGGTCACTATCCACCTTTGCTAATTTTTGTTTTATCGACTCTTCATTACCACGTCATTTTCTTTTTATTTTTAGTTTCATGTCTTTCCTGGATCTGTTATATATATCTTCAACATATTGAATAAAATAAGTCCCTTTGCTTCTCATTTTTATTGTTCTATTCACACTACATTTACCTGTGATCTAATGTTTTCTATCCAGTGCAGGAATTTCTTTCTATAACAATTTGCAGGTACATTTTCACACTCAGAAAACTTCAAACATACCCATAGAATACCACGTACTCCAAGGAGCTCTCGATTCCCTTTTATTTAAATTCTGTCAAAAAAATCCCATTTCTACTTATTTCATATTCAATTGAAACCACTCCCAGGCATAATTCAATGATAGTGGGGATACTGTATCATTATATGTGTGGGGAGGATTTTCATGTTTCACTTATGATACACTTCAAATTCTGGTTTTTCTCACAAGTCTAGGAGTAATTTTTCAAAAATATACGTATGATTTATACATGAAAATATTTATTCCCTTGTAATTAAAGAAAATTTAATGTGAAGAAGTGTTATAGAATGTGTTTCATTATTACCTAGAACTATCTAGAATGATTGATGAGTTCAGGATTACTTAAAATTTATGAAATTGTAATTATGATTAATTAACTCACTATTTAAGATGTATACCCTTTGTAAGTACCAGTTTGGTTTTTACATCCATCACCCATGAGGACTCCCAGCCTATGATTTCATTTTCTTATATGAGCATATTTTTTGAGATATGTCTGGGGCATGTAGACCTACTATAACATGCACTAAGATCTTATCAAAGTGATGACTAAACATGTATAAAATTAAAAAGACTGGGGTACTCTTTGATAGCCATTTTCCTGAGGCCCGCCTGACATTTATCCCTCATTCAGCCCATAGATTCCATGGATGACCTATTAGAATGAATCTATTTAAAACTTATTTTCCTTCCTACCATGCTCCTTGTACAATGATTAAATACCACATTTGAACAAGTGTGGGGAGGAATTCAGACAACATGGAATGATTCCATATCTAGATACTTATGAGGAGCTCGCCTGACAGCGAGGTTGTGATCTGTATACCATTTGGCACTCCATTCGAATTGTTTTTCCTTTGAAAAAATACCAAAGTAAAAGAAAGAAACAAAAATATTCTTGGTTGCGTACTAGGAAGGTAAAAAATAAATATTTCAAAGACTGATGATTCCCGTGAAGGATCACATGTGGTTATGTGGTGGTTGTGATATCTATCCTAGGAACAACATTCAAAAAATAAAATATAAAAGAAAAAGAAAAAGAAAGAAATAGGAAAGGAATAGAATTATTTTTCATTTACCATCTTTATATACATATGGATCCAACTCGAGCTGATAATGTACCAATTTGATCGGCTAGAAGGAGGAATGCCATCAAACTTATTCTAACACATTTTGTATTCTACTACAGAGCTTACCCTTCTTTTTTAGCCTAATTTTTCATATCATTCATACCTACCCATATCCACTGAGTCATCAAAATCTAATTTCTTAATCCCTTAAGATTAATTTTTTTTACTTTTACTTACATAGTGGATATGGTAAAACCAGTGCAAGCATATGGATATGAACATGTACTCCAGGTATGAGCACAAATCTATTTTTATTTCCACCCTGAGTGATGAGTGAAATAGTGAGTAAAATTACAATTGGGCATATAACTTAGGAAATAGTTAAAATATTGTAATTAAAAGAAGAGAATTTCTTTTAGAAATCCAAACCTGAAGGTGTGAATGACTTTCTCGGCAGGATTGATTCTGGAACTTTCCCATTTCTTTTCTTACACTTAATTTATTTGTATGGACAAAATGGATCATTGTCACTTTAAAAATTTCTTATCCTTTATGAAATTTTTGTTGAGACATTATAGAGTAAGGATAAGAAACAGTTTATGTGTGGGGATATTTGAGAAGGACAATTCATATATAGATTTCTCTATGCTTCATTCATTGATTTTCGTTAAAATATTAGATAATGCATGTGGTATGTGTCTAATTTTTTTAGGAATAAAGGCTTTACTAATTTTCAAGATAAATAAGGCCAAAAGGTGCCACCCCAAAATATTACATGATGAGATTGCCTAATACACGTCGTGTAACCTAAGATCATAGCCTAAATTCAAGTCGTGAAGGTAGATGTGACCAAACCACATGGCCAGCCAGGAAAAGGCACTAAAATTCGGGAATTCCTCGTACATGACGTGATTCCCAGTCAAAGCACCGAATGGTAAATCTACTGAGAATCGGCACACATGAAAAATATATTCGGGGTACACGTTGTGAATAATAGTTACATGTATTGTTCCTGGTCAAACCTCTTAATGTGTGAGAATTGTCTCCCACGTTGGATATCCTTATGAAGTTGAAACGAATCAAGGGTAAACGTTGTGTACTTTAGGTACATGACTTGACCAAAATCCCAAATATAAATAGAGTAGTGGTAGAGATTTTGGAGACACTTCTGGAAAAATTTGTTTTCTCTCTTTCGATTCCATAAAAACTCCCTCCCCCTTTCTCTCTCAAACTCTCAATTTCTTTGAATTTTTGTGTACTTTAAATAATCTAAGAGCTATTTAGATTCCATTATTTAATGCATTCAAGTTCCACATAGATTATTTTTTACTTCTTTTCAATGTTAGTTCTAGTTATAATTTTGAATTCTTTCTTGCTTGTTATTTAAATAATCATTTCCACATTTGTTGCATGATCCTGATTTCATCAAGGTGTATCAATTCATCAACTATTCTATATCTTAGTTATTCAACTTTATTCTATCCCTCTATGAGTAGATAAATCTTTTAGTGGTAGGAATTAAGAAATGTGTCTATAAAATTAACATACATTGTTAAATATGATCATGGAATGTTCAACTGAAACAGTAATTAGGATATAAATTAAAGTCCTAACTCATTTATAAGAACATCTCTGACCACGAGACAATCAAGCAAAATACACCACCATGAAAAATGGGCATAAATCCTCGAGGTACATATAGAAGAAAAGATATCACTCCGAGGATCCTCTAATTTAGTACATAAGAAGAGGAATCCTACATTAGATCCTCTAAAATGGTACATAGGTAGTGGAATATTACATTCGATACTAAAAAATAGTCTGAAAGTGGAGGCATCCTGCGAGGGATCCCTACAGTCACCTTGTATGGAGAGGCATCCCACACGGGACCCTTAGAAATAGTGTACAAGTGGGGGAATCATACAAGGGATCCTTTAGGTCAATACATAAGTGGGGGCATACCTTAGGGGATCGTTAGTTATATACCAGACTAATGGGTACCACCTAAACAACCACTTTTCATTAAGGGAATATCAACCAAAACATTGATCTAATGACATGGATCATATACATTCTTAAATAAGGTTATCAATCTTGTTTAGTGTAAAAACCCATCCAATCTATCTCATTAATACATGAACCAATCTCTCTAATCAGGTATTGTCCCATGGTATCATGATTGAGAAAAATGGTGATCTTGTTCTAATCCTACCAACCATTTACATTACACTCAACTAAGAATTATCCCATATCTCAATCTTAATGGTCCACTTAATTTGTTTATTAGAGGAAGAACCTCTCTATTATAATTAATCACCCCAAATTATTCTTAGGAGTCCTAAAATAACCTCATGGTTTTCACCAATGTGATCTATGTGGAAATCTCTCAATATGGACTACTCATACATCCACACTATGTGTATCCCGTACGAGGTCTAGGAATGTACTACACATGGCCATGTGCCCTCAAATGTCCATGTTCCCTCACATGTCCATGTTCCCCCACATGGGTTGTCTGGATATGTACTTAGGCACATGGTCTGGAAACAGTACATGGAATGTGTTCCTAGCACATAGTGTCTACTTTAAAATAATTCAACTTCCCTAAATAAGAAGAACAGATATTGTTTTTTCTTGAACTAAAGGTCGTTTGATCGAGAAATCTGAATGGGAAACCTCTACAATCAGATAAAATCCCCCATTTTCATAAAATAGCTACATATCAAACCCATGGGGTCCTTAGAAATCATAATAGGGACTTAAAACTAGAAATCATTAAATTTATTTGGATTTAAAACATAAAAAAAATTGGGAATAATATACTAATGATTTTCCCATTTTCTTTGATCCCCAGGTATCGGATAATGATCTGGCTCCTACCACGATCCATGACTACACCTCCTTTCTACTTTTTCTCACTCTACCTCAATCAATTTTTCTACCTCAGTCATGGAAAAGTGGCTTCCTTCATGGTTGGAATCTAGAATCCTTGGTAAGTAGAAAAAAGTAAATGTTCAAAAAAGAAAATTAATAAATGAAAAAAATGGGCTCAGGACCATCTCCGGCACCTGACATAAGGTTATTCCTCACCTAAGAAAAACTCTAAGTTCCAATCATAATGAAGAAAATGGAATCACAATCTTAAAATATATTCAATATAAATATCCAAAAGAATGTGTGATAATAAATTAATATTTAAATAATTAATTATTAAATATTAAGTATTCCATGAAAATTTAAACTTCTCATAATTCTATAAAACTAATATCCTAGGATAAACATATTATTATAAGGCAAACATCGTCAAAAAAAAATTATTTGATATCATATTCTTGGGAAAAATAACCATTTCACCCCTTATAAGCATCTGAATAAAAAAATCTATTCAATTTTGAATTCTATAAAATCATGGGACATTACCAATTTCCATTATGTTTGGAAAAGGGTGTCCCCCACACAAAAACACAACATTTCAAAAAATAATTCTTAAATGGATAATCTAACTATAAATAACTATCATAATAATACACTAAAAAATGTTTAAAAGAATAATTTTTACATTTCCCCTTTATAGTAAATTTTAAATAGATATTATAAAATTTCAATTCTAGATAATGAATTCAAATTTATATTGTAAATATTAACAATATATTAAAAAAAGAAATTAATAGTCATACCATTACCCTTAAAAGAAAATTTTTACTAGATATTCAGTATAAAAATGAACACACATCAAGATATTAATTTAATGATATACTTTATTATTAATAAAAAAATTAGTTCTAAACGTGTTTTTCTTCAATCATTATAAAACTTTTAAATGTTCTTCATGTTTCTCAAAGTGTTTGAAATGTTTTCTTTCTTAATAAAAATTACTAACTCTTTCCCCACAATTAAAATAACAGTGAAATTCTTGATAATGAACTTGCCCTGGTAAAACTCATATATCACCCTGACCACTCAGTTATAAGGACCGAAGAGAGTTCCCAATCTCCTTAGGCTAGAAACTATTTCCTCGGAATTAATAATACATAATTTGGAATGGTTTCTCGCTCAAAATATAATAATATGTAGCATAAATTAACTAATAATCCCATAAGTTTTTTCCATTCATTGGAATTAAATGTGCATGAAGTAAAAAATTATAATTAATAAACAATCCAAACATGGAATAAGTATAATAAACATCCCTACTAACTGATTAATAATCAATAGGGATTATACCACTAATTTTATAAAAATATACAACATCCACGGAATATTTGAACATGTACTGATATAAAAAACTAATATATTAATACATCACAGTCACCAAAATAGGAAATATAGAAGAAAAATACACCACGAGATATTATCTAATTCATAAGCATCATAAAAATAAATAAAAACCTCATGTTATTGCTTGATGATCATCATATCACCCCTAATATCTCATCATATCCACAACGGTCATCAATTTCCTATAAGGATGACATCCAAACTATGAACATAACAAGGGAATATATAAAAAAATGAGGGTTTCATAGGTACACACAAATGTGTATATGTGGTTTCATCTAAACAGGACTACTAGGATTTTATCAAAGAGTTTCTATAATTCCTTTAATAAAAAACTTTATAAAATCTGGTTTAAACATTATTTTAAAGATAATACCTCTAAATTAGGAGTGTAAAGAAAAAAATTTCATGTATTTAACCTTTTTCTAAAAAATACATGGAAAACCCTTTTAGAAAATAAATCACCATCTAGTTTGAAAACAAAGATTTAAAAATCAATAAAATACACAAAACACTCCATTAAAACTGATTTCAAAATACCGTTCATTCCGAGGGGTGGAATATAAAATCAATATTTGGAAATATTTTAAAACACTGAAATTGTGGACATCCATGTTTACACAATCCAAACCACACGAATTTTCATCATTCAAAAGTTTTTACAAAACGAAATTTGAACCAAATTTATAGGTAGAAAAAACCATAAGATAGATAACATATGATCATGTTGATCCATTATAATAGAGAGTCATAACTTAAAAATCCCCCAGTATTGAAAATATTTCCATTATGTTAAAGCAAAAAATAAGGGGTTATAATCAAAATGTATTGTGTGGATCCCAAAGCAAAAATCATTGGAAATAACTATGTATCATGGGAAACTCACTAGAATATACCATATGTGAACAAAAAAAATAATCCAACCTGGTATCTCTTAAGGTATCACCTGTAATAAACCCTACCTAGTTCACCAAATATTCTATATAAATACTCATCTACAAAATCTAATTATCTTCCTAATATTCCCATGATATAACTCAAGTTGAGTTGAGAAACACACAATCACGTCACAATACCATCACATAAATAAATAATAAAACATAAAATATCAACTCACCACTAAAACACTGTAATGAAATATCCCTTTTATATATTTTTAAAATCATCCAATAATAATAACCAATTACCACTCCATAAAAAGTATCCAAATTATATATGAGACATAAAATCCAAGGGGATCATAATATGGTTGTGTAATAATCAATAATCTCAATTTATAAAATTACAATTGGGCCCTTAAATCCAACATAGAATTTCATGTTGTAATACACTATCCTTGTTACACATCAAGGATCAACACATTATAAAATCAAGGGTTTTTCAATTAAAACCAATGATTTCATCCCTTATGATTCACTCAAAAATCAAACACCTCATAAATTTATAACAATCCCTTGAAATAAGGATTGCATATATCATAAATTAAAATAGTTTAAAACCATTTATTTATCATCAAACAATTTTAAAATATCATTATTGGAATTTTTACAAACACTTGTAAGGAATCACATTTTAGTTCATATATATACAAAAAAAGTCCTAGAAAATTATTTCATTAAAAAAATAGGAAACCAAGAAAATATTTGATAAAAAAAATACGGGTATCACATATAATTATAATTTAATAAGGAAATCATTTTAAAAGGATCAATAATTTCTTAAAAACAACTTCCCCAATCAATAAGAAACCACAAACCATTGATGCTAGAAGAAAATCCTAACAAGTAAAAAACCCTATATATGATTAATACAACCAAATCCCATGTATTTTTCCAATAAAAAACCTATATTCAACCCACATGGTGATTAGGGTTTGTGGGAGAAAATGTAAAATAAAGGGAATGAATTAATGTTGAATATGATAAGAAGAATGAATAAAAATGAGGGATTTACCTTCAAAAACAACTCAAATCCAAGAATAAGGAGTCCAAAATCCAAAGAGGGGGAGGGATATTGATTTCCAAATCTCCCCTAATGAAGACATAAAAATGGTTAAAAAATCATCATAAGTATTTAATTAGATGGTTTTAGAAATTGAAATTCTATAATTAAAATATGGGTATAGCCACATTGTGGTGTGACTCCCCCCATCACGATGGGAATTATTCCCCCAAAATTAAAAAGATCCATGACATCACTACCTAGGGTCATGTCACAGTATGACCCATCCCCCAAAAGATGATTGACCCTTAATGAGTATAACTCACATTGAAACAAGAAGTGACAAAATCTAACCAATGAATAATCACAAACATTCTACCAAGGTCACATCGTGGCATGACCCTTCCCTTCATGGAATGACCTTCCACATTCTTAAAAATTCAAAAAGTAAAAAAACACTCACTAGGGATCTGAAGTATAAGAGTAAATTTTTTACTCCTTTGTTAGGTATTATGCCGAAAAGTTATCCCATTAAATTTTCATGGCATGACTCATCTATGTTACATATTAATCATTATCCACTAAAAAATGGAACTATAAAAACAATAAAATTCCATAAAAATTTTCAAAATCATCCAAAAGAGTGTAGATTTAAATACCATAGTAACATGGGAATGTCACTTTATCACAACTCTATTCAACACATCATTTATCTTTAATAGCTATATATATATTTTATTGCCTCCTCAATAGTGTTGTATGGTTTTTCAAAGATGGAAGTTAATATTATGACATTTATTAGAGATTTTAATTTATTATTAAATAATATATACATATTTAGTCGATTTTACATCATTAATTATTCTATGATTAATAATTAATTTGATTTAATATTCATGAAATATGCAATAAATCCGATGCTTTGGTTGATGATATATATATATATATATACATCTCATGGTGTAAAAATTATCTGATTAAATGATTACATAGTGTGTTATATGATGTGGTAATGTCTAGGATACTAAAAAGGTGTCATAATAGAGAATCATAAAAAGATAATATTATATCACATGAGCATGTCTATAACACCCATCTAGAGTGTTGGAATCTCATTCATGATTTTTTATGAGGATTTTTTATGTAATTATAAGGAGGTTATTTAGAAATGTTTTTATCCTTGGATATCTCCACATAATATATATATATATATATATATATATTGAAGTGTTGGGTGATCTATTAGACCATCTGAGAAGGCGGTGAACCAAGGAAACCTATTTTTTATTTCATTATTTTCACATAAACTTCTACCCTTTAAAATACTCTCTCACAATTTTAATATCTATTATCATATATGATAATATGGATATGCTTATGATTACCTAGAAAATATATACCACATACATTAACCGTAAAAATAATTTTAAGAGTTGAAAACCATATTTTTTACAATTTTTACCCCTGATGTGGGCGACTATATCCTACTGTGTATAATCCATTCCTGGAACACATATTTTCTAATAGAATAAATTACTAATTAAAAATATATTGGGTAGGTTTCATCTGGAAACATGGTTAGGTATTATTTATTATAACAATTTTACAATCTCTATATTGTTTTCTTTATACTATATCCCAACAGTTTACTCCAATTTTACCTTGTAAAGAACATCCCCAATATGAAATAGATTTCGCTACATCAAAATAATAAAATATTCTTTCATCATTATAGGAATTTGACAAAAAATATATCTACTATAACATTTCCAAACACATGTATCTCATATTCACAACTCAAACTTAGAATGAAAACCATATATAGATAGAAAGATACCTCACATTATCTTCTTCCCTAATCGTATTCTTCTTCAAGGATTTGAACATAGTGGAAAACAAATAGAAACACATATCAGTCACTCTAAAATCATACTCCTCAACTGAATCTTTTATTATGTGGATATCTTAGGGTTGAAATGGGTTTCTCATTCATTTTCCTATTCTTATATTCTACTTATTCTTTTCCACATTGAATTTCCTTTATTATTGATCTTATTATAATGATTCCTTTCTATGATACACTTAGAATTTTTATTCAATAATATTATATTAGGTTCCCTTCATTTATGGATACATAATATCTCTTATTCTTTTATCTTATATTATCTTTATTTCACACAAATATGTTTTCAATATTATAAATATTGAAATTCCATTGGTATTATGATCTCATCATTTTTCATTTAACAAAATCACATGGGCATTCTCCTACTATAAAATCTATTGTTATTTAATTATAATTTTTAGTCTAATATTTTTATTGTAATTGTACAAATGTGATTGTAGTAAAATTTAAATAATATTTTCGATTATTTTAAATTGGTAAAAAAAATATTTGAATATACCATGGGTGATTAAAAAATAATATTTATTTTATTATATGTATTGAAAAAAATAAAAATATAAATATATGGCTATTATTATAATTATTAAAATTATTTTAATTTAAAAAGTGTTTTTTTGTTTGGATAATATTTTGGTTGACCCATATATTAAAAAATTAATGTAAAAATTATTATTAAAATAATTAATTTTAAAAAATATTTCTATTATAGAAAATTATAGTGGGGGTTTGAGACCCTACATTGGTTAATAGCGGGTTACAAACATTAGGGAGTGGGGGATGTGATGTAATGTGTATGGGATGATTTAAAAATCATATAAATTAAATAAGGGGAAAAGGAAGCAAGAAAACATATGAGGGAAAGGGGAGGGGTTATCGTAGAAAAGACTAGTATCTAGGGGCCTCTCAACTCTCTCTTTATCTCTCTCTAACCTCTCTCTCCCCCTTTATCTAGTATCCCCCTCTCTTAAATCCCATAATATTATTTCTTCATTATCTCCTTCCATATTTTTTCTAATGAAGTTCTATCAATTGAATTTGATTCACCTCAATGAGAGAAATTTGGGACTTAGTTTTTTTAGGCTTAAAGGTTCTTTTTTAGATATAATTAAATTTGAATTTTTTGTTTTATTTTTTTAAGGTTGATTTTATTAAGGTTGAGGCATTGAATAAAATCACTTCTTTGTGGTGTATTGACACTTCGGTTATGAGTTTTTTTAATGAATGTAATATTACACCATGAATGACTATATAGATTTAAAAGGACAATTTATTCAAATTATAAAACTAATATTTAATGTTTTTTGGCCTTTATCAAGTATGTTTATTAGTTATTTTTAAATAAGTTAATTAAATTTATATTTATGATAAAGGGTTCCCTCTTTGGATTTATGTTTGAAACATATTTTTTAATTTTATTCTCACATAATTATTTTATTAAATGCCAAATTAGCTCTTTAACGCGGATTTATTAACCCATTATGGGTGTTTTTGTTTCTAAATGACTATGGGTGTGTATAAAATATTAAATGATTATTTTGGGATTATTGAGTTTCTTGATAAATTTCATGGGGGGTTATGTGATTTTCACTTTAAAGAGGATTTTATTCCATGGGTTTTAAATGATGTCTGGGTTTCATTTTAAATGATGTAAATCTGTTTATAAAGGAATTGAATTTCATTTTTGTCTAAAAGTATTTTTAATAATGTAATAAATTTAATGTGGTTTTAAAAATTGATTTTTGATATTTATTCTCAAAATGGTATTAAAGGCCTGATTGGCATTTTATGAAAGCTATTTGGATTTTATCCCCTAGTTATTTCTAATTTGAGATTGATATTTATA
Organism: Viscum album; assembly: GCA_963277665.1. NCBI lineage: Eukaryota > Viridiplantae > Streptophyta > Magnoliopsida > Santalales > Viscaceae > Viscum > Viscum album. The sequence continues at coordinate 1,887,600,183 of OY728146.1, read as the reverse complement.
TTCAGTTTGTTGTTTTTTAAGGTAATTGGGATAATAAGTGATGGATTTCTTAAATAGGGGTGAGTGGGGTTTTCAAAAGATTATTACATTTATTATGATTGATATTATTATTTTTACTCACTTTATCTTAGTTTATCATGGGAACCCAAGAACTAATGTGTGGAATACTAGGAAAGTACTATCTGGTGTGGCATGTATTACTTATCCCCTAGACTACTCCACAAACAAACTAAACATTATCATGCCAATTTACGGTGATAATTTTTTTGGTTCCCCCTTCCCACTAGGCAATGAGAATACTCTCCTTAGAGGAATGAATGGAGTTGATTATGATTATTCAATCAATGAAATGGTATCGGGTTCTAGGTTTCCATGACAATATATTACCTAAGTCCACTCAAATTTTGTGGTTTCATTTTATTCTCTCCATTATTTCCATATTTACTTACTCTTTATAATTTTTTACATTCATATAAATTTGGATGTGATTTTTTTATATATTAGTCTTTTTGATATCACTTTTTGAGTTGGTTATATTTTTTTTACATTTAGTTTCTTATATATGTGTGTATTTTAAATTTGATACTTTTGTAATATTGTTGATTATTATTAAATAGATATTTAAAAATTGAGACATTTTATTTACTAAAGACTAATAATTTATAAAAGTTTCTTTCTTAAAAGATTTTCCATTCATTAAAGTTCAATTCCCAATAAAGATATTATTTTCTAATAAATAATTTTTTTGAAATAAGAATAATTTGTTTAAAATTAAAAAAATTATATTAAAGTTACATTAATTCTAATTTAATTTAATTATGTATTTTTTTACTTTATATATATACTTTAAAATTCTCATGAAGATTATTTAGATTTAATGATTTTGTTTGGGGTGAGGGGAAGATACCGGATAAGATTTTATGCTCATTCTAATATAAAATTTAAATTTTATTTTGGTTGAATTCATGTTATGAATTTTAGTCTCGGGATTCTAGTTCATGTTTCTTAGTGTTGGTTTCAATAAAATGATTATTTCTTGACATGAGTAGATAGTTGGGTTTTGTCTTTTTTAGTTTAAACTTTTATTCTTCTAATTTATTAGTCCTTGTTGGTTGTATCATTTTTGGTTATATTGAATAATGTTTAATTTTAGTTTATTGATTTTATAGGGGAAGTTTTTTCATTATGATTGAATGTTTAACCTTTTTCTTTTTACCCATTTCATTATATTAAATTTTGAAAACATTTTTCCATGATGATATGATGTTCAGAGTGGTAATGTTGAACTTTTTTGGGGATGTTTCATGTTTACTACTTTCTATTAAGTGAGATCATTCCATTTGATATATGTTTTATGTCCACATATTTGTTACATCACGTGGATAACTATAATTTTATTTCATATATGTTTCAAGTAAAATCTAGTACTCTATTTAGGTTTTTCGTAGATTAGTTCATGAAGAAATTGTTTTAATGTTTGATTTTTTTTATTTTATTTGGGGTGTCAAGGTAGAAATGTGATAGTAATATCAAAACGTATGAGGTAGGTTATGATTAGTTTTATATCTTAACATTTTTTATTGAAGTTTGAGTTTCTTAGAAAAGTTAAGAATGTTTAATTTTGGTTTTGGGTATTATTTAACCTTCTTTATAAGAAATATTATATCTTTTTAGGATATAATAATTGGATAAAATGATATGTATAGGAATATTACACAGGTTGTGGACTATGTACACAAACCATGTATCTTATAAGGGTGTGGTTTTGATGTTTTTTCCATTACTTAGAGTATCTTGTTGTTTTTTCCAAATCATATATAATGATATTAATTAATATTGAATATTTTTATATGATATTCATTTATTTATCATAATTTATTAAAATTTCAAAATGGATTGGATTGATTTTTTTGGGATATTATATTTTTTTAATAATTTTGGGTCACATTTTATTCATTATTACCTTTTGTGTAGGATTTTTTAAACCAGAAATTATTAGAAATGTTTTTTGAAATAAAATGGGATTTTCTTATGTGTATTATTTTTATAAATTATAAGTGGTATTAAAAAAAATAAATTGTGTTTTCTCATATTATGGATTGGTTTCCAAATTAATGGTTTCTTCTCACTCAAAATATTTTAAATTTAATAATGGTTTTAATGGGAAATTTTAATAAAAATATTAAAATGTGGGAAGATTTGGAATTTGAATTAGTGAGGTGGTAATGTTTTTGAAATGAAATAGTTTTAATATGTGGTAGAATGTTATCACTAATCTGGGAAACCCATTTTATATATGTATTTTTTTATAAATGAATTATGATATACAAAAAAATTATTATCTAAAATAAATCTCCCTCTTTATTTTATTTATAAATTTTTGGTATGTCTTAAGGTTCCATAAAATTGAGTGGGCCTTATGTCAATTTAAACATCACTAAATATGTTTTATAGAACATGATAAATTAATTATTTCATAGGAAAAAAATTATCAAGGGGTTACTAAATTATTTTATGGACTAGTTTACTTCAAATCAAATTGGTCTAATATTGTTTTTGTATGTTTTTCATTATGAAACTGAATTTTACATAAGTGATTTTTTTAGAAAATTGTTTTTACTTTGTTGGTAGTACATATACATATGGATGAAAACATTTTCTTTTAAAGATTATTTATAAAGAAAATTATTCTTATGTATTTAAAAATATGTTTTTATTTATATCATTATCAATATTGATTTTGGTAGTATAAGGAGGATACTAATTGTTGTGGTTTTAAGTGGTGTTTTGTGAGGTATACCATGTTGGTTTCAAATTTAGAAAACTCATTCATTTCAAAGGTATGATTTTTATTTTATGCATTTCTTGTTCTCATTAATATTGGTACTTATTTTAAATATTTAATATGGATTATTTTTTCAAGGGTATGATACTTTTGTGATGTAGTAGGCTTAAGAGTATTTAGTAATATAAATTTGTACTTCTATCATTTGGTTTATTACTGATGATTTGTGTTGGGTTTGGTTATTTCTTTGATGTTATTCAGTCTAGAGTAATGGAAAGTTTTTATAGTAAGGATAACCCCACTAGTGTATGGATCCTTGATCATGGAATTTTCCCTTTTCTTGAAGGTAATTCCTTCTATTTGAAGTTTATGGGACTTTATAGGGTAGAATTTTTTTTATTGTGGGGATATTGTTACATGTGATTTTTAAAATATATTTACTTGTTTATAAATATTATTTTAATTTTAAGAACATGATTACAAAAACATTTATTCACTATATCTTATTCCTTAAAATTTATAAAAACATTGTTTCATTTATATATTTGTTATGCAGTTAAAAATAATAATGGTGATATTATTTTTTTTCAAAAACATAGAAATAAAAACATGGGGTTATTATAATTATTATTAATGTTATTTAATTTAATAAAGTGGTTGATTTTTTTTGATAAGTTTGATATTTTGTTTATCACATATACTGAAACCTTAAATGAAAAATAAGGATAAAAAGAATTAAATAAAAAATAAATAAATAAATAATAGTAAATACAAGCTAGGTGTGATGCCTTGTATAGGAGAATAGGGGATGAATATTTTTGGGGAGTGAGTCATGTGTTGTAATGTATAGTTCTTGGTTTTAAATAAAGATGAATTGTGTAAGGGAAAAAAGAATAAAAACATATGAGGGAAAGGGGAAGGTATTATTATAGTGAAAATAGGTGCATAAGGGGGATCTTACCGCACTCTCTATCTCTCACCCTCACTTCTCTCTCTAACATAGCCTCTTCTCCCTATATCTTAAATTTCATAATATTCATTACTCAATATCACATTCAATATTGATGGGACTGATGCACCATTGATAAAGTTTAATTTTTCTCAATGATAATAATGTAAGCTGTATATTTATTATAATATAAATTGATATTTTTTTCATATTTGGTTAAATTACTATTCTTTGTTTTATTTTTCATATATTGAATATATTATTATTGTGGATCTGATTGAAATATATTCTTAGTAATGTAATAACACCTGGTATGTGAGTTTAGTGGATCAATTTATGTTTTCTCCATACATTTATATTTACATTTAAATCCAATATTTTTCAAAATTTCTAACCAAATTTATAATTTATTATGAAAATTATCAAGTATTTTTAATAGTTTTTTATAAAATAATTTAGTTCACCTCATATTTAATGGAACATAAAAGGGTTCCCTATTTGGATTTAATATTGAAACATATTCTGAATTGTCTACATGTAAATGGTGTTATTTAAATTCACATTCTAATCTTTGAGAAAGATTTATTTACCCATGAAGTTTTTTTTAAAACCAATATAAATTGTCTATTTTAAGACTATGGGTGTGTTTATAATCATTAAATATTATTTTTATATTCTCAATCTTCATGATATAATTCATTGGTTTTTGTGATATTTAATGTTTAATGTGGATTTTTTACCTTTGGTTTTAAATGGTTATCTAGTTTCCTATTAAATAATATAATTGTATTTACCATATAATTTTAGAGGACCACTATGAGATATACTCAACACTGAGTGTGGTGGATCATTATTTAGAACTTTTTAACCATTTATCACTATTATCCCTTTTACCTAGTAAACATTTTGGAAAATTTATTATCCTATTCTCTTTTTCTTATCATATGAAAGTATATAAAAGAATATAAAAACATCACTTTAAATTTTTATAAGGTTTAATACTCATTAAGAGTATCTATTCCTTTATGTGTATGTTGAAGAATAGTACCACTATTCTATAATATAATGTGAGACCAAAAAAAATGGCATGACTCTAAAATAATCCATAACCAATGTCTGATTCCCTCCACTTTTGGAGGGGGGAGGGAAATAATAATTTTTCCATAGAATGGTGATAACCTGGTCCAAGTGATATCTATTCACTAGTTCTTTATACTACTAAGGAAGATAGACTCCAACTTCATTCATAAGGTACTTAATTACACTAATAATGTATTCCACCTTTTAAGACATATGTTGGATGTCATCGTGCTTCATTATTTTTCACTTATTTATCTTCACTTTTTTTACTTTCATAGGAGAGGGAAATAAACGCGCATTATTCTTACTTCATTAAGAACCTATCTATTTTATCATATATCTGATATATATGTCTGATCTTCCCATATGATAATGTTCATCTAGGGATGATACAACTGATGAAATTTAAAATGATAGTTCTTCTTCATCCTATTTGTTGATACCGAATGATAGTAAAAGATCTTTCTGATATTTGATAAACCTTTGTTATTCTTGATCATCTAGTACCTATTTAACTAGTGTTACTACATCATTAGATACATTTTATTCAGTTGGTTACCTATACATCCAATACTTATACCTCTTCATATTCTAATAACCATATGATAAGGAAACTCCATCTATTATATGGATGATCCTAAATTCATTCATTTTTCCAATGCATTGTTTCTCTATATAATGATTCCACCATATTTCATATCACTTTTTATGAAACAACATACCAAATAAAAATTTCTATCTAACTTCATTGATGGAACATTATTATGGTGAAAATTATTTAAATATTCTTCTCCTCCATTTTTCTATCACCTATGTGTTACCATTATATCATGGAAACAAAGATCTGAAAATTACTCCTTCAGTAAGATGATGCCCCATCATCACTTAGATGAGTATAGTTATGAACACAAATTCTTTAATAAAAATTTATGGATGAATGATCCTTATAAATATTAATTTATTTTAATAAACCGATATTTTCTTTAGAAAATCAATTCATGGGATTATCATATCTTAAAACACTATAACATAACAATTTATTATTGTTATTATTTTATATGTTATTGTTCATGTTTTTTAATCTTCCTCATAATCTTATGAATTTACATATGCCTGCATATCAGAGGAATATTTTAGTGCATTGACCAATTTTTTTCACTAAATCTTATTCACATAACAAATTTTGTGACCTTATAAAAAACCTCTTCTTGAAAACCAGTATGGATATTAGATGTCTGATATTTATTATGCAAGTAGATCATGAAATATTTTGTTCTTCACAAAGAGATGTGCAATAGTTATTCTTTATTAAAGATATATCATGACTCATGATTTGGAAAACATTTATAAATAACCAAATATCATGTTATTAGTGATTTAAGAATATCAGTGTAAATAAAGAATCAGTGCTTCTCATATTTTCATTACCCAAGGAGTTTTGTATAACCCAGGAAAATATGTGCATAACATTATACACTACTCCTGGATATTTAATTATTCACAACCTAAGAGTCTTATGGAAACCATTTCCTTAAAATTAATGAATCAAATTAGAGGCCTTCCATACTTCACATAAATAAAGAGCGGAGATTCGCTATTTCTACTCTAAAAAAAGTTCACTTTTGAATATATTTAGCGTTTATAGGTCTTTTTACCTTGGTATTTACAGGACAGATCTCCGCCACCTCACCTCTAAGTTTAAATTCACATCATGTATTATTTAATATTCCTAAAAAATATTTCATGTCAACCATGTTTAAAATTACTTGAAGATTTCATTATTTCTCAATTAATCTTATACCGAAAAACATAGTGCCTTTATTCTATTAAAATGGATTCTTCCCAGAACCATGTGCATGTTTATTATCAAATGATCCTAATTTATATCTTGAAATCATACATGTATTATGAAGTCATTTATGTCCTCCTAAAACCCAAAATCAACCTTCAACAACTTCCGTTCTTCCCTAGTAGAAGCTATGTCTTTGTGAAAACACCTACATTTACTTCATACACTCATGAAGGATGATCAGGTGTATGATCATAAAAAAATTTCTTCCATCCAATCTTATCTCAATTGTTAACATCAGATAATTTAAATAAATCTAGGTTATAAAAAACCATCTATTATTGTTAGGTTGAATATGGTGTCCCATATTGACTGAAGGGTCTATATTAATTCCATATAATGGACCTACATTTATCTTTTTTATGCATTGGTGAACAGTTCCATATGTCATGTGTCCCACATTTATTTTCCACTTATCTAAGAACTTATATTTAAAACATTGAGTTCTATTTACATGAAAGATGTGGGTATCTCTGGCTCTTCTCCTAGAACAACACCATCCATTATACACATGCTTTTATGCTACACCACATAGTGGTTCCACCACCCTAATTTCATGAAGCTCTATGTGTACACCCGCACATGAACTCCATGTATATGTTATTCTTCCTCACTTGTCACCTCATGTTCAGCCACATGGTCAAACTCTTTTATAGTTAGCTAATATACCAAATGTGTGACTAAGAAATCATCCATTTTAGCTTGGGTATATATGGTATTTTTAATATATAAATACCAAAATATTTAGTAAAAAATTAATTACATGAACCAATCCATTCTCAAATGTATATTATCTCTTTTCTACAAGGAATCGTGAAAAATATTATTTTTCATGGTCACTATTATATTCTTCTTCATCATGTTATAAACATTTTTTCACTTCAACACAATTGACACATGTATTTTAATTTAATAATAGTTAAATAATTTATACAATTTAAACACTAAGTCTTCAATGAATTTTTTTGAGAGAATAAGACTTCATAACTTACTTTCTTATTTCATCTTCCATCCAATGTATATCAACATAGCTACCAAGATTGTATACTTCCATCGAACATTCCAACAGATTCCTTTTAATAACTTCTTCAACATATTATCATCAAGTAAATAATTATTTTTGTTTTACATTCACCAAAAAAATAGCATCTGTTAACATAAAATACAACTTTCACACAAAGTGGTCTCAATAATCTCCCCCTTTATATTTTTCCACTACCATGAAAGTTATTTTCAATGTTCATTCCAAATGAATATGTCAATATGTGAATCTCACCCCTTTAAATTTCATGACATTTATTTCACTCACACTCCCCCTTATTGAAAATAAATACTATGTTTATGGGAAAAGGGTATCCAAGAATTATTAAGAAATATTTCATCCATAATTTCACTCTAACTTTATTTGATCCATGTCTGTATTAAGAAACATGAGGATTTTATTTAGATAAATATTTTTTCAAATTACTAACTAAAAATGATACCACAAGGAATGATAACTCATAAAATTTTCTTCAATGGTTATTAACTTTTACACCCGGATGAAGATACTAATTGAGATTTGAATATTTTTTAAGTAATATCAACCTAAAACTCATACAATCACTTCCACAAATAGATTCAGAATGTTCACTTACACCAAGAAGGATAAGTTGAGTTTTAAAATTTTCATTCATCCACTCTTCATATTTAATTTCCTAATTCAATTTATCCCATTTATATAAATATTTTTATCTTGAGTAACCAAGGATGATAGACTAATCAAAGCATACATTTTCTAATGGCATGATCTTTACGAACATTCCAGAATAATTATATTTTCCTATGATAATTATTCTAGCGGGTTCTTTGAAATTATCCAAATCGATCCCCCTAAATGATAGCTTCAATATGTTCTTCATAATTATGAATCTCCTAAATATATATTTTTTAGGAACTCATGTTGAGAATTCACCAAAATGTATCTTTCCTTATGTGTATTTCCAATCTTTTGACAACTTCCACATATTCACCATGGATGATATCTTTATAAAAATTTCCATTATAAAATATAGGAAACATTACAAGATGGAAACCTCTTTATGGGATATGACCCATGTTTTTTAACCATTCATCCCACTAAGGTTCTCCCCCAAATTACATGTTTCATCATTCGTTTTCTATTGTAAAAGTATAAAAATAGTACATTGATGTTAAGGAAATAAGGTAGATATTCCTTGGTTAATCAATTATAATATCAATTTTGAGATAGTTTTCATAACCAAGTTTCTTCATTTCCTCCAATATTCATGCCTATACAAATTCACTGCAATTATAATTGTGGTTGTGAGGATCTTATCACTTATTCAATTTATTTTTTTGTGAAATTTTATTTATCAAGATATTTTAAATCACTTGACTAGCCTAATGAAACTTTTTTCTTCTAAAAGAACTATTATTAGGATGGAATTATTTTATAACAATCTTTCATAGTTTTTTCAGACATGTTTCACCTAACACATAGAACATATTCTTCTTTATATAGAACTTTTTTTATTTATCTGATCACTTGAATGTACTTTTTATTCTTATATCAGTCTCATTATTTCCAAATATTCTATCCAAAATACTAATATAAAAACATTGGGAGCCAATTTATCTTTTATACATTGATTATTCTGATTGGATTTATTTTTATAAGTTCTTTTAGTTGATGCAGTCTTCCTAAACATCTTGAATTAAAAATACAAGGTTTTCTCATCTTTCCTACATGAAATATTCTTGAGAGAATTTTTTTTTCAAAATTTTTTTTTCTAACATCCAAATGATACTTTTTCTTTCTTAACCAACTCCTATGGTCTTATTTTCTTATTAGAATTTGATAAATGTCCAGATGATCATGTACAAATGTTTTTATCACCATATTTTTCAACCTCACATGTGTTTTTAAATTTTTTGAATGAATTGGATGTTTTTTTATTTTACATAAACTATGGGTATTTCTTCTTCATTTCTATATTTCTCACTCCTAAAAATGGAATACTTTATTCCTTTTAATTTAGATAATCGTTCCAACAATCCAATTCAAAATGATCAAATTTGTTGTAGCACCAACATTGACTAACATCCCTTTATCTTATTATTTCATCTATATGTTATTTTTTGTATATATAACATTTTGGGATCCATATGAGGTACTATATTCAATGATAAATTTATTATCTACCCTTGTCATAGTGGAAGGATCCTTATCAACGTTCATTATCAAAACTTATATAGATTAATATGTCAACATTTAATATTCATGAGAATATATTTTGAAACATTATTACTAGATTTTATGAATGGTACCTCATTATTCACAACCACTTGAGATAGATCATAAAAATATATCACGATATTCTTATCATATATTAGAGTTATTTTACGATCAAAGTCCCCTGTTGAGAATTTAATAGCAGTATAAACTTTTTCCTTTCTTTTTTATGTAACAATATATGTCTTCTTAAAATTTTTCAACTTAAATTATAATTATAGAAATCTCACATTGAGGTTGTTTTTCTGATCATAAATCATAATCATAGTCTCTTCCCAAAATTTCTTCACTCTTTAGACATACTCTATATACAAATTATAATTGTTTTGTAACAAAGAGTAAAGTTCATTGATATTCTTGAATATTTATTCTAGTTTCAAATCCTTGACCTCTATTATAATTTTAAACGTTTCTTAATGTGAATTTATCTTTTCTTACATCTTATTCTGTAATCCATAATTCTCTTCGACACCTTCTATCCATTTTAATGTGGACTTTGAAGAATGATTTTAAAACTCTAGTTTTCTTTCTTTAAAGGATCTAACCTATCTCTAGTGATTTATTCATACTAAATATTTTTTTATGAAAATCCTTCTCAGTATTATCTTCATCTTATTTCAGTTGGTTTATCTCATTCAATATACTTTGAAAGAATCTATAAAAAAGAGAGACTATTTTTTTGGGAATCCATTGTAGAATATATCTTAATATATTGATAATTATCTACACTTATACTAGGATAAAATTATTGGGGATGGATTGTATAGGAATTTTCACATACCTCGGGATCACATAAAAATATTTATTCACTTGAGGTAGGAATGTTGTATGCCACCTTGGTGGGAAATTGGTTCATTATCTCTTCACATTCCAATCTAGATCTTTTTTACATGTTACCATTAGAAAGGGAAAATGACACTTCCCCTTCTTTAATAAATTGGGATAACTTTTTTATATTGATTTTCTATGTAATAATTTTTCTAATCATGGTCTTCCAAGCTATAAAAGTTTTATAAATGATAAATGAATCTTCACTAAACTTTTGCTTCTTTGTTAAAATATTAAATAAATTCAAATCATCAAAATAGAATAGAATCAATGTAAACAATCCATACGGGATGAACCTATCTTTGAAACCACTTTAGTGAACCACTTTGGGATATAATCAACATTGATTGGGGTGATTCAGTGTTTGGATCATTTTAAACATTTATAAATTTTATCCCATTTACCTATTAGACTTATTAAGACCTTGATTCTCCTATTAAATTTTCATTATTGTAGGAAAGAATTTGAAATTATGTAAAATATGAAACATGCTTTTTTTACATGGTTCACTACTAAATAAGAGTTGATATTCCTTATCACATATGGTGATAACTTCTACAATTATTTTCTACTATAATGTGATAAAAAATATATTTATGTGGATAAAAAGTAATACTTATCTAAATTGTGATTCACTACACTTAATGATCAGGGGATGGAAACAATGTGTCTTCCCTAGACTACTGAAGATATGGTATAACTCAAAACATCTAACCAATTCTTTATATTTCTACATAATACTGCCTCCACCTTCTTTATTAATGTAATTTATAACATCAAAAAATTCTTCCACCCATTGAGACTTATGTTTGATGTTACATTGAAACTTTATTTTCCATTTATTATTTACTTTTTTACTTGCACAGTTGTGGGAAATAAACTCCCCTTCTTCTTTCTTAATCTTGAACCTATGTTTCTAATCCTCCATTCGATCAATTTTTATGATCTATCTATACAGTAATGTTTTTCTAGTGATTATAAACCTCATTTCAGTTTTCCAATTCTCCTTATTTACCATGTTCATCTGACACCAAATGTTAATAAATTATCTTTCTGGGGTTTGGGTAAACATTTTATATTATTTATCATTCCATACCTATTCATCTAGTGATATTTAGTCTATTACCTATACATTTGATCATTCTCCACCTTATTCTTCTTATGATCACCAATTAATAAGGAAACCTTATCCAATATATGGTTTATCCCTTATTCTTTACTATTTTTGAATCACAATTTCTCTGTCTAGTGATTTCACACCATCTCATACCTCTTCCTATGAAACATCATCCCAAATGATAATTTCTCATGTACTTCATGGTTTTCACTTTCTTATGGTGTAAATTATTCAGAAATATTACTCCCCTGATATCTGATCACCTCTGTATGATAAATTTACTCAATATAACAAATCTCAAGAAATTACTCCTTCAACACGATGAAGTCTCGGTCTCACTTAGATGTGTTCATGTTATACACAAAACTTATTCAATTATATTTTAATAAATAAATATGATACAAAAAATAAATTTCTTTCAATCAACCCAAGTATTCTTCTTTAAATAATTTCATCAAATTCCTAAATTCATAAACCCTACCACATAACCGTTTATTATTATTATTATATGTGTTTTTATTGTAGTATGTCTAAAATTTATCAAGTTCTTATGAATTTTCTTTTGCATGCATATGGTAGGACCATTTTAATCCATGCACAAACATTGTTCACATATTATTGTTTATGTAACCATTTAGGTAGACTTATCTAACAACCTCTTTATGAAAACCTATTTATATATATTAGGTGTCTAATATTCTTCAACCAAATATATCACATGATCTTGAATTCTTAAAAAGGTTCTGTGAAATAGTTATTCTTTAGAAAAAATCTAGTATGACTCGATCTTATAACAAGTATGAGAAAGAATGAAATCTTAATTTATGAGTTCCTCATGAATCTAGGTGTATATGAATAAGAAATTATTATCATCCTTATGATACCTATGGAGTTTCATGAATCCCAATACAATATTCACATAACAGTATACACTGACGTTGGATCCATTAATTCTTCATGAACTAATAGGCTCATGGGAACATTATCTATCCACTAAAGTAATCATGTGGGGGGACTTTTTTACTACGTGTAAATGGTGTAGGGAGATACTTTGTTTAATTTTTGAAAAAAATTGAACTCTTCGAATGGTAGAAGTGTCTATAGTCATTAGTACCTTAGTATTTATAAGTGATATCTTCATTACCTCACCTATAAGTTTCATGTCACATCATAGATAATTTATGGATCTTGTAAAATATTCCATGTCCATACTTTTTAAAATTGCCTGAAAATTTAGGAGTTTCTGAAATAATATTATACTGAAAAACATGGAATCTTTTCATTCATGATGAAGCCAGATTATCCGACTTACGTGCATGATTATTATCACATGATACTTATTTAATTATTGAACTCATCCATTTATAACAAATTCAAGTACAGACACATGAACCTCCATATCATCCTCGATAGATTTTTTTCTTGTCTAAAAGAAAATATGTCTTCATGAAAACACATGCACGAAATTCATAGAATCATGAAATACGATCCATTGTATGATCATAAAGAAAATTCAGTCATTCAATCATAGCTCATTGATGGTATCCATGGTATAAAATTAAATCCATTGTATAATAAACCATCGAGCATCAGAATGATGAAAACAACATCTAATATCGATTGAATGGTCTGGATTAATTCCATACAATGGGCATACTTCTATCCATATGTTTTTTTATCATGGATAAAAAACATGTGGATTATATACCACCATTATTTTTTTCAATTGATAGATTATATTTAAAAATCTATGTTCCCAGGCCCTTTAGATGCTAGTAGACTAAGTTCATCTCCTAAAACCTCCCCATGCACATTGAACATGCTATTGTACCACCCAATGCATGGTGCCAAATATCTACTTCTATTAGCCTCCATGTGCACACCTTTCAAGATGATCTATGTGGGAACCTTGCTTCATCACCTTCCACCTCATTTCTGGCCATACAGGTTGGCTCCAACATTATGATCCAAGCTCCCATATGTGATATTAAGCTGGCACACTAGCTAGCATAGTGATGGTCTCTTTTTTTAATAGTGACCCACAAAAATACTTATTAAAAAACTAGGTATAAGAACCAATCCATTCTCAAATGTATATTATCACTTCACCTAATAGCATCATGAAAATAATATTTTTCATTGTATACATTAAATTATTCTTCAACTTGTTTTAAACATTTTTTCACTTCAACATAATTGACACAGGTATTTGGTATTGAGACCATTTCAAGAATCATCATAATTTAATAAAAAATCCTTAAAATAACATTCTTATGATAATAAGACTTGAGAACATCCTTTATTATTTCATCTTCCATCCATGTTGCATCAAATTTATTACCAAGAATGGATTCCTAAACTAAACATTTTAATATATTATTTTTTATAACTTCTTTAACATATTCACATCAATAAAATATTTAAATTTCATTTAAAACAATTAAAATCACATAAAAACAATTAAAAATAAATAAAAATCACACATAAAGTGAACTCTGCCAAATTAAGTTTCATTTTAGTTTAAAAGTATTATATTTTAGGTATCAAAATTCATTTGGTTTTAAAATTTTAATTTTATGTGGTTTCACAAAAATATATCAAATGCCTGATTGGAACTTTATAAAATGGATTTCTATTTTATCCCTTGGTCATTACTAATTATATCATGATGGTTATATCATGTCGGTTATGTTTTTATGTAAATGGGATAATTATTGATGGATTTATTTGAGAGGAGGTAATTGAGGTTTTCACATGATTTTAATATTTCTTATAACTGATATTATGATTTATAATCACCTCTACTTAGTCAAGCATGAGAACCTAAGAACCAATGTAATTAAGACATTGAATGTATTAATATTCATAATGTGACATATGTAGTCCTTTTAGTACACCACAACACTAAATAAACATTCTTATGACATGTTAAGATGGAACATTCAGTGGTGACCCATTTCTGCTAGGCATTAAGACTACTCTACCTAGTAACATGAGCATAGCTGATTATGATTTTAATGTAATAGGATATTATATTTTTCTAGATTCCCTTTACGATATTATTCCCTAGGAACACTTCCATGATGTTTTTTACTTTGGGTTCTATATTTATTTCCATATTTACATAATATTCATATATATTTGCACTCATATCACTTTATATGGTATTGGTACATATATTTAGTCTTTTATTGTCTCTTATGTGGCCAATGCTATTATTTTTTCTTTTAGTTTCTCATAAATGGTTTTTTTAATGTAGATAATTTTTTTGGTTTATTGTAAGTATGTTAAAAATCGCTTATTTTAAAATTTCATTATTTTTCATTATTTTTTGAAATATATTTATTTTTAAAATGTTCTTACTTGAAATTTATTCTAATATTTGTGTGTCTGTTGTCTCTTAAAATATTTTCCAATGTTTGATTTTGGTTTAAATTGGAAAACGTTTGTTCAAGAATGAAATAAATTTATAAAATGTTTACATGTGTTTTGATTTTATTTAGAAACAAAAATTGGATGTACATTCAATATAGAAAGAAGATTTTTTATTTTTAAGGATTATATATGGGATTTTAGGAGGGTATCTACTCATCTTTTATGATCAAGCCTATATAAAATTTAAGGTTTAGTTTATGTACCATTAGGTAGTAATGGATAGTATCCGGATCCAAGTTTGGGTTTAGTGGTGGTGGTGCTAATAAAATAAGTATTAATTAACATTAGAATATAGTTGTACGTGATCTTTATTTATTGAAAATTTTATTCATCTTATGTATTAATAATTTTTGAATTTATCATTCTGGGTTGTTTTAATTATTCTTTAATTTCAATTTTTATTAATGTGATTATTAGATCTATTACTTCTTTAAAGTTTTGATTACAATTTATGACATGAATTTGACCCATTTGATTCTATTTAATTTTCAAAGTATTTATTTTGTTTTCTTGATCATCAATTGTATAGTGTTTTAATGTGAGATATATTAGGGAAACGTTCATTTTATTTATGTTTACTGGTAGAAATCATTCCCCCTAGTATATGTTTGATTCCCATGAACTAGTTACTAGCTTGCAGGGATCGAGAAATCTATTTTGGCCATGTTATAGGCCTACTCTAGTTCTTGAGGTAGGGTAATCCCATGTTGTTTTATGACATCCATAATCCTAAAATATTATTCATCATTTAACGTCCTACATTCGATGGTATCAAATGAATACCCTAATTATTATTAAAACTGGTTGAATAATATTTCCATGAATTTTCTTGAAACATTACTAGATTTGATACCTTTCAAATTATATTATTTTTAATCATACTTACAAGAACTACATATTTGAAGATAATTCAAAAGTGCCTTAGATGGAAAATTTAGTTCCAACACCTATTTTTACCAATAAAGAGGTTTTATAAAAGACCCCAAAATATATTACAAGTAGAGAGTAATAATCTAATATAGAATTCTATATTTAAAAATGATATACAAATACTTTAAGGTAATAAATGTTTTTTTATCTAAATATGATGATATTGATTCTTATAATGAATCATGTTCATTTTTTGATGAAAATGAGGAGAATTAATCCATCAAATCTGTTTAAGGATTCTTTTTTGAGGTTAATGATTATATGAATAAAATTTTTAGTGTAGTGTTCAATTATATATTTTAGTTCAAATAAGATCTATTTGATGAAAATTTATATATATTTATATATATATATATAATCTTTTCAAAAATTATTTGAAGGATTGTTGAAAAAATTAAACTCTCTCATCAAAGAATTGAAATCCAACAATAAATCCTTAAACATCAATTCAAAAAATTATTTATGGATAAATTTTATTAAAATTAATCATTGATGAGAAATTTATGGGAATAAAAACCAGTGGATAGAAGATTCATGTATTGAATGAAAAACATAAAGCTTCAATGGATGTTAGGAATGCTCAATTGGAGATAAAATGAAAAGGGGTAACTGTAGTTGAAAATTCATTACATGGAATATGAAATATGTATGAAGACAAGATTCAGAATCTAAAAAAATAATTTGATTATAGTTTAATATCACTTAATTAAAATAAGTACACTCTAAATCTAAACTATCAGGAGTTATTGGTTTACTTGAAAAATATGGAAACCACCCAAGAGAAATATTCACAAATGGATGGGAAGAGAATTGAAACCACAAGTGTTTTTGATAATATTATTACTTAAAAAATCATAATATTAATGAAAGGGATATATTTATATCATATAAATATCAAATAATATAATATCATAGATAATGTTAAACCATGTTCTAGATATTTTTGTTTTTACTAATGTAGTTTCATCTTTTTGTACAGGTTTAAAATATAATTTTGGATAAATATGGGTTGATAAAAATGATAATAAATACACCACTACATAAATGGTGGATTTAATATTATCCAACAATATAATATTTCCAATAATTGTTTAATTTGATTAGTTTTCTACCGAAAACCCTCAAGGAACAAATTCTATCATGATTATATGAAAATGAAGAGAGAAAAATAGTTGTCCTATATTTGTATTGTGGGATATTTGTACACAATTCAATTACATTTTGTTATAGAATTTCTATTTTTAGAGACAATGTAGGGATAAAATTAATGTGTATTTGATCTAAAATAAAAAAAAATAAGACTCACTAGAAATAATTACTGTTCATAGGAAAACATTTGTCTGTTTACATCAATCAGGTTTGATATCTTGGAATAATTTTGTGAAATTTTTAAAACAAGGTGGTCGTAGTAGAGAATAATGTTGGTATATATCAATAAATAATGTTCCATAACATATCATTATAATAATACCACAATAGATGAAGAAATCCATAAATGTAGGTGATTCTACCACAGGGTATATACAAGTGAAGAATAGTGTTCCACAATACATGCCTAGGAAGAAATATGAAATTGATATCACATAATAAATTAGGGGATGATTCAATTATGGTATGAAAGGTCATATTGTTGAAGATTATAAACATTCAATGAACATCAATTCTGAAATAAATAAATTGAAATTAAATAATGATTCATTCCCATAAAAAATAATAGGATAAGTTTGGTTGAAGACATAGAAAATGAAGAGTAAGAGGAGTTTCCTAAAAGAGGTAAGAAAAGATGTTAAGAAATTATGTGGAAAAAATAAGATATCTAATCTAGTGAAAAAATATTCTTTAAATATTTGGCTATATTAATTATAAATTTATATATATGTAAAAATTAAAAAATAAATTTAATGTGATAGAGGGAAGAAGTTTATTCCACATTAATAAGAACACACAAGTCATTAAGGATTTTATAAAAGTGATTACCCCTGATTTCTCAAAAAATAATGTTTGGGGTGGAAGAAAAATGTTAATATTTAAAAAATTGATTATCTTACTAATTTAATAAGAAGTCATACTAGAGATAAATCACACACAATATTATTTATCTACATTGATGGTTCATGTGAAGAAGAAAATTCCACACAAGAATATTGTTAAATAAATTTAAAATTCCATTCTACCCAAAATAAAAACAAATATAGAAAATTAAATGATGGTATATAATGGGTAATTCTATCAAGGATAGAGCAGAAATTAATGGGGTTTCTGAGTATATATCCATGGAACGCCCCTATTTATCTCATTAATTGGGAAAAGAAGAACCCACCTTATTCGCAAATATATTGTTCTCATTTATCAGTAAAAATAATTAAAGATGATGTGTAAAAATATAGAATTTATAAATGTTGTGATATCAATGCAGTATATATAATAAGTCATTATAGAGTACATAATTCTTAAATTGTATCACAAAAATTATTATGAGAATATGCTTGGTGTTATTCTGGATGAAAAATATAGCCCTGATGAATATTATTAGATTCAATAACTTTTTAAGGAATTGAAAAAATGAGCAAGCAGTCAGAGGTTTATTATTTCATGGTTAATCTTTAATTTTTGACATCTATAATTTTTTTTTGTTTTAGGTATGATGATCACTTTCACATTCTTGTTTTAATTCAATCTAATATAATGAGTTAAAGGGGTGTTATTATTTTGATAAAAAAAATCTAAAGGGGGTAAATATTTCATGCACTTAAATATTTCTTATATGATATTTAAGTTAAGTGTTGGTGATAAAATTTCATGTGAAATCTATTTTATCTTTCGAAATATAGGGATGTAAATTTTTGTATATCATACTAAATATTTTATGGATAGCTTGGATTCCTAAGTCAATCACATGTATTTTATATATCAACAATTGGCTATGTAGACTTAGAGTTGATAAATTTATGTCTTATTTATAAGATAAATATGATCCCACCGTTCTATAAACTATAATGGGGTTTATCTCACAAGAAACATGAATAATAATGTTTATATTTTAGAAAAATGGAAAATGAATAAGTTTCAGTGGATTCTTATTTACTTATAAACCTTTGTGTTTATATCATATAAGGGGACTTTAGAGAGAAATTGATATTTAAAAAAAATAAAAAATGGAGTATTAAAAAACCCAAATGGACTGATGGATTTTATATTTTATTTTTCATTATGTTTATATGAATGAATGTCAATGTGTATTTAAGTGGAGTGTTGGAGGAAGGGTCCAATGAATAAAGGAGTGATACGCAACTTGAAATTTTGTATGGAGAGTGTATAGAATTGTGCATTAGATATTTATTAATATGAATTCAAAGGAATTTTTTAAACTTCCCCTAAAAATGGGTAATGGATTCTTCTTGTTGATGACTGGAATTTAAAAATAATCATTTTCAAGATATATTTATTCACATTTGACGACTGTTGAGTAAGATTGTAGTGGATTAATGACAAGAGTTATTATTGGAATGAATCACTGTCTATAATAGTTTCATATGGAGTTTTAAAGGGATAAATACTAAATATGTTTAAGATATATAGTTAATTAATAAAATGTTTCTTAAATTAATGAGCAATTGAATCTACTTTTAAATTCTCAATGAATAATATGTGTATATTGTAAAAAATTGGAATTTATGATTAAGAGATTTTTAATTATTTTTTTAATTAATTTGTTTATTTATTTTCATATTGGTTTATTTGAAGTGATTTTATATTCCTTTAAGATATTTAAATTATTTTTGAGATTACTTTAATAATTATTGAATTCTAGGTCAAAGATTGTAAGCTAAAAAAGTAATGAATTTCAAAACGGTAATTTAGGAGAATAAATAGGATAATAATGAAGTCCAATGGTATGTTAATGGAACTCTAGGGATGTTATCTATATGTTAAATTAAAATTAGTGGATAAAAGAATATTTTAGAAAAGAATGACAATACATATGAGTCATTTTTTCATATATAAAAGACTCACTTTTTGTATACTATAAAATTAGTAATTCCAAACAGTAAATTAATATATTGGTATATAAAAGTAAATATGAGGAACATTTAATACATATGAGTCATTTTGAAGAAGATAGTCTATAAATTCAACCCAAGTCTATAGGTACACTGAGATAGGTACAATTCATTCAAATCATATTTAAGATTCATCTAAAATGTACACTAAGATATGTAAGATTCATTGAGTTACTGACTAGAAATTTGATAAATCCATAGATCATCATTGTATTATATATGATTATACCAGATCATACATAAGATTCATATATTAGAAAAAATGTGATATTTTTAGAACAAAGAAGTATAATGAAAAAGAAACTATTCAATGTAATAGTTATCATTTATTGAATAAAACATAATAATTATTCTATGAGATAATGGTTCTAATTATGAAAAAATATGTTACCATTGTGAAGAATAAGATCACAAAATGAATTTTATTTGAGATTAAACTACAAGTTATTATTTATTTTTTATATTGAGAAGTTGTCACTACATTATATAAGAATACATTCCAAAATAGTAGTTCTTCATATTTTTATGAAATTGTTTATATTTGATTCCCATGAATTTTTAAAGAACATTGGAAGATTTATTATCTTGATTCTTTGGGAAGAATTATTTTAGATATATTTTGACTGGGGTTTTATGATAATAAGAGATAGATAAATTCACTTAATAAGAAATTAAAATCCCCCCAAAATGTTAACCTACTATATTATCATTTGATCCCCATTTAAACATGTCAATAACATGTATCAAATAATTGGTAACCCATTAATTTTCATTAAGATATTTAAAACGTTTCTTGATGGAAATATTACCTGTATTCTATAAAAATTTCTTTTATATAGTAAGAACTAGTTTAAATATCATGATGGTCTAATTGAAGGTATAGTAGTGATTCAATTTGATATTTGTGGATATTTTAATTAATATTAAATTAGAGTATATAAGATTGAAAATTTTATAAGATTTTAATTTCATTTATGGTGAATTTCTCTAGCGACTATTCTCATAAAATCTATATCAAAATATATCTCAATAAAAAATTTTAAAAATAGATATAACAATTATTCATAAAATATTCTAGAAAAATACATAGGAATTAAATATTAAAAACTGAATGAAATATATAATAATTTTGTTTTAGTGTGGATTCTCATATCATGATATGATAACCTCTCAAAATATTGAATGTGAATCATCTTGTATATTACTCTGAAATAAGATTCATGGTGTGATATTATGCATTATGACTTGAAATTATTTTTCTAATCATGAATCACAATCTATTAGAATAATTGTGTTATTTTATGCACTGAATAATAAATATTAAATCAAATGGTTTTGTTTTCATTAGAATTTATTGTCCTATAAATCTCACATTTTTTTATCCAATCACTCTTCTTAATGATCCTATATAATCATACGTATTACAATGAAGATTAATTCATTTATAAAATTTCTTATCAAAAACACAATTAATTTTATGTATCTCAATGTACATGTAAGATGTATCACACATATATGTTGAATGACTCCTACGTATCTCAGTGTACCTTGGGATTTTACATAATTTCTAGACTATTTTGTTCATAATGATTCATATGTATTGAATCTACCTTATATTTACTTGTACCCACCAGTATATCACCCCCACATATGGTATGCCTTTTCTAATTTTTAGTTATTCCCATAGAATGAATTTTACCCATATGAAAATGGCACATATGTATGATCATGACTTATTAAAATTGTATGGTATACACTAAAGTTATGTTTATACATGGAAAATATCTTTACATTTCACTATACTTTTTAATTTCTTAGTTATTCTCAAGAATTATTTATTCATAACATATTCCATTTTCAATTTACCAACATTGACCCATAATTATAGAAATATTCAAGTAAGCATATAACTCCTTCAAATATATATTTCTATAAACACTTGAATAAAATCATATGAATTTAAAAAACTTTTTAAATTATTATAATAATTCTAAACCAATTCACATTCAATTTAAAATTATAAAAATATTAATACACATAATTGTTTATTTCCAATTATATTCACTATCACTTTAATTCTTGCTAGACTTTTCTTCTTGAATTTAAAATCTTCATGTTTTTTAGTATCTTTCAACTTCAAACTCCATTTAATACTATTGAAAATATTCATTCTTTTTTCCAACTATCCTAATCATTATTTGTTACAATCCAATTCATCAATAGTTAAATGTGACTGTTGGGGTCTTAAACATGTTTATATTAAAATTACAAGAAATAGTTAGTAGAAACCCTAGTATACTATTAAGGGATATATAATTTATTCATTTTCAATTATATTAATAAATTTATAAGACACAATGATCAGAGGTATAAATGTACAATATTTCAAGATATATTTCCCTCCTTCATTCATTTTACTCTTCCTCCATCTCTCAAATTTAGCACACATTGACTTTACTTAACAAAAATATATTTCAAAAAAATATCAAATCCCTCAATCAATTTGGTTTCTTAAATTATATATATATAGTGAGATATATATATATATATAGAGAGAGATATTATAATCACATTTTCTTATAGTGGAATAATTTCTTCTTTCTAATATATTTTTTTAATTACTGAAAATGGTTTATAATCCCATTAGCTGATTGGGATTGGGGAAGTTTTATTATGGGTTGAGTTTCATAAATGAAATATACACAAAATAGGCTTCTATGGAAGGATCACATAGCTAGATAACTGATGTGGGTAAACCTATATTAATATAAATCAACCTGTGAACTATTGATTTTAATTAAAATTACAAGTATGTGATTTTATCATCTATATGTATCCATGTAATTAAATTCACATGATGTTCACCCCATGTACAAGACCACTACCCCCACTGAAATTCCCCTCACCCTATGATTTAAAAGTGAACTTCTATCAATATCCCTCCACTCTCCTCCATTTAAGTTAAACTTCAACTATCCATTGCCCACATCCATCCTTTTACCAACTAAATGCACCAAAATCACAATCATACTTCTCTAATCATCCTCATATACCTTTTCTAGACCATTCAAATAACTATAATCAGTAGAAACCTTTTCCAACCCACATCCTCCTTCTTGTTTAGAGTTATGCTTGAGCATCAAACCACCAAAAGTTTTTTCATCATAAGACCACGTGGGTATAAATGTGTCATATAATAGTAACCCTCCGAACTCCAGTATACTAAAAATTAGAGTAAGTTTTTCACCCCAATTACCAAAAATTTGTAAAAATACACCAAACTATTCACTCCAACTCAAAAAATTCATATAAAATCCATAATAGGAAAATAAATAATGTGAACCACACAAATGTTTTAACATGTTTTGAGCTTTTATTTTACACCTATAGGGATAATCACTACACACTTTTCAATTCATCCAAAGTAAAAGGATTACAATATCAATAGATGAAAATCCAAAAAAACACTATTTAAAATTAATCTAATCAAGTGAAATAAAATTCAACACCTCAGAAATGGTCCCCCACCAATTAAAGAGGGTCCCACTAGGTCAACTGATTGAACTAACCTATGACATCCATGAGGTTTTATTTTTTCCTTTTACATTAATTTTTCTAACATATGATCATTGATAACTAAACATTTCTCCCACATCTCAACCTTTCCATTAAACTCTAGAAAAATAGTGATTAAAAATGTAAACACTTCATCCTTCTGGTAATATGGATTCCAGATAATAACCCAATAACAAAATTTCACCTTCTGATAAAGACACTACCATCCTTTAAAATACTGATATGACTGCTTTGGTAAGATCCAAAGGGTTCTCTAGAGTTCCTCTTTCTGATGAAATTACTCTGTAATGAGATTATTCTTCATAATCATAGTAATCACCCATATGTGAATTTCTTTTCTTATTAACACAATATCCTACCACACTTTTTAAAATCAATTCCCTATAATTTTCTACATGTGTGGCTCTTTCATATCTTCTTTATCCACCCAAGTGAAAATAAAGGACCGTGTTACCTAAATATTTCTAGAACTAAATAATTTTGGAACATGCCAGTTGGATTATATTTTTTAGTAGTATTCCACAACTATAAACATCTATATTTAATTATCATTTGGATGTAATGTTCATTAATGTTATGGTTTTTCTTCCCCGCATAGGTCAATGGATATTTAGCGAAGTGGATTTTACTATAACGATCATAGTAAATTACTTCCACACACCTATATACTTATAATACCATCAATCACATTCCTCCACCACAGTATTTCTTTTCTTTTTTATATTACTTCAATGTATTCAACTTCTATTTTGGAAATTTCAATCACTGGTTACAACCTAGATATCCAAATGATCATGATTCTTATAAATTTAAAAACATATCCTTTTACTCACTACCATGAGCTTGATTCACCCAAAAATTATACATCAATATCCCAAACCATTGAATCATAATCTCCAATGAATGGGATTTATTTTTTATTACTTTTAGGTACCATATAATCCATTTCAAATCCTATTAACGATCTTCCTTTTGTTTCTCCATATATTATCTTACCACTCCCACTACATGAGTAACATCTAGTAGAGTTCACACCGTGGTATACATGAGTATTTCTACTATTTATGCAAAATGTATCATCTCCAAGTGTGATTTCACTTCTTTTATATGTGGTTCATGATCTATGGAATTTATAATATTTTTGGAAAGAGGATTTGAACCATATTTCGATTCAATCATTGTAAGCCTCTCAACTATATTCCTAATGTACTATTTCTATGATATAAAAAAATCTAGTATTCCTATTCTGTTCAATACATAGGCCTATGATCTTATCTTCCTACTTAGGATCGTTCAATTTAACATTTCAAGGAAATTTCAACTTTATATACAGAATCCATTGAATTGATAGACCCGCCTAAATAATTTTATACATGTATATAAATATAATGATGAAATCCACACTACGATAATTTTTCATGTAACATGAATGATCTGATTTCCTTCTTTTAAATCCATTTTCTTCCCCAAAAAAATCAAATTTCTAGTAACACTACCTTTTGATCTAATTTAAACCCTAAATACTTGTCTTAAGTTTTCACATAGTGTCTTGATCTTTATTATCCATGAAGCCAATGGGTTTATTAATATAAATATTTTCCTCTAGGTATCCAGGAATAAATGTTTTCTTGGAATACCTTTCTTCTAGAATTAATCCCCTTGAAGAAACCAAGAAACGTATTCTTTTAATACTAACATGTTTAACTATCAAAAAGAAAATTTTAGAAAATTTTATTCCCTCCGTCTACTAAAATCATTTGACCACTATAATTTATTTATACCGCTTACTTATATCATAATATCCTTTAAATTAAAAAAAACACTAGTTATTATGTGCATTCTTGCTATGTGGTAAATTCGTTATCTACCATGTGTTATTTAGAAAAATTGAATCCAAATTATCCCTTATATCCAACTCCCACGTACTGGAGTCATAGTGAATTTTCATTTTTCTCATGCCTTCAAGTTCTTCTATATCCATTAAAATTAAGAAAGTAAGTTAATATCTAAACCATTTAATCATCATTTTGAACCATGACTATCTTTTTAACTATACATGATATTATATCATTTCTAATATCAAGAATTCTTGGTGCTCTATCTTCTTGAGAAAAATCATTTGATGCACCAACTTCTAATGCCTTTACTTAGACCTCATCAATCCTTGATAATTCAAGTATATCTTCTTCAGAATGATTATTTAGACTTATTTCCCTATTTTTAAACTTTCCTATATAATTTTCAAATATCTGGATGACTCGAGATCCATTGAAACTCTTTGGAATTTGGGAACATTCCGCAATATCATTTAGATAAACAAAGAGTGAACTTTACTCCTTGTCTTAAACTACATTTTCTAAAAAATTCATGCACTTACAAATGACTTTATAAATGATAATAAAACTTATAATTCTGATTAATTTACTATGTTCATCATATGAAATTAAAAAAAAATTAACCTTCATATCCGAAAAAGAAACGTGCATGGGATTTAGCTTCAAGGTTATCTTATTGGAATCCCCATTTGAGTAGGATAAACCACTAAATAATTTATGTTATTCTCAATACAATGACTTACCTATCAAGAATTCTTATTGAAACTATTTTCAAATTGTTACTTAAGCGCTCCAATTGATTAAAAAACTAGGTGTATTTACTTCTTTGTTGGCCCTCTCTAGTTTTAATTCTCACAAATCATGTCAAATCAGGCTTAATTATATCTTAATTTTGAAATTAAAATATTCTTAATTATAATTAACTATTTATAGCTATAAGTTTAACATATTATATTAATGTTTATAATATAATCTAGGAAAATAGTCAAAATGGATAAGTATGAGTCAATGATATCATGACATACCAACAGAAGTAAGTGCTACTGATAGAACAACTCACCAAGAAAAGTAAGAGCTACCGACAGAACAAATCACCAACAGAAGTAAGAGTTACCGAAATAAAAACTCTGTGACATAATTAAGAGATTCTAACAGAAGTATGAGCTACTGAAACGTCAACCTACTAGCATGATTAGACACTGATACAAGTTTGAGTCTCTGATTAAAGGACCTACCAATAAGAGGACTCACTGACACATCGACCTACCGACAAAATGACTCACCGAAAGAAGGACATACTGACAGAAGAACCAACTGATAAAATAACATACCAATAGAATGACCTACCGATCTACATTTAGAAAATATTTATTACTCTTAAATTCAAACATAATTTTAACAGTCATATTTATGAAACATATTACTTTAAATTATATTAATGACCTTGTATGTCTCTTTTAGAAATTGTTAGAGACCAGTACATGGTATGAGGAAGCCCTCATATTGAGGATAATTCAAATTGTCTACCTAGTAAATATATAAATAATTTGCTTGATAAAAATAAAAAACATACAATGAGAAAATCTTGGTGCATATAGAGTTTCTCGACTGTGAAAAAAACTCGATCAAGCTTCTGTGAATAAGGAAGGATTTTCTATGAACCAAAAATCCCAAAATACTTACAGCAAAAAACCATAGTCAATATCACCTTCTAGGAGCATCATACCTCACTATAAACTAAAACAAATAAGCTTCCATGACACTCTCGTTTTGTGCCTGTATCCACAAGTGGACTCGAGCATCACATCTTCTACACCTAATAAGTCCAGAAGCTTCAAGTGAATCAAACAGAGAATTCTAAACATTTTCTTATTATTTAGGATTTGTTGTTTAAATTATTACTATTTTTTCAGCAGTGTGTCTATCTGTTTCACAAAAACATACTGTCTCTTAAGCTAAGCTGGAGGATACAAGATATTCTCACTCACTAATCTGTCTACACCATTTTTTACCCACAGATAACTGTGGAAGAGGCCCTTATGTGACTTGGTTGTTTTTTGTTTCCCATGAATAATTGTGGTAGAGGTCTAGTTGACATGGAAAACCTTGTGTGTTATTTTAAACCCTGATCTAAAGTTTGTATCAAGTTGATTATTATCAACTACAAGGTGGAAGGTGATCACCAAGTAGAGAGGTCTATGTCTCTGCTTGAGATCGAACCTCTTGTTTTTATCTACTGTGTTTTTCAAATTTATTTTTCTCTATATTCACACATATTTTAGAAAACTAAATATTACTACGAAATTTTATCTTAGTTAGTGTTTATAAATATATTTTAGTTTGTAAATTACTTTCATAAGTTATATCTATCTTTAAATTTATTTTAACTGATAATTATTCAATCTCTTGAGAAATTAATTAATCATTTAAAACTCTTATAAATTTTATACTTTGGATAACTTGGATGTTTAGATTTTAAGTTGTGGGAATTTTTAAATAATATTTTTAACAAAAATATATATAGGAACTCAATTAACCCATTCTTTAATGTCATACTCTGACCAAAATTTGTTATCAGAGGGTAGTTTTCAATATTTTAATTTTGAAATTTTGAAATCCTTTTTAAATATTTTCAACTTTGATTATTGTTTTGTTTTAAAGATCTCTAAATTTCTATTAGTTCTCTACTTTTCGATATTTAAAAATATATTTTTTATTAATTGTTATGGATAATAGATTGGAAGGCTCTACATCCAACATAACTCCTTTTTTAAATGTAAATAATTATGCTTAGTGGAAAGTTAATATGAAAATGCATTTAGAATTTATGGGTTTTGAAATTTGGTCTTCAGTTTTAGATGAATATAAGATTCCTGCTACTTCCTAAAATACATGATATGACCCAACTAAGGAATCTTATGATAATAATTGAAAAGAAATTAATTCATTATATTTTTCTTTAGGATATGAAGAATTCAATAGGATATTTGCATGTAAACCAACCCATGAAATTTAGGATACTCTAACCATTTCACATGAAGGAACCAATAATGTTAAGGAAATGAGACTCAACACATATACTATTAAATATGATAACTTCAAAATGATGCCTTACGAACCATTCACTGACATGTATCTTAGGATTAGTGAAATTTTTAATACTATGATCTCTCTAGGAAAGGATGTTACAGCTAAGGAAAAAATCAAAACAATTCCCAAATGTCTACCAGAAATATGGAGAGGAAATTCAATGTCAATAATGGAATCATGTGATATCAACACATTGCTAGTTAAGGATATGATAGTTAAGCTGAATATGTAAAACTAATAATTAAAGGACAATAAAAAAGATGATGATGAACTGAATATAAAGTCAGTGTATTTCAATACCACTTCTTCTAAACACAAATAAAAGGACAAGTCACAAATTCATTCAGACAGTTCAAGAAATGAAGAATCATTATCTGAATGTGATGAGTAAGTGGATCAATTATCCATATAGTTTAAAAAATTAACAAAAACAAGAATTTCATTAGGAAGCCCAGCTACAAAGGAATGTATGACTACATGGGGAACTGGAAAAAGGAATTGAAGAGAGGTGATAACTCCAATGATAAATTCTATTATGAATGTAAGAAAAGAGGACATGTAAAGAATGATTTTCATAAGAAAAATTATAATAAGAAGTATGAGGAGAATTATAAAAGGTATAAGAAGGAAATGAATGCCACATAGAGTGCTTATAAAGATAACTCTAGTGAGTCAGATTCTTCACATAATGAGAAGGGTGACACAGCTAACATGTTCTTCATGATAAATACTTTTGAGGTAACCCTTGAATCTCATGAGCAAAATTATTACTATTCTGAAGAAGAATCTAATTATAAAAATTTGACCAATGAGGAAACGATTGAGTACAGAAAAATTATTGAAGACACATGAAAAGTATTAAAAGATAGATATAATGTTTTGAAGAAACAAGATACCGTCACATTTATTGTTACTTCTAATCTGACTACAGGTGAAGAGAAAAATGATCTATTGTTTAAATAAAATAATGAGCTTAAATTATCAAATGAGTAGTTAAAAAGGTATTTAAAAAAGTTACCAATGGAAAGAACACTCTCACTATAATTCTTGGTAAACAGGTTACACCAAAAAATTCTAGTGGTATAGGTTATCAACCCCGACAAAGAAACTCTCTTAAAAATAATTTTGCATCAAAATCTAGAAAATTAAGATTTGTTCTTAGAGTTGAAAAATATGCTGCAAGTTCTAGCCATGGACAATCTTTTACAACTTTTATTTTTTCTAGTCAAAATATATTTTGTTGTTCCAATATATTATAAACTGTTTATAGGACACCCAATAAAAAATATGGGTTCCAAAATCAATAATTACTAATATTATTGGACCCAATCTTGTTTGGGTACCAAAATAATTTCTTGTATGAATTGTCTTTGGAGGAAGCATGTTTAAAGAGATCTTATAAAATATTATGGTACATGGATATTGGATGTTCAAGACACATGATAGGGGAATACAAAAGCTTCAAGAATATTATAATGATTGGTGGTGGGAATGTCACTTTTGGTGACAATGTTGAAGGAAAAAATAATTAGCATTGGCCAAATCTATTACACTAATTCAATTTTAATTTCCAAAGTGATTTTCGTTGAGGGATTCAAGTAAAATATGATCATAAAATCTTAGTTATGTCATAATTATTTCAATTATAAATTTGAAAATGATGCATGTAATGTGATCAATTCATAAAATTATTTAGTATTTAATGATTTTATAAATGATAAAGTTTATGTTGTGTACTTGGATTCCTTAGATTCTGAAAATATTTATTGCTCAAGTGTGTTTTATAAAGAATCCTATATTTTTCATAGCAGATTAGGCCACTATAACACTTACTCACTTAGAAATTTTACAAGAAAAGGGTTAGTAAAGGATCCCACCAAAATATAATTTCTAGACAATAATTTCTGCAATCCTTGTCAAAAGGGAAAACAACACAAAATCTCTTTCAAACCAAAGAAATAAGTTTCAAATTCTCAACCACATGAGTTAGTTAACATGGAATTTAATAGACCATATAGAGTCTCAAGTCTTAATGGGAAACACAATGTATATGTTCTTGTAGATTACTTCTCTATGTATACTTGGATCTTCTTTTTAACTCACACGAGTCAGGTTTGTTCTTACTTTACCAATTCTACAATATCGGTAGAGAACCTAAGTTGTCTTAGAATTAAATCCTTCAGAAGTGACCATGGTGATGAGTTTGAGAACCAATAGTTTGAATATTTTTACTCAAAAAATGGCTATAGTCAGAAAATTTATTATCCTAGGACACCCCAGTAGAATGGTGTTGTAAAAAGAATGAATAAAACCTTAGAAGAAGTTTATTGTACAATGCTTAATGAGTATGACATACCTATTTATGTTTGGGTTGAAGTTGTCAATACAAGTTTTTATTTAATCAATGGAGTCTTAATCAGACCAGTTCTTATGAAAACTCTCTATGAGCTATAGAATAATAGGAAACCCAATGTTAGCTACTTTAAAGTTTTTGGTTTCATGATTTATATTATCAATACTAAGGATAATCTTGGAAAATATTCATCTTAAATTATTGATGGTATTTTCTTAGGTTAGTCGACCTCTAGTAAAACCTATAGAGTTTTTAATAAAAGAAAAAAATGTGTGGAAGAATATATACATGTTAAATTTGATGAAATAGATCCACATGATCCTAAAACCCCTCTTGAAAATATTTTGGATGATCTATCAAATCAGGGCATAAATGTTAGACCCCTAATTTTACTGTTAAGAAATCTGTTAAATCCTCCGGTTCTACAAAATCTCCAAACTCTAATAATAGTGAACCTAAACCTACACATGAACTTGAAATTACTAGTCAATTGTTTTCTTGATCTATTTGAACCCTTAAGAACCATCTGTTATATGATGTAGTCAGAGACTTAGATGAAGGAACACATAATATAGATTCTCTTGGGAACCAAGTTGAACATCAAGAATTTTTGTCACTTCTATCACCTAAAACCATTAATGATGCAATCAATGATGAATTTATGGTGATGTCTATGTAAGAAGAGTTGAATCATTTTGAAATAAATAATGTTTTTAAACTAGTGTATAGACCAAAAGACACCATAACCATAGGCACTAAGTCATCCTTTAGAAACAAATTAGATCTATTAGGAACCATAGTGAGTAATAAGGTCATACTGGCTACACAAGGATATATTCAAGAGTAAGGAATTGACTATAAAGAAACCTTTTCAGTAGTTTCTAGACTTGAATCCATTATAATCCTTCTATCAATTACATCTAATCTCAATTTCAAACTATATCAAATGGATGTTAATAGTGTATTACTAAATGGGTATAAAGTTGAGGATATTTTTGTGGAATAACACCCTTGGTTTTAAAAATCCACATTTTCCAAATCATGTTTTTATGTTAACAAAGGATTTATATAGTTTAAAATAGGCTCCAAGAGCTTGGTATGATAGGTTAAGAACTTTTCTTATTTATAACAGTTTTAAAAAAGGCATATCCAGTCCTACTCTCTTTATAATAATAAATTAAAAAGATGTTTTAATAGTTCAAATCTATGTTGATGACTTTATTTTTTGATCTTCAAAGAATTCTTTATTTATTAATTTTTAAAAAATTATACAAAGTGATTTTGAAATGAGTTTAATGGGAGAACTTAAATTCTTTCATGGATTGCAAATATTTTAAAATAAAGATTGTATTACTTTAAATCAATGTAAATAAAATAAATATCTTTTAAAAAGGAATGGAATTTATAGTACAAAAATTAATGATACTCCAATGAGTACCACCTATAAGATGGACATTGTTTAAAATTGTAAATTTTTTTATCAAAACAATTATAGTGGGATGATTGGAAGTATAATTTACATAACTATTAGCTGGCCTGATATTATGTTTAGTGTATGTATGTGTTCCTGTTTTCAAAACCCCAAGAATCTCATTTAAATGATGTTAAATAAATTTTAAAATACCTCAAGTATACTAAAAACTTAGTACTTTTCTTCCCTATTGGAAAATCATATGATTTAGTTAGTTATTCATTTGTGTATTTTAGTGGCTGTATGTTATATGGAAAAATCGCCTCTAGAACATGTCACTTTTTAGGAAAGTGTCTAGTATCATGGTGTAGTAAAAAAGAAAAATTATGTTTCATTTCCTACTACTTAGGCTGAATAAATCATTGCTGGTAGTTGATGTCCTCGGATTTTGTGGATGAAACACACTCTGATAGATTATAGATATCAGTTTATACATGTCCCTATAAACTATAAAAATACAAGTTCTATTAACATATCAAAAAATCATGTGTTGTCACTCTATAACAAAACATATTGTTGTAACAAATAAATTTTTGAGAGATCATTGTCAAAAAGGTTATATAAATCTTGAATTTAATGGCCCAAAACATCATCTTTATGATATATTTATTGATCTATTAAAATCAAAAATAATGAGCTAAATCATACATGATTTAGGAATGATTATTTTTTGAGGACCTTCTGTTAATAACTCTCTGTTAAAACGTTGTATGGATGAGTCACCAATAAGACACTAGTGATGTCTCACCGACACCGAAATTGTCATACTAACAATTTCATGCTAACAATGTCTTGTTGACACCAATAATGTCATGCTAACATAGATAGTTTCAATCCAAATGTTTATTATCAACAATGATGTTGTCTCACTGATGGCCACTCACTAATAGATCTCACCGACTATTTTATTTTTCTCAAAATGATGCTATTATACTTATTTCTTTTATTTGACCCAGTTTACTTGATTTACTTCTTATAGATCCCCAAATGATAAAACTGAGTCAATTTTACTTAATTCATACTCTGGATCTTCTAATTTCTCACTCTTTCCCTTAATCCCACTTTACCTTCGACCGTTTAAAATTATTAAGTTCAACCAAACACTTCATATGCTTAGAGTAAAATGCTTCTCATAAGGATCTAGAGATGTGTCATAACCCGAAAAGAGACATAAAAGAGAATCACTCAAGTATAAGACTATTAATCTAGGATTTGAAACTCGTGTGGTAATGCCTAAAAGAGAAGTGCATTCAGAATGGTTATTAACAAGTAAGTCTCTCCTGTTAAATGTTTTCCATATGCAAGAATGGTTGTAATGATTCACAAATAATGAAATAAATTATTACCCTAGATTGGTACATGAATTTTATATTCATTCTGAGTTTATACTGGAAGGTAGTGAGACATACTAGATTAAATATGTGGTGAATGGAAAAATAGTTTCATTTTCATCAAGGAATTGGGTAGAATGTCTAAAAGTACCTCATAAAGAGATTTATGATTATTATTAGGGGATTAATCCACCCACAAGTGATTTATTTTTCTATGAGACAGCTGTGGGCGAGCTAAATAGAAATTAATATGATATAACATCAATTGCTACTAAGTTGGATGTTTAAAGAAGGTTGTTATTCAAGTTCATTCAACACCAATTGTGTCCCAGGAAAGGGTACTTTTATTCACTCAGGTATCAAGATGTATAGCTTCTATATTTTATGAAGAAATGACATAAGGTAAATATTTTTAGATATTTAATAGTCTATATATGTGAAATGAGAAATCCTTATTGAAAGACAAATTATCTATTTTACTCAATAATGACATATTCTCTGCTAAAAGCCAAAGGATGTGTAAGTAAAGATGAAGAAATCATCTATGTTTGTAGTGTTATCTACCTAAGTAAAGATATTTGCAAGAGAATGAGGATAAATGGGAATCCCGAAAAGTGATAGTGGTTTGGAGATGACGATAAACTATATGATAATTCCATCCCTACTAGCCATCCATCTAGTCCAAGATATGTAGTTGATCCTAGTCTTCCACCATATGTTAATGTTGTCAATTCTGATAAAGAGGAAGCAAATAAAACTAGTAGAGAAGCTGAGTCTCCTATAGATGATATGATTGGCCCTGATAATGGTGAATGTCTTAAGGGGATGAATTTTGGACCCGCTAGTCCACCTTCATCTATACATTCTAAGGATCCTATTATATATAAGGATGATGATGATGAAACTGAGAAATCAGGTAGTGTAGAGTATAAAATATAATTTGATGGGTAATTTAAGGAAAATGGAGAAAAAGAATCAAACATTATGGAATAGGAAGGTGGCATTGAATCTTAAGGTAGTGGTAGTGAGGAAGATAATGAAGAATCTGGTGATAAAAGTGGAAATGATGGAGGAAGTGAATTTGAGCTGGAAATTTGTGTAATTAATAGTATTTCGGATCGTACAGGTGATGGTCAAGGTGCTAATTCCGAACCTGTTGGTACAGTGGCTCAAGAATAGATTATAGTTACTCTTGGAGCTAGTGCTGAAGAAAGGGAAGTGGTTTAATTTCACGGTAAATTAGATGCACAGGTATCCCCTATACCGAGATTATTTTATGCTATAAAGAGATATAATATTGAGGGGGAGCCACAAGCCATGAAAGCGAGAGTTTATACACTCACTCCTTTTAGGCTATTATGGTTTCTGAATGGGAAAAGAATCCTAGTTATATTGACCTTGGTTATGATTACTCTAATTCAAATGATAAGGATGGTGTGATTGTTCTAAGGAGAAAGTAGTTGAGGATCTTGTTCATTCTGAGACACCTCCAGCATCTATTTCTGCTCTTTCACCTTCAATGACTTCAGTACCTGGGGACTATGTCACAAAATATGATTTAGAATGTTTTATGGAATATATGATCTCTCTTATTATATATTTATCTCAACTTTGAATTTATTCTTCTCATACTCTAATTGAAAGAGATATTTTTTCTTTGATAGAAAAATGGTTTCTCAAGTGGAACCTAGGATGATCTTAGTTCTTGAAACTGTAGTAAAGGATAACTAGAGCTACATAAATGAGTTGAATAAAATGGTTTCTAACATAAAAATATTGACTATTGATTACAAGACATCCTTGGATAAAGTGTTAAATACTTTTTAGGATTAAATTTCTATAAATTTTGTTTCTCAACCTCACACCCCTGATATTGATATGAATCAGTTGAGACAGGAACTCAGAGATATAGTGCAAGTTTCATCTAGTTTAGCAAATCCAATTTCACACCCTCAAGATATTGAGATGGTTTGGAATATGATCAATGAATATCTCCAAAAAATGATGGGTGGCACTGACCAGGAGAGTCTCTCAAATATTGGAAGGAAATATGATCATATCTATGATATTGTGAGATTCTATTCCAAAGGTGTGAAAACTGCACAAGAATAAATAGACAAGAAAGTTGTATCTTATTTAATGAGAATATACTCCAATCATCAGCTCAGCAGCCACATTAAGTATTTAGTTGAGAATCTGAGACTCCCTATAGTGACAGAAGCTTTCAGAGATCAAGTGAATATACATAAGGAGTTTACACCTACCGTTGGGAAATTTCAATATTACATGGAAGATTTAACCAAGGCTATGGAAGATGGAGGATAGATTATCATAGATTTCATCAACCTTCTCATGCCTTATTTGTTTTTCTAGAGTACTTCTTTTATTGTACTAGCTGCCTTAGCTGTCAGACCAGCTCTCCAATATGCTACCTATACTTCTGTCTCCTTGCCTTCTCAGGCACTCTCTCCAACCCAAGATTTTATGAAAATCTATCCTATCATCTTTAGGGATATTACTGTACCTCTTTTATCCTCAATCCCAAGCTTGGTCCCTTTAGTGTTTTCTTGGGTTCCTCTTACTCCTCTCATAATTCACTCTAAACCTAGAACCACTACCTCTACATCTATTATGCCTACCTCTAAAGATTCCAATAAGGGAAAGGTTGTGATGGATACCTATTTGAAGAAGGTGTATTTTGGATCAATTGTTTGATTGGGCTTCATTATTTTAATTTTTTTTATATGTCTCTCCAATGTAATTTCACATGGATGTGAAACTCAACATCTCTTAATTTCATTCTTTGGTCTCTCACAATTTATATTCTTCATCAGTTTTTATTTCTAGATGCAATTTACTCATTTTGATAATCCCAAAAGGGGGAGAGGGAATCATGGATTTACATTAACTTTGAATAATATGGAAACATGAAAGGAGTAGCATGAAAATTAATTTTTTAGAAGACAAAAAATAATAGGGAGATAGTAATTATAATGACTACATTGATCATTATAAATAAATTGATTGTGATTTATAATTACATGATTTGTTACCATTAAAGGGGGAGATTATTGGCCATCTTTTATTTTAATGTTCACAAATCATGTCAAATCATGTTTAATAATGTCTTAAGTTTTATGTTCAAATATTCATAATTATGATTATCTATGTTCATTTATATGTTTAACATAGTATTTTTATTTTTATAATAT
This sequence comes from Viscum album, assembly GCA_963277665.1. Taxonomy (NCBI): domain Eukaryota; kingdom Viridiplantae; phylum Streptophyta; class Magnoliopsida; order Santalales; family Viscaceae; genus Viscum; species Viscum album. The sequence continues at coordinate 1,887,562,986 of OY728146.1, read as the reverse complement.
AAGACCAGAAAACAGGAAAAAATGTCCATGTTTGAGCCATCGATATCGTGAAATATTGATAGAAGTAAGAGCTAATAAGACAAAAACTCATTGATAGAAGTAAGATCTATCAACATAATAACTCACTGATAGAATTAAGAGTTATTGATAGAAGTAAGATCTACCGATACAACAACTCACCGATAGAAGTATGAGCTGCTGATACATCAACTGACTGATAGGATGTGTCACTAATAAAATTTTGATTCACTGATACAATTTTGAGTTGCTGATAGAAGGACCTAATGACAGAAGAAATCACTAACACATTGACCTATTGATAGAAGTAATCCCCGACAGAATGACCTACCAACAAATGAACCTACCGAAATAATGACCTACTGATCAACATTAATAAAATTTTCTTTTCATTTAAATTTAATCTTAATTCTAATGGTCATATTTATGAAACTTAGTACTGCCTATTATATTAATGACCTTGTCTGTATTTTGTAGACATTGTTAGAGACCATAACAAGGTATAAGGAATCCCTTATGGTGGGGATCATGCCTATTATCAACCTCTGTAGTATATAAAGAATTCACCTAAGTAAAAAAAGGAAAAAACCATACCAATAGAATCCTGGTGTATACAAATTTTCTCGACTGTGAAACAATCTAGACCAAGATACTATGAATAAGGAAGGATTTTTTGTAAACCAAAAATTCCAACATACTAGCAGCAAAAAACCCCAGTGAATATCACCTTTGTAGAGCATCACACCTCACTAGAAACCAGAACCCAAAGCTTTTATGACACTCGGTTCTAGTGTTTGTTTCTACAAGTAGACTCATGCTTCACATATACTACACCTAATAAGTCAAGAAGCTTCAAGGGCATCACATAGAGAATTCTAAGCCTTTTCTTATTATTTATTCTCTGTTTCGAACATTCTTTCTATTATTTTGAGAAGTGTGCATGTCTGTAACACAAACACGTATTGTCTCCTTAGATAATCTAGTGGATACAATATAAACTTACTCACTCATATTTCTACACAATTTTTCACCCAAAAATAACCATAGAAGGGGTCCCTATGTGACTTGGTTGTATTTTTTTTCTACGAATAACTATGGTAGAGGTCTAGTTGACCGGGAAAAACATGTGTGTTTTTGTGAACCCCTATTCAGGGTGTGGATCATGTTTACTAATATAAATTACTTGGGGTAAGGTGACCACCAAGTGGAGAGTACTAGGTATATTCTTGATACTGAAACTCTTTTTTAACCACAATGTTTTTTAAATTTGGTTTTCATTATTTTCATACATATTTCAGAAAACTAAATATTCATTTGATAGATAATTTTAGTTAGTGTTTATAACTGTTTTTGAGTTCGTAAGTTACTTTCACAAAATATGTAAATCTTGAAAATTTTTGTAACTGATAATTAATCAATCTCTTGAGAAATTAATTGATCATTAAAAACACTTATAATGTTTTTACTTTGGTTAATTGGGCAGTTTAGAATTTAAATTGGGGGACTTTTTAAATACATATTTTAATTAAAATTGATAGGAACTCAATTCACCCCCACTCTTGAGTGTCCTACTCTGATGAACATGCTTTTTCAAATAATTTCATGTGAATTCTAGAAGGAAGTAATTTACTACCTGACATTTCTATAAACATTCGATTCATCCTAGTATAAAAACAATTTTTTATGTGTTTTAAGAAGATTATTATAATTCCGAATACCCCAATGTTTATTGAATTTAAGAAAAATCATTCAAGTTAAATCAACACCATTATATAACCCTTATAACTTTAACTTATTTTTGGTTTCCCTCTTTACCATAGTTTTCCACTAAATGAAAAGTCCAAAAACGTCAAATTTATGTTTTAAAAAGTACACTTATACCTTCCTTATTTATTCATAAACTAAAGTTAAAAATTATTATGAAAATAAATGATATTTAATTGGGAAAGGTCCCTTGACATCAGTATGTACTAGTTTTAACTTTCAACACTTCAGTGTTCTCCCAATAAAATTAAAACATAACATTTTTTGCTTTATAAGTATAAAATATTCACAACTTATAATTTATAAATATTATATATTAAGTATGCCTTTATCTTTTTGAAATTTTATAACCTTTTAACAAAGGGTCCCAAGGTAGTGGTTTCATAAATTTTAATTTTTTGTGGTTGATGTTTTGGAAAGTGTATCACCCTATGGCCTTCCATCTAGATAGAGTGTGACATATTTTAAAACATTATATATGAAGAGAGACCCCTAAGTTGTTTTTTATACTCTACTTGAAATGTAAGTTCAATAATAATCTTAATATAACATCCCTAATAGGAAAACATTTTTTTAGGGACCCAGAATATACTTGACTTCCATTGGTTCTATAAAACATCAATTCCCCAACCAGATTTTTACATCTTCCTTCCCTATAATTTCAAAAGATTCATCATTCTCTAGAGGCACTCTTGCAATGATTTTTAACAAATTATTCATTATAAATTTATTTTTCTCATGGGAAATGGAAATATTCACTATAATCTATATCCTATATTCCACTACATTATTGAAATTCAAGAGTAGAAAAACACAACTCTCAGAATTTAAATTCTACATATTTAATCCTCATAAAGCTATAATACAATAATTTCTTTTAAATTATTGATAATAACTTTTTAGGTGTCCTTTTTTCCAATAGTTTTAGCACCCTCGTATAGGATTGGTATATTTACCTCTACTCATGCCTCTATTCATTCCTTATGATCATCTAAGAAATATTCTATGAAGTTACCGACCTCTCCCATATGAATTTAATGGATTACTAGAACAATCATGAATCTTTATGTCCTTTAGATATATTCATTTAAAATCAATTTTCATTTATATTCAAATGTCATGTATCACTTTCTGATATAGATACTCTTTTCTATTATCATTTCATACAAATATTATGATAATGATGATATTAATTATATGGAAAAAACATCAACCATGAATATTACCTTCACATATTTTAGCTACTTTTGGATAAATTTGAAATCATTCACATGATCATATTTCTATTTTTCTTTTGATAGTCTTAGGTTGAATGACTATCTTGTTAAGTACGGCTTATTTAGTGTTGTTGGATTGTTGTAAATATATGATACCACTGATATCATCTCTAAACTAGTCTTCCAATACCATATATTGAATGTGTTATTTTCAGATAATTTCATCCTTACCTATATGGGTATAGTCTTAAACATTACATTACGATGAGTTTTAAGTCAATAATTTACTCCATTGCATTTTTAGTATATTTATAGTTTAATTTTTTATAGAATTAGGACATAAATATTATACAAAAAACCCATACAATACAAGGTGTAATCTTTCACTTAGTATCCATTTTTTCAACAATATAAAAATTTTAAAATAAAATTTTTTTTCTTTCATGACATGTCTTTAAAATTTTAATCTTTACCACATTCTTGACCCAAATCATCCTTAAAACCATATGAAAAACATTTAGAAATATGGGATGAGCACCAAAATCTCAGTAAGGGATATATAAAAAGAAATAAAGAAATATGTATGTCCATTAATACTTAAAAAAATTCATTTTTCAAAATAAACTTTGCGCTCCAAATAATATTCATTTTTCAAAATAATATTTGGGCTCCAAATAAAAAATTTCTTTAACAAAAAATCAACCTCACTGCACAAATATTTTAATATAACATTTCATAATAAATTTTAAAATTAAAATATAAACAATATAGATTTATTTTCAATCATAAAAACAAATGAATTTTTTTCCAAAGTTATAAATTTCACCCCTAATAAATTAACATAAATTTTCCATTAAAAATAATCTCATTAGATAACCTCTTGAAATTATAAGAATTATGTGAAAACCGGTATAAGGAATATATATATTTTCTAGGTAACATGTTATATCATTCCCATATCACTCTTATATAGGGAATAACTGAACGAGTAAATACCAATAATCTATTAGGAGAAACAAAACTGGTTTAACTTATGCCTTTACTAAATTAATTAGAGATCTATATCAGGTTCACTTGTTATTGGTATATAATGGATCAACCCATATTTGGTTTATAACATAATTTATAATCATTATAAAAAATTCCCAAGAACCATGAGATAATAACAATATGTGAAATCATTTATTTTCATCAAAATATTCTTTTCACCCTTTAGAAAACCATTTCTAGATATTAAAATATTCATTACATAAAAAATGGTTTTGAAAATACCTAAAACAAAGGAAAGGAGTGTTTTATTTAAATAAAACAAAAAATATAATAAACGAATTCAAACATAAAATATTGGTTATGGTGGTAGAACAAAACATTGATATTGTATATGTTAAAATAGAACATTTTTTTCCCTTTTTGTAAAAATGTTACATATAAAATGTAAAAAATAATTCATTCAAAAATGTATGAATTAAAATAAGAAGTGACATAAAATGTACTTTATAATGCATTTTTTCAATATAAATGAATCCGTACATTAATTTTAATAACATGGACAATGAAGATAAATAATTAATAAATAAATCATGTAAACATCTAAAATATGGTTTTTAAAGTAATGTGTCAATTACCTCAACTTTGAATCATCTCATACATTCTGAATCTTCCTAAATAATAAACTTAATTTGATTATTTACATTATTAACTACCCTTTTCATGTTTATTATTTTTTATTTTATTTGTTACCATGTAATATGTCATGACCTGATTGAATGGGACTTGAGTCACAAATCTAAAAGCTCACCTCTAATAGGCCAAGGCTTGGCGACCAGCGTCGAGTATGCTATCACACACATGGGAGGCCTTATCCTATCATAATTATACAAAAACACCCACATACACCTCTATGAAATAGTTCATAGATATATATAAACTAAAAAAAAAGTGAATGCATACATTTATCCCAACCAAAGTACAACAAAAGTAAAAAAATTTGGGAAAATAGGGTGCACCAAAAGAAAACTGATAAAGGGTCCAACCTGCTCTAATGGAGGGGTTTGCTATAAAAAGAACTTACTAGAATTCTCCTCAGCCCAACTCTGGTAACTAAACTATCCATTCTAGCTCTCTAAGATCCACCTTCTTCGGGTCCTCGTGGGACCCCATAAAATGGACTATGGTTTGCACAAGACATCAGACATGTACAATAAAATCCCTTGCATGGGTGAGTATAAATATACTCAATAGGTTCCCCAAAACCCCCCAAATAATAATAATAACTGAAATAAAATAGTTCACTCATTTCATCTAGAGGGAACCCAAATGAGTTAGAAACTCCATCCCAAAACAATCCTTGGCTAAACACGACCAATCATCTCAAACCACTATGTATGTCAATGAAGAAGTGACAACACCGCAAGGGAAACTCAGAAAAGACCCAAAAATTATTATCATAGGAACCATTCTTTGTGAGGTTCTAACCTCATCACAGGTGATAGGTTTCTACTCAATTATCTAATGACAACCACCAAAAGAATACTCCAAGAGCCGAGTCATCCCTAGTGACACTCGTTTGAGAGGAACGCGTTCTTCGGAGATCGTCACTATGAACATCATGCTGACACTCATCGGAACCACAAAACTCCTTAGATTGGGGATCACTCCAAGGGTTTGCTAGGGGACACTAGAACCCAATATGGTAACTCAAAGATCTCTCAGATAGGGGATCACTCTTTAGATCTACTAGGGGATACTAAAAACTACTCTAACATTATACATATAACATCACTCAGATATTGGATCATTTCCTACTTATTGTTGGTAAAGAAGATGCTAAAAACCTATCTGGTACAACTCACAAATTAATGGATTGTACTGATGATAAAACAAACCCTACTAATACCACACACCTTGTACTAGATCATATAACTAATTATGCTGAAACCCTACTATCATCACCTTCTATATAAGGGATCATATACCCAAATATTCCCAAAAAACCCTACTAGGTTTTCCTGATAGATAAGAGATCGTCACCCATATAGTGTTGGTCACAATGATACCATGAACCTGATCTAGGTAAACAGTAAGCTATAGGATCCTACCCTAACCTTACTAGAGGGATGCTTCAACTCAATTTGATCTCATCCTATCGAGGGGATCTCAATCCTATACCAAGGACAAAATAAAGAAAACCCTCATAGTGTAAGGACCTAGGGGCCCACTCAACCCTTATTCTCACGGCATCACTGACCCAAGTGACCCTTACAATATTGCTTACACACCACACCTCCTATTCTCAAATTGTGGAAACTATCGCGTTCTACATGAAAAAACATGTAGGATATGATACGTTTGTGCCCAAAAAATATAACTGGGAAAAGATGCACTTTTCTCTATAATAATCTCGGACGGGTAATTGTGGGTCCCACACCTCAATCCTGGAACATATCAAATAGATCGCACTATTGCGATCCTTGTAGAAAAATATGCAGGATCAACTACTTGTTCGTCAAAAATAAACACCAAGCAAAAAAGACACATTTTATCCCAAATAACCTGGTCCGATCTCATGGAGCCCACACCCTGATATTAGTTTAAACTTTAAAAATTAGTTTTGAAACTTCCACATTATTTATAGGGTCATGATTCTACTAACCATGTGTCAAACGGACATTGGATGCAGGAGATACATCTGATCCTGGAAACATCAAATAATAATAATATTATTATTATTATTATTATTATTCATTGATGTTTCATTCCAAAAAAAGTCTCGATCCTATGAAAAAAGCTCCTCAATGTGGACTTAAAAGTTATGCATTAAAGAAAGGGTTGTGTTTTTTCCTATGGAATGAAAATTGGACCCCTAGTTTGCATGAAACAGAGTTTTTAATAAAAAAATCCCTGGCCTGACATGGCCCAAACCGCCTGGACCATCCCAGACTAGTCGGTCCAACTCGCAACCTCTGGAACGTAGCCCCACCACACTTTCCTAACATGCTAGATGCTAGCTCTGGTCCATGCCTCAAGCTACCCCAACCTCTACCGTGCTACTGTCCACCACCACACAACCACCTTCTATCAGAGACTCACTCTCCAGACCTACACGCCACCACATTCCATGGACCACCAGGAACACTATAATAGTACAAAGATGAATCTGAGACCTATTTTGGAAACCTTGAGACCTGATCTACACTGCCCCATCCTCCTCGCAAAGATTTATTGATGATTCAAACCAAAAGTGAAGAAAAAAATCAGTGTAAACAAGATTTAAACTCAAACCGCCTAGCTCGAGGGAGAAACATCGAAGATTAGGGTACAGAAAGACACCCACGATGCACTGATTATAAATATGAAGATGATCATAATAAAAAAAGTCCTCCATCGGCACCTCCTTGCTTTTTTTTATTCAAGGACAAGGAAGGGGGAGTGTTTTCCATCATGCGAACCAAGGTGGGAAGAAGAGAGGGGGAGAGGATTTGTTTTATTTTTATTCTTATTTTTAATAAAACAATATCCTCTTAACACCCCGGTACACCCCAAATTGAATCCCAGTGCCGACCAAAATTACATCGCACCTAGGGTTAACACAACATTATCGACTCAACTACAGTCTCGAAAATTTTATTTGAACTCCGTTCAGGCATTAGTTGAGATCCAACATCAAAATAAATAAATAAATTTATTTTTGAAAATGCTCTTGATAACTTTTTCCACACAAGGCCTATGCCTGCAATGTTTGTACCCCTCCAAGTGTAAAAATAATGTTTCAGAATCAACAATGGCCTTGGTTTTCTAATCTGATCTACCATTTAATAGATAACTCATTTCCTCTACATGCATAGTATTAAAATAATAAATATATTTATAAAATTTTTCTGAGCACATCGGGCCATGGAATCACATGTTGTCTTAGCGTCTAGATCTAGAAATAAGAGAAAAAATATTCCATAGTGTTACAATGAAAATCCTGAGACACTAAATCCTCCCTGCCATAAAAATTTGCATCCCCAAAATGCCAAAGTCTAGGCACGATGGAATGAAACTTAACTCTCATCTAGTCTCCCACACCAGTGAGTTCACCAAAAACCACTACAAATCCACTAAGGGTTTCCATGTTATCGAAAAGCACACACTGAGGGCTACCACACCCATGTCCAGCTCATCCCAGGTTGGCATTGTGGAACTGGGAACATATCTCCTCAACTACAATAGGTGAGAAATATCAATCACTTGGTATCCTATAGTCATAGGGCATAGCGATATGCCACCTTAATAACCTAACACAGATACCAACAAACCTACTTCAAACACACAATTCAAAGGAACTCATCCTCCACACCTCGATTCTGTCCAATTTCGGTGGCACTAACTCGCCCACATGGTATTGGATAACATCTCCATAATGATTCCTAGTGGGAAAATCTACCCACATTCTTGTGAGTCTGAAGCCATGTCAAATCGCACCATGAACTCCTAAAGTGACTCACATACCAAGCTGAATCCAAACACACTAGGGTTTAAATTAACAAAATAGGGCTACCTAGGCACACAGCTTGGGTCTTAGTAGGCCCTTCACAGAAAATTCCAAACACACAACCCTTAATTGAACACACTAGTAAGAGGTAATCATCCACCACACCTCAACAATGTCCACTTTGGGTGGTAGTAACTCACCTGAACAGTTTTAGTCACATCACAAAAATGTGTCTCGGTGGGGGAAGGTTCCCTCTTTCTTGTGAATTAAAAGCTACAACAGTCAAAACCAACACAAGGTCATATTGACTCCCTGAGTAAACTTAATATAAGAAATGGAAAGGAAAGAGTACCACCTAAGATTTTCTAACAAAACTATTGTTTAAAGTAGAAATGATATAGATCATACCTCTATCCATCCATGTAGACTCTAGGTCAATGGCCTCTACGACCTCTAGTGGTCCATACTGCCATCCTCCAACTCCATGAGCATGGCGTGGTCCACCAGGGGGTAGTGGTGGTGGAAAATCGTACCGCATTCCACCTCTCACTACTACACTCACACCTCCACCATGCCCACTTCCCCTCAGACCTCCATGCTCGAAATATTGCCTCATCCAAGGCGGTCTATCGACTGTCTCCCTCTCAGCAGTACAGTGGGTTGAAAAATCTCTAGCAAGTTGTCCCCAACTTTCGTAATCATAACACTGCCTCTCCTTTGGATGATCAAAACCATCTTGGGAGTCCCAAGAGACCTGAGCCTCAGATCCTCCATCTTGGGGTCACCTCCTGAAAATTTACTCACACTCGGACCCCTGATCCTATTGTTAGCTACCAACTACCTAATACGTTGCTGAGGTCTCAACTCTTACATTCCCAATACTGACAGTCAAAATCTTCTCAGACAGAAATCTATATACCACCAATGCTCACTCTAGCACTCCAATTTAGGTGGGAAAGTATAGCAGCACCACAGACGCCCTGATCTCTTGGTGGATGCCCTTCTCAAAGGCTCATACTCAGAAGAATGGATCTAGAACCATATCCAGGGAGTAATGTAGTAGGTCTGTAAAACATGTCGAGTGCTCCACCATAGTTATGGTATCCTACAGAAGCTAAAGTAGCTCTTGAATATGCACTTAACTTAGTTTGGATGGATAAAAATCCTCCCATGAGAGCCGTTAAACAATGCCAAAGAGAGAATCTTCTCATTTTTGTTCTCCATCATAAGACTCCACAAACACCCATCCAAACCATTAAAAAGGCACGCTGCTAGAACCACCATTTGACCAGCAGGTGTCCCCCCTAGGCGAAAAACTAATGGGACTATTGTGAGCCAATATTCAACTGCCTGGGGTTCTGCGTCACCCTGGAATCTCATAATTCATTGCCACTAGAACTAATGTTGCAAACTCGGTCTAAGAACATCCTCCTTCTGCACTATCAGAACAACCTACTGCTAGACATGTGGTTACTCAATAGGTAAACCACTTGGAGGTCAATCACTATGACTTAATCCCTACTCTAAATCCTCTACTCAGGTATTTCATCCCCAAAATCCCATCGTGGAACCCTGTCTCTCTCTTATCGTGCAGGCATCCTAAAATAACATGGTCAAAGAGTATATCTGGGAAGCTGACTCAAGGACAAGGAAAACCCAAAACCCATCCATATATGATGCATGTACAATCATTTCCCTCTAAATAGTGTCTTAATGTACTGAGTAAAAAGGTAGGTTATTAGAGTCCTAGTGAATTGATGCGTCTGCCACCGCACTAGTACTGGAGTCCCTAGCCAGAAATATGAACTCAAAACACTCTAAATTTATCGCTATGAAACCCAAATAAAACTCATAGATAGATAAACTATGATCTGAGGTCCCAAAGGTGGAACCTATCTCTGATACCACTTTGTCATGACCTGACCCAATAGAGCTCGAGTCACGAGTCCCTAATCCCACCTCTGATAGGCCAAGGGCTGGAAACCAACACCAAGTAGGCTATCACACACATGGGAGAACTTAGCCTATAGTACATGTACACACCCACCCACATACACCTCCCTGATATAGTTCCAGGATATATAAAAACTGAAAAAAAATGAATGTATATATTTATCCCGACCAGAGTATAGAAAAAGTACAAAATGGGTTAAACAGGTCCCACCAAAAGAAAACTAGAAAAGAACCCAACCTGCTCCAATAAGGGGTATTGCTGTCAAATTAACCCACTAGAAATCTCCTTGTCCAAGCTCCGATAAACACCCTGGTTAGTCAAGCTCCCTAAGCTCTTCCTACTCCGAGTCCTCTTAGGACTTTGTCGAAAGGCATGTGGTTTGAAAAGACATAAGACATGTGTAGACAAATCCAATGAAATGGTTAGTATAAAGATACTTAGTAGGTGCCCCCCAAAACCCCCAAAATAATATGAGGATATGAAAGGCAAAAGTCCACTCATTCCTTCCATAGGGAACCCAAACAATATAGAAACGTCATTTCAAGACCATCCTCAGATAAACAAGACCAGTTAGCTCAAACTGCCTGCTATATCAGCGAAGAAGTGACAACACCACAAGAGAAACCCAGAAAACACCCATAAATAATCATCTCAAGCACCAAGCATCCTGAGGTTCTGGACTCATAACCAATGATAGGTTCCTAATCAATGATCCAAATCAAACCACCAATATCACACTCCATGAGATGATTCATCCCAGATGACACCCATCCAAGAGGCACATGTTCATCAGAGATCACGACTAAGAACATCATGATGACAATCAGTGGGAACACAAAACACCTTGCATAAGGGATAAATCCTAGGGTCTAGTAAGAGATACTAGAACCCAATCTAGTAACATAACAATCTCTCAGATAGTGGATCACTCCTAGTATCCACTAGGGGAGACTACACCCCACTATGATGTTCCACAGATCACATCACTTAGATAGGGGATCATCTCACATGTATAAGTGGTCATGACTAAACCAAAAACCCCATCTGGTAAACCTCTCGAAGTAGGGGATCACTCCGACGATACCACAAACCCTACTGAAACCACACATCATGTAGGGGATTGTATAATCAACGATACATCAACCTAACTATCATCGATCACTGCATAGGGGATCATATACTCAAAGATTCCAGAGAACCCTATAGGGTTGTCTTGCTAGATAGGGGATTGCAGCCCTTGTAGTGTTGGTCACAGTGATAACAAGAACCCAATATAGGGAAACGTTAAGCTATAGGATCCCACCCTAGACTTACCAGAGGTGTTCTACAACTACATTCAATCGCATCCTATCGAGGGGATCTCAATCCTATATTGAGGATGTAATATTGAAAACCCTCCTAGTGTAACGACAAGGGGGACCCACTAAACCCTGATGTTCAAGGCGTCACTGACCAAAGTGACCCTTATGATATCGCCTGCACACTATGCCTCCTAGGCTCAAACTGTGGCCACTATCACATTCTATATGGAAAAGCATGCATGATAGGCTACTTCCCCAAAACAGGTAACATGGAAAATGGGGACTTTTCTTTGCAACAAGACCAAATGGTTCATTTTAGTGCCCACTACTCGATCCTATAACATATCAAACATATCATTTTATTGCAATCCTCATGGAAAAACACATGGGATCAACTACTCATTCATCCAAAATGGAAACCTGGTGAAAAGGTCACATTTCATAGCAAATGCCTAGACCACACCTCATAGAGTTTGTACCCTAATCTCAATTTAAACACCTGAAATCAATTTTGAAATGTATGAATAAACTATATGGTCCCAATACTGATTATGGACTATAAAAAAGTCAACATAATCTGAAGATACGTATGATTAAAGAATCTCTAAATAATAATAATTTTATTATTATTATTATTATTGTAATTTTTGTGCATCTAGTCTAGAGCCCACAAAAAAGGTCCTCAATGTGGCCTCAAAATATCATCCTCAAATAAAGGGTTGTTTTGTTGTAGAAAATAGGTATATTGGACCCTGAGTTTGTAAGATATAGGTTTTTTAATATAAAAACCTCAGCCTGACCCAGCAAAAATCGGCTTGATCGGCCCAGACAGGCTGATCTGGATAGCAGTCGTCAGCCTGTAGCCCCACCGTGTTGGCCCAAAATGCCTTTCAGTAGATCCCAGCTGCATCATCACCTGTGCTCACTGTGCCACCCTAGAATCCACCATGCCCACGTGCCGCCACTTCGTTCAGAGCCACCCTCGCCAAACCCACGCGTTGCCACCTTCGGTAGACCACTAGAAACGCTTTGGTTTTCCAAAAAGGAATCTGAGACCTATTATAGAATCCTCAGGACCCTATCTACACTTCTCCAGCCTCTTCCTGAAGTCCTATTGATGATTCAAATAAAAAATGAAGCAATGACAAGGGGAAGCGGGATTAATACTCAAACTGTCGTCCAATAGTGTGAAATGTTGAATCTTTTGGTGCAGAACGATGCATGTGACACGTTGATTCTCGATCTGGTGACAATTGGAGATGAAAATGGCCTCTAAAGACACCTTCTTGCCTAGATTCTTTGAAGAAAGAGGAAGGGGAAGGGTTGTTCGTCATGCGCACCAATGGAGAAAAATAGAGGGGAAGATGATTTTTTTTATTTTTTAATAAAACAATATCCTCTTAACACCCCATAACACCCCGACCCGACACTCATTTCTGACCAAACATACATCTCACATAGGGTAAACATGGCATTCCAGACGCAACTGTGGTCTCTGAAATTCAATTTGAGACACTTATTGGGAGTTATTTGAGATCCAACATCAAAATAAATTAGTTTATTTGTTTATAAAAATTCCCTTGATAATGTTTTCCACAGAAGGTATATTCCCACAAAGGTTAATCCCCACCTAGGGTAAATGGGATGCTTCGGACTCAACTGTGGCCTCTAAATTCTAATCTGATAAACCATTTAAGTGATAATGGATTTTCAGCACATGTATAGTATAAAAATACATAATATTTTTATAAAATTTATTCTGGGCACACAGGGCCATGAAATTTCACGTCGTCTCAACGCCTAACTCTATAAATATATGTAAAAATATTCCAAAGTCTTACTAGGAAAAGCCCGAGTCACTACTTAATATCCAATTACTTAATAATTTTATCTCACGATGAATATTTTGCTGATATTCAACTCATATTTCAAAAATAACATCGGTAGGTTAAATGTGGTCAAAAAGGCCATTATTCCATCATCTAAAGAATAATAATGATATAATTATCATTTTTTACATTAATTATAATTTTACAATCAACCATGAAACATGGTTATGAAAAATGAATTATGTTACAATCCTTGAGATGGTAGGTCGCACATATGGTTGAGTTACGTTTTAATTTTTTAATGAGAATTAGTGAAAAATGTAACTATAATTATATCATTTGAAAAAAGATATTTTATAAAAAAATAATATTTTTTCTTTAAATATACGTATATATACAATCCATGTGATACTATGAGGAAAAACGAATTGCGTCGCTTTGTGGAGGAGGTAATCCACACGTCTGCGTGAATGATATTATCATCTTTCAATAGATGGAAATATAAGAAAATATATGACATATTGTCTTCCAAAAATGAAAATTATGTCATAAAAATAGTGTGTATATATATATATTATTCCTTTATTATAAAAATCTATGATAGGAAGTCATGGAAAATGAATTACATCAGTTCAAAAGGCATTTTTCTATTATACATATGAATGATAGATTCATTTACCATTTAACTGAATTATAGATTGATATAGGTTATTATATTAAAATAATAACATCTTACTATAGAGAACTTAATTATTATTTTATTTCAATATGGTTGATGAATATTTGGAGGGATAATATGAACATAAAATTAATGAAAAACGTTTAAAAAAATATATATATTTTTGGTTAAAAACCACTCACATGATATGATAAAGGTAGGTTTTTATGTAATTATAACTCTTATCCTTATAATTTAACCCCATAGTAAACCTATTTTAACCTTAACTATAGTAACATATTTTTATTATTTTTACCATTCATTATGACCAAAAATTATATTAAACGTTTTAGGAAATTATGATAATTCCAAATGTGGAATCTTTCTTAACAAAATCAATTCACAAACGTTTCATAATTGAATTAAAAATTTAACCTTAAAAATGAGGTGAAAAGTGGTTTTATAGTAAAATTACATTTTTATATAAATTTTTTTATACTGAATTCATGTATAATATTGATTCCAGTGAAATTTATTGGATTATATTTTATAAAAAGGATATAATAAAAAATTAAAACTAATCCAAATTATAATATTGCATTGTAAAAACTGGAAAATAAAAGATAGTTTTCAAGAAAAAACTGTATTTTCAATACTCATTGAAAAAACAACCTTTTTAAAAAATTATCCGAATTCAATCCAAAGATAATGTTAAAATCATAAATTAATTTGTGATATCAGTTTCCATATTCATGTTATATAATTTTGAATATAATTCTCTTAAATAAAACTATATAATGCATGAAAATCCAATTTGGTTTGAAATAAGGATATTTCTCTTTTTTTCAAAAAAAATTCATAATATTATTAAAGTAAATATAACTCTATAAAATATAACTAAGGAATATTAATATGTTCTAAAATTTATTTATTATAAAATTACCTAAGTTGTTGCATTACGAATCCTAATTCTTTGTGGTCCAGTTCTTCCCATTATCATTTCTCTATTTTCCCTTGCATAACACTCTCTAGTAAAACATCCATGTATTTCTAGATATGGTAATCTTGAAACCAAATCCTCTAGTAGCCAATATTCATTCCAAAAAATTAATCTAATCATGTATTTTTATCCTTCAAGGTCATCTCATTACAATACAATGATTACCACAATATCAAAAAAGCATCTCACCAAGATAAAATGTTACCAGATATTTCTCCAAATAAAATAGTGTGACATTGAGAACATCTTATAGGCTCTAAAACAAATTTTTATGAATTTAACTAGAATATAGATAAATCAGATGTCATTCCACTAGAATAATACATAGAAATACATAGGTCACTGAAAAGGAACCTTCCAAACATCAGTGTACGAAATCATTGAAAAATGTCATTACCCAAATCACCACTTCGAGTTTAAAATAAAATATCCTTCTCATTTTAACTTAAAATATTCACATAAAATATATTAAATAAAAATAAATTAAGAAAATATAAAAAAAGTTTTAATGTGATTTATAATTATTTCCTTAAACCATGGGGAAAATCATTGCACCCTATTAATTTCATTGGAAGTGTAAGGATTGAAATAAATATAGCTAATAGGTCATGTAGATAACTACTATTAAATAATACACATAATAAAAAGAAAAAATACACTTCAAAAAAGTGGTCCCCCATTAAGGATGGTTCCACCCGGTCAACCGGTTGCATAGACCTTCAACATACATGGGGGTTCATCCATAGTATTGTGTAACTATCAATTCCATGATCCATTCTTCATCCTAAACTATGATAACCAGTAATTGAAAAATTCTCCCACACTTCACTCTTTCCAAAAAACTTCAGGAAAATAGTGATTCATGATATTGACACTACCTTCTTTGAAAAATTTTAAATATTATCTAACTTTTAGTCAGATAACCAACAATTCATCCCAAAAAAACATCATCTTCAAATCAATTCACTTCTATCATAGAGAATATTGTTACAACTTCTTTGACAAGTAAAAATTCATTCTATAGAGTCCCTCCTTTAGTTGAATTTAATTCATCATAAGAAGAGTCTTCACAATCTTAACACTCCTTTCCTATATACCAAGAATGATAAATGCACCTTATTTATCATATTTTTTTTCCTAAATCGTGTAACGTCTGGGTTTCGAAAGCCACCCAGAGGCACCCTGTACTCGATTCGTCACATGGCCTCAAGCGCATTTCCCCAAACACGAGAGGCTGTCGACAAGCAGCGAGGGCCTTAGGTGTGATAGTGGGGAAACTATGCTCTACTTGGTAGAGAAACACAATGGAATTAAAACAAATAGTAGTAGAAGAATCCATAATAATCCATACAAAAGTAAATAGCGGAAGACTGGAAATAATAAACTGGATCACACACATATATATATGAATGATGCATGACACATATGTCTAGGAAATCAACCAAAAAATCACAATTCTAGAATACAAAAGTACTAAACCAAAGTAAAAAAATAAAGTAAGTAAACAACTCCGCAACATCGCAAGCCATAGCTTGGTCTCATGCTCTCCAGCTCCACAGTAAATCATGTACCTGAAATAGAAGGGAATTTTCCCTTATCTATACCAGCAACAATCAAATATTTTTGGTCCCAAAAGCATGGCCCAAACATGGTGTGTGACTAAATCCTAGTAGGAAACCACCACAAGATTTGTGCCTAATAGTCAGTGAATATATGGTAAGTAATTAGTACAGAAAGCCGTAAACAAGGAAGTACTCAGTAGTAAACAATCCACAATTTCAATGCATTCAATTTTATATATCAAGAAACAGGTAATCAAAATAGGAAATCACAAATAGGTAACCCTCTAGGAAGTACCCACAGCCTACCCCCTCTGGTCCTACCTTGCAACACAAGAAAGCAGCTAAACTCAAATAGGTAACCCTTTGGGAAGTACTCACGGCCTATCCCCTCTGGTCGTACCTCATAAGTACAAGAAAACCTCTAGGAAGTACACTTAGTCTAACCCATCTGGTTCAACTTAAGTCTAGACTCTCTGAGGAAGCACTAACCATCAATTCCTATAATAGTCTCATATCTGTAAGTAAAGGTGTTCTAAGGAAGCACTTACGTCTCATTCCCTCTATAGCCCACATCGAGGAACTATAATAACTCTGAGGAAGCACTCAACATAAATTCCCCCTATGGTCTCGCATCGTAAGTAATATAGACACTATGGAAAAGTCCTCAACGTCTATTCTCCCTATGGTCTACTACACCAGGTTATCATGGCCTTCTATAAGTCAAGAATGAATAGAAGTGCATATTGGACAACTTAAACCCCAATAACTACATTTATATCATTCTACAACATATCAGCTTGTCAGAACAATAGTTACACCATCCTACAACTAGGCATGGGAAAGTAAACAACAACCTAACAGGCAAACTAGACCCAATGGTCCGAACAAGCAAAACATACATGGGAAAACACATACAATGCATATAAATTAACCCTATTCACAATCAATTAACCTATAATCAAGCATACAAGCATAATAGGAAAACATTAGGGATAAAACGGTAAACATGCAATACCCCGTTCATGGGTATTGGGAAAAATTGCACATATAACTCAAAGTCTCTCAAAGGAAAGGCACAAACCACCTAAATCTATGTTGAGAGATCAAAATACTTGAGTATCAGGACTTGAATCACCTTATAATTCCAAAGATCTATAAAAAAGTCTAAAACGTTCAATAGAGGATAACTTGAGAAAGAGGAGGAATTAAGAAACGGAGCTCAAGAAGAAGAGAGATCTTACCAATGTGATTTCAATGCAACCGATGGTGTTTGATTCAGAGGACAGATGCTCAATCGGGGTTTCGTCAAAGATACTTGGTTTTACGGTGCTCCTAGATGATATGAACAAAGAAGGGGGTATTTATGTTGATTAGACGTGACCCAAGTGCGTTTAATGTAAAAAAATAAAATACATGGCATGTACTTTTTTTACATGGCGTGTACTTTCTGTTTCCATACACTATTTTAAGCGCCCTCTAGGTCACCCCCACATGGCTGTGTGCATGGCCACTACACGGCTAGTGCCTAACTACCTGTGGTAACTGAGTACATAGTGTTTACTCATAAAGTACATGGTGTGTACATTGAAATTTTCCATAATTTCTTCTTTTTCTCAAAAACGACCAGAAAAGGAAATCATACTAGAAAAATAAGATCTGGGATCTTACAATCTTCCCCCCTTAATCAAATTTGTCCCTAAATTTCTCTATCAAGGAGGCGTAGAAGACGAAATCCCAAATAGCTCTAGCCCGTGTGCTCGTACATCAGCCTCCCTCTCCCAAGTCTCATCCTGTACTTGCCCGTGCTGCCATAGTACTCATACCAGAGGGACATACCGTCCATAGAGAACATTTGTACTGTGATCAAAAATCCGAATAGGATTCTCCTCGAACGGCGCATCCACTTTGACCACAACCTCCTCGAGTTGGAAAACATGAGATGGGTCTGAAAAGTAACGTCGGAGCTGAGAAATGTGAAAAATGTCGTGCATCGCCTGGTACCTCTGAGGTAACTACAACTGTTAATCAACTGACCCAACTTAATACAACACCAAAAATGGCCCAACTTACATTAGAAAAATCTTACCCTAACTACTAATCCTCTTGTGTCCTAACCTCATTGTGACATGCAAGAAAATCGGATCCTCGGCCTTGAACTCTAGAGGTCGTCTCCACTGATCATCATAATACTTCTGTCGAAACTATGTAGTAGTTGTCCTCTTATGAATCAACTCTATCTGCTCTGTTGTCTCCTAGACAAGACAAGGTACCAACATTGCTGCCTCTCTTGCCTCCATCCAACATAAGGATGATCGACAAGGGCTACCGTAAAAAGCCTCATAAGGTTCCATCTGAATAGTTTCCTGAAAACTATTGTTGTAGGAAAACTCCACAAGAGGTATATGCTTCTCCCAAGAACCTCCAAAATCCCGAATACATGCTCGAAGCATGCTCTCAAGCACCTGAATCATACTCTCTGACTAGCCATCTATCTGGTGGTGGTAAGATGTACTCAAAAGTACCTGTGTACCCAACTCCTTCTGTAGGCCCTTCCAGACCTAGGAAGCAAAACGTGAATATCTTTCTGAAGTAATGGAGTGTAGAGCTCCATGTAAGCGCACAATCTCATGGATGTGCAATCGTCCAAGCTCATCAAAACTGAGGTCTTCTTGACTGGAAAGAAGTGAGAAACCTTCATGAGTCTGTCAATGACAACCCAAAATACATCATTCCCCTGTGGTGACTTCAGTAAACTTGTGACGAAATCCATCATGACATCATTCCACTTCCACTCGGGAATGGGTAATTGCTGTAAAATCCCTACTAGTCGCTGATTCTCTGCCTTCACCTACTGACAGGTGGAACAACTCATAACAAAACTAGCAACTTCTCTCTTCATACCTGGCCACCAATACTAATGGTGTAGATCACGATACAACTTGGTGACACTAGGATGAACTACCCAAATTGAGGAATTAAATTCTCGCATCAACTCCTCACATATGTCTGATGGAACCCATACATGCCCCTGGAAATGCAAGATCTCATCCTCACCTATGGTCCATCCCATAATAGGGTCCTCTCCTGACACGCTCTCCTGTAGGAGTAGGCCTTCTGAATCTAATAGATGCCCCATTCGTACTCGATCAAGAAGAGTAGAGGTAACAGCTTCAGAAGAATGAAACGTCTACCCTTTTCTGTCATGCACCTCCAAATTCATCTCATAGAACATAGCCATAAGATTACACACACTGATGGCCTCTTGAACTGCTTATATTTGAGTCGTCTTGCTTAACGCATTATCCACTTCATTACCCTTCCCAGACGTATAGTCAATCTTAAAATAAAAAGACTGAAGATACTCAACCCACCTGTGTTGTCTCAAATTCAGGCCACGTTGGGTGAAGATGTACTTGATACGTTTATGGTTGGTAAAAACCACAAAATTATATCTAAGAAGATAGTGTCTCCAATAGAGTAAAGCATTAACAACTGCTGCTAGCTCAAGATCATGTGTTGGATAATTCCTCTCATATGGCCTCAACTGCCGAGATCCATACGTAATGACTCCTTCCCCCAGCATAAGCCCTACCCCTAGACCGATACCTGATGCATCATAGCACACTGTATAGATCTTTCCTGGCTCTAGAAAGACTTGTATTGGTGCTGAAGTCAACCTCCCTTTCAACTCCTAAAAGTTTGACTCAAAAGAATATTTCCACAGGAACCTTGCACCCATTTTAGTCAGTCCCGTTAGTGGCGCTGATAAGCATGAGAAGACCTGAATGGAGCACCTATAGTATCCATCCAACCCTATAAAACTTCAATCCTCAAAGACATTCTTCGATTGATCCCAGGAAACTACTACTCTCACTTTCTCTAGGTCTACTGACACTCCTGTCTCAGAGATAACATGACCCTAGAAGTGAATATGATCCATCCAAAAGTGGCATTTTGTGAGCTTAGCATAAAATTGATGCTCTCTCAGTGTACTCAGACCTATCTCAAGATGCGTGGCATGGTCGTGTTGAGTGAGAGAGTACACCAAGATATCGCCTACGAAGACCACCATGAAAGAATCCAAGTATGGATGGAATACTTGGTTCATTAGTTCCATGAAAACTGCAGGCGTGTTTATGAGAACGAACGACATGACCATATACTCATATAGACCATACCTGCTCCAAAAGACTATAAGAGGTATATCAGATGGTCTAACGTGCAACTGATGATAACCGGATCTCAATTCAATCTTTGAGAATACCCAGGCTCCTTGAAGCTGATTGAAGAGACCATCAATCCCTGTAAAAGAATATCTATTCATGATCGCCAACTAGTTCAGCTTCCGATAATCCATGAAAAGCTTAAGGGTACCATCTTCCTTCTTCATAGATAGGATATGAAAGCCCCAAGGAGAAGTATTGGGTCATATGAAACCCTTTTCTTGCAACTCCCCCAACTGCTTCTTAAGCTCCGGCAACTTTGGTGCAGCCATCCTATAAGGAGGAATGGACACGGGTGCTACTCCTGGAACAAGCTCAGTAGAAAAGTACACCTCTCACTCAGAAGTAAAACCTGAAAATTCCTCTGAAAAGACATCCCTGAAATGATCCACCATAGGAGGAATGTCTAATTTTGAATTCCCCTGGTTATCCAGATATAAACTAGTCATCTGCACTGTAACTCCTCCCAATCCATGATGCTTGGGTCTTGCTCTACTCGGTTGGATATCCCTCTCACCCTTATGAAGAAAAGATCCACCATCTATTTATGTGAAACTCACCCTACGGTGATAGAAATTGATGATTTCCTAAAAGGGAACTAGCCAGTCCATTCTGAGAATCACATCATAGCCTGTCCTCTCTAAGACATAGAGGTCCCATAAAAAGTGACAAACACCAACCTCTAGAGGGTAATCCTTGCACTGACATACACTAGTCGTTCTAGTCCCCAACAGAGTGTTTAGCATCAAGATATCAGTAGTAGAAAAGATGCAGAGACCAAGGCTCTCCAAAACAGCAATAGATATAAAGCTAGGGAAGCCCCTGTATCGAAAAGAATAGAAGCTAAAACTGAGGCAACTAATAATGTACCTCAACAATAGAAGGTCTGAGATCCTGCTCCTGTTGGGTCTGCTACACTGAAAAATCCTGACCACCCTGAGCTGATCCACCTTATTTCCATTGAAAACTAGAAGACTAGATACCAAAACCAAAATGTACACCTCGGCCTGAACGGACAAAAGAACTGTAGTTCCCAGACCGGTGAGAAACTGGTGGTGTGGCTCCTAAACGAGGATTCATAGAAGAACTAATGTCACCAGCTACTGGTGAGAAGATATGTTAGAAGCACTGAAGATGACCCATTTTTTCACATGATCAGCACTCCACTTGGTCTCTTGGAAAATGTGGCCTCGTATGCCCGCTCTTCCCACACTGGTAACACACCACCTAGATACCAATAGAAGTGTCTCTCCTCGAAGGATCACCACACAAAGACTCCCTATGAAACATTCTGCAATCAGTAGGAGGGATACTAACTCTAAATGTTAAGCCGCCCTGGATCATAACTCCATAATCCCTAAGATTGCGCTTTGTGATTAGCGCCTGGTTGATGATAGAAGTGATATAAGTCAGCCGAAAGATGTTCACCTACAATCAGATGTAATATCTCAGACCATCCTCAAACTTCCTTTCCAGGAATAACTAATCACCTCTTAAAACAGGCATGAAGCACTGCATCTTAGTAAAGCGAGAGGAATACTCCATGACAGAAAGAGTTCCCTAGTCCAGACTCATAAACTCTCAGATCGATCGGCCCTCATGGTCTCTAGATACAAGTAGTCATAGAAGATATTCTAAAACTCATCCCACGCAATAACCTACTGGCGTCCAATCGTTGAGATCAAATCCCACTATCTCTTGGAAGAGTTTAAAAAAATGTATGTTGTGATCTTGACTCTCCTCTTTGGAGGTGTCTCCAGATTCTTGAAGATAGAAATCATGGAAACTGACCATGACTCTGTAGCCTAAGGTCCTCCTTCCCTTGTGATGGTGGGAGGATATTACTGCTAAAATACCCTTGTCAAATCTACCATCGATAGTGCAGGAGGTGGTGCTCCCTGAAAAGTCTTCATCACCATTATAAAGCCTTCCCTGAACTGTGCATTAGAACCTGCATCCGGTATAATGGCTGGTGCCAAGACTGGAACAACAGGAGGATCTATAGGTAGTCCTTGATCAGCCATATCCAGTGTCCGATCACTACCCTACAACTAGAGTACAACCAGAGGACGTCTCAGTGGCATGAATCTTCATGGTCAAACGCACACCTTAGATCAAGATTGTCAAAGACTAAGAACTGAAAGTATAAGAAGGGAACAATAGATGTAAAACATTCAAGTTTTATAGAACATGACTACATGATGTGTACATCTCCTACATGGCATGTTCCGATAATCCAAACACATGGGCATGTACTCCTGCAAAAAACTGGTTGTGTAACACCCCAAACAAATGACATTTTCACCTAACACACGCCGTGTACTTGAATCCTCTTCCCCTACGTGAGTCCTTCTACACAGCTAAGCCACAGAACTCTCCTAAGACAATACTACACGACATGTTCAAGATAGACACGGTGTGTACTAGAAAGGATAACACAGACCAATGTTGTTGGTGACATAGCTGGGTAACTGGGTTATACTACATGGCATGTTCTTGTCTGAAACGACGTGTATAACCTAATTTGTTATCCATCCATGTCGTTAGTCACAAAGGTGGACATAGGGTCAACACGACATGACGTGTATAAATGGTACATGATGTGTTCACTCCAGGATTTCCCTATCCCATGTCTCTTCCCACACGGCCTATGACACGGCTAGAGACTACACGTCATGTACATACGGTACATGGCGTGCACTTAGGAAAAACAATTTCTTCCCGAATAGAAGAACACATGGCATTTAGTCAAAACTACACAGCATGTATTAAGGGTTTTTCCAGATAGTAAGTCTCAGAAACCACTTTGGAGCCCAGAAAAACACTGAAACTAGAATGAAAGTGTCAAATTCAGATCCTTGAGGGCCCATACTCCCCGCGAATCAAAGCTTGACATATTATACATGTTACAAAAAGTATAAAATAGGAAATAATCCACCAAATTCCGGTACATGAGGGCCCATAACACCTCAGGAAGCAAAATTTGGTGTTCATTCATAAAAACCATACACAAATTCAATATCCTATCAAGAAGCATGTATCTATCAAGGAAACAATCACAAAAGCATGAATATCTACCACAACAACTATCACAACAACATGCAATCACTAATGCACCCTAAATGGAATCGAAAAAATGCATGACATGTGATTTCTAACAAGTGCATATATGATGCATGAGATGGCATACCCTCATCTCATTGTTTTGAAACATAGATAGAACCATATTAACATCAAAAGTAATAGCACAAAACATGCGAGTCACCCAAAGGTGAAAATCAAAACAACCGTAACTTGCAAAACCAAAAAAATTGCATTAAACGAGGTAGATTGGATTTTCCATGTACACGGGTTAGCTACTCCCGGGCACAGCTTATTACCCAGTACCTATTCCTTCATATCCCTGGATAAAAGATCCAAAGAGTATATCAAGTCCTAATAATTCCTCTAATACCACTTTGTAATATCCCGGTTCCAGAAGACACCTAGAGGCACCCCGTACCTGGTTGGTCACATGACCTCAAGCACATTTCCCCAAATGCCAGAGGCTGTCCACTAGAAATGAGAGCCTTGGGTATGATAATGGGGAAACTATTCCCTCATTGGCAGAGTAACAAAATGGAAGCAAAACAAATAGCATTAGCGGAAGTCGGAATAATCCATACAAAAGTAACTAGAGAAAGACTTGAAATAATCAACTGGAGCACACACATATATATATGAATGATGCATGAAACATAAATCTAGGAAAGCAGCCAAACAAATCAAAATGATGGAATACAACAGTACTAAACCAACGTACAAAAGAAAGCAAGTAAACAACTCTTTAGCATCACAAGCCATAGCTTGGTCCCATGCTCTCCAGCTCCACAACAAATCAAGTACCTGAAGTAGAATGGCACTTTCCATTATCTATACCTGCCACAATATAATCTATTTGGTCCCAAAAGCATGGCCTAAACAGGGTGTGAGACTAAATCCCAGTAGGCAACCACCACAAGATCGGTGCCTAATAGTTAGTAAATATATGGAAGGTAATAAGTACAGAAAGCAGTAAACAAGGAAGTACTCAACAGTTAACAATCCACGGTTTCAATGCATTCAATTTCATATTTCATGAAATAGATAATCAAAACAGGTAATCAAAAATAGGTAACCCTCTCATAAGTACCTACAGCCTTCCCCCTCTAGTCCTACCTAGCAACACAAGCAACCAGCTAAACACAAACAGGTAACCCTCTGGGAAGTACTCATAGCCTATCCACTCTTGTCCTACCTAACAAGTACAAGAAACCCTTTGGGCAGTACACTCGGTCTAACCCCTCAGGATCATCTTAAGCATAGACTCTTTGAGGAAGAACTCACCATAAATTCCTCATATAATCTCATATCAGTAACTAAAGGCACTCTAGGGAAGCACTTACATATCATTCCCTCTATGGCCTGCATTGAGTAACTATAGAAACTTTTAGGAATCACTCAATGTCAATTCCCCTTGTGATCTTGCATCGTAAGTAAAACAGACACTCTGGAGAAGCCCTCAATGTCCATTCTCTCTATGGTCTACTACACAAGGTTCTCACGGCCCTGTGTAAGTCAAGAAAGAATAATAGCATGTATCGGCCAATGTAAAACTCAAGAACTACTTGGAAAGTAGTCTAAAGCATATCAGCATGTCAGAATAACAGTCACACTATCCTAAAACTAGGCATCAGAAAGTATATAGCAGCCTAACAGGCATACTAGACCCAACAGTCAAAACAGGCAAAACATGCATGGGAAAACACATACAAAGCATAACAATTAACCCTATTCACATTCAATTAACCTATACTCAATCATAGAAGCATATCAAGAAAACAATAGAGCTAAAATGGTAAACACACAATATCACCTTCATGGGTATTGGGAAATTTTGCACATATAACTGAAAGACTCTCAACAGAAAGGCACAAACCACCTACCTCGATATTGGGAGATCAATATACTTGAGTCTCAGTGCTTGAATCACCTTATAAAACTGAAGATCTACAAAAAAATCTAAAACCTTCAATAGAGGATAACATGAGAAAGAAGCAAAATTGGTAAACAGAGCTCAAGTAGAAGAGAGAGCTTACCGATGTGACTCCAATGCAACAAACAGTGTTCGATTCGGATGATAGAAGCTCGCTCAGGGGTTTGTCGAATATCCATGGTCGTACGATGCTCCTAGATGAGACGGACGAAGAAGGTGGTGTTTATGTCAATTAGACGTGACCCCAGTGCATTCAATGAAAAAAATAAAATACATGGCGTGTACTTGCCATTTCCATACTCCACTTTAAGCAGCCTCCAGGTCACCACCACATGGTTGTGTTAATGGCCACTACATGACCAGCACCTAGCTACCTGTGGTAACTGAGTACACGGCATGTACTCATAAAGTACACAGCATGTACATTGAAATTTTCCAGAATTTCCTCTTTTTCAAAAAAATGACTAGAAAAGGAAAACATACCAAAAAAAGAAGATATGTGTTCTTACACCTCCCTTCATACTATATATCACCCATCTTCCATGTTTGACTCCCTCCTTCTGTCCCATACCACACATTTTCCCAACTTCTTCCCCTAACAAAACCATGATGAAACTCACTGTTTTCTCCCACTTCTCTCCCACAATACCATACGTAGAAGCACTATTTTACTAATTATTCACCAACCAATGGGTCCTTGAAACTCGTAGTACCAATCCTCACTGACACCAACACCAATCACTACCCCCACTCTAGGTCTGATGTTACACCACACACACCAATTTATGACCCCATTTTCTCATCATCATTATGAATGCCATATATGAACTAAATCACCTAACATTTGAGTGTCATTCACATAGGTAACCTGAATCTCCCTGGGTAAACTATTATTTTAATATCTTCTATTTTTTGTATTTTTCATCACAATTTCCCAAATATATTACACTGTCTTCAGTTTAATGCTTAAATTTTCAAGAAAACATAATTTCATTTCTATATTTATTTTCTAAAATACATTTCTCTATTTCATACTAAAATTATTTAGATGATAGATTTGGTGACCCAAAACCATGACCCGCAAAATTTTATTAAAAAATTAAAGGAAATATGAAATGAAACTAAATGGCTTGAAAACCCCCAAAATTAAAAATTAAATCCTACTTCCCCATCTATAAAGACACAGGGCCTATAAGATCTATTGTTCATGTTTCGATAACCCATGGATCAGGTTGCCGGACCACTCGGCCACATGGCACATTCTATAACACCTAGATATTTTAGGAGAAATATATATTTTATTATGTCTTATGTTATACGCAACATCAAAGGAATATTTTACTACACACAAAACTATCTTGGCTTGCGTTATATGCAAGAGCAACCTTCCTCGATAGCGTGTGTTGTACTCAATATCGAGTTTCACTAAACAACGATATATTATTATAATATTATTATGGACTAGACTTTATGCATATTATTACCTATATTTTGAATTTTATAATATTATTATTCATCTTACACATTTTCTGAAACATGGTATGTGAAAAAAATAAATTTTTTGGGTAAAATAATTATTTTTCAAAAAATGCAGTTTTGCCGCCTTTTGATGGCGGACCAAATTTAAATATAGTTTCTGAAATGATTATAAGTTCAATTTGACAAAATAAAATTCTTATTTGGAATCAGTATATAAAAATTTACTTTGGATAAATTTCTCATATTATTCTGATAACTTCAATATTTAAATGAATAGTAAAAACACGCTATATTTTAATTAAAAAAAAAAATTTCACTGCAATAATTTATATGGTTAAATTATAATATTGAATGGCTTTAAAGTATAAATAAAATATATTTTTACCATTTAATATAATTTATGTCATTACCATTAATTTTACATTTATTTCATAGGTAAAAACATTTCAATATTTGGCAATGTTTTAACTTTTAAAACCCGTTTTCTTAACAATGAGATTAATTTTAAATTAATTACAGAAACTTCGGTGTGTTGAATTTTAAAAACTATATTCCATATTTGGGTTCAGTAGGTCCAAATTATGTTAATAGGTTACTTTTTTTTTATATTATGAACAGTAACTATGGTAAATTTTATTTACTACAGTTAAAGGTAAATCGTGTAATTAACGGTAAAAATAAGATTATAAAATTACCCTAACACCTGAAAAAATTATATTGGATGACTAAAAGTTGACCTTTATCACTTAAGGGTCGGAATAAATTCATTTTATGGACTTCTGACCATTAAAATAATTTAATTATTATTAAAACCAATGAAAGTGACAACATGTCACTCTCTTAAATCTTATAAGTATAATAATTTTAATTTAGTGATAAAATTCATGAAACTTCGAACATGAATAGTCTCCAAAAAGCTAATAAAATTATATACATCATGTGAATTTATTTATAATTTTTAAGGATTTAATAATTTTTATTAACTATAACACAATAGTGATGTTGAAATTATTTTATTGATTGAATTACCAAATAAATGATTTTAAAAGTATTAAAATAAATATTATATTAACTATTTAATTTGTTCCACTAATTTTATAGATAAATATGATATGTTATTAATATATTAAATATTTTAGTTCGAACATATCTTCTGTTTATATTTTATTCAAATTCAAATAAATGAATAGTGTCAAAATTGACACTATTGTTATTTTATAAAAATTACATATTATAAAATTGTTTAAAAATCACAAAAATATATAAAAATTAAATATTTAAATTTATATGGTCTAAAATTTAATAACTTATAAAATTATGTACAATTAAAAACATATAAGCAATTATTTATAATGATTTAAAATTTAGAATATTATTACCACAAATAAAATTGAATATATTATATAAGGATAAATCAAGTTGATAATGTTTAAAATAAATTACCAACTTGTCAAAATTTTATTATATAATGATATTAAAACCCTATATCATCTAATATTAGGATATGAGTCATTTTTGGAGGTTTTTAAGTGGGGTTAGAATTTATTATAAATTAATATTTCTTATAATTCCAAAGGTGCCCCTCTCCTCCCTTATAAAAGGGAACCTCTTCCATCTCATCCTCACACCACTTTGAGCCTTCAAGCTCGGACAAACCCTGCCAATTTCTCTTCTCCACTTCCCTAGAAACATACTAGAGGTCCTGGTCTTCTTCAAACACCAACTTTACTGCCCTAATAGGAGGTTAAGAAGAGGCGCGCCAAAGAAGAGGTAATATCCGTTACTGATTCTTTCCATTTTATTTCTTCTTATACTTATTCTTATTTATTTGTTTAATCAAAATTTAATAACATCAGTATCACTCACATACTGATATGTTATTATAAATTTGAAACAAACCTATTTCACCTTCTATACATCCTACAGAAAATGAAATCACCGCACATGCGTACATATGGAATACCGTCTCCACGCCGTGGTGTAATCTGTTTTCCACCACCACCTTACATGAATGGGTATAATGGTGTAAATAATAACTATATATTATTATTATAAAATGATACTAATTTTGAGACATTCCATCTTCCACTCCAATACCATTCAATAGTAATGAGAATGATGTCAACGCTCGTGCGTACGTACGGCATACCGTCTCCATGATGTGATGTGACTCGTTCTACATGATCTTCATTGAATAATGATTATAAAAATGAATTTAATGAATAAATATGTAATATATTACACTAATAACATTCTTTAAATATGGTATCTATAAGAGGAATACGAATTTATTTGACAAGATATGCGTAAGAACATAAAGCAATGAACACCTGAATAACAAGTACCAATGAAATATTACTAATAAGAAGATAAGAATATGAACATATATGATATAATAACAATGAATATGATTCTGTAATAAGTAAATGACATTATTTAAATCATTATACAGGAGGTTCGGATACGTACGAAGCAGATCGGACCTAAGGTAAGGGAAAATATCGCAATCTCATTTTTATCCGAGATTGTTTATACTTTAGAATTTACTAGGGAATATTTATCATCCACATCCATGTTTCCTCAATATGAGATATTATTTCTATCCTCCTATAATTTTTTAAATCCAATTTTACCTATTGGTTAATTTTTAGTAAAATATATGAAAGGAATATTTTGTCTTTTTCAGTACGAGATACTTTTTGACTTTTTCGGCCAAAGTACGAGAAAAATGTTTTTTTAACTTATACGGCATGAATGGATTTTAATGATTACCTAGAACAGTATTTCCATGAAGCTTCCTTTATAAATTTTAAAGTTTATTATTAATTAACTTCTTTTAGTTTAAAATTTTATGACATGTTTAGAAAGGAAAAAAAATTGAATTAGAAAGGATATTTTCCTCAAGAATGGAGTGCAAGTGTTTTATCAAAATTATTTTCCATCTAAGATAATATTGGTTTCTGTTTCTATCCCTATTATTACATTGAATTTATTATGTTGTGATGGAATTATTTTTATGAAGTCCTTTATATTATATGAATTGTTTTATGATGTCACGATGTTCAAGAATCCCATTTTTATTACATGGGTTGTGAGATGATGTATGATTTATGATTTTGTGGAACACATAAGAATGGTTTCATTATGATATGGGTGGTACCTATATCTCCCTCAAATGAATTGGGTAAAGATTTATATCTCATGAGATAGACATGACTAGAACGACAGGTTAATCTGGTTCAGTGATACAGGACTGGAACGAGGAGTGAACTCGGTTCAGTAATGGACTTTGTCTGCTATGATAGTCTTGGAAATGAGTCTTAACTAAAATGAAATGATTTTATATGATTATGTGTGTATGCCACAAAGTTTCGTGTTTTAACATATGATTATTGGTATTACATTTCACTACTATGATTTATCTCATGTTATGATATTATGATCTCTTTTGCAGGTTATGGTATTCAAAATTTTATGTTCTTATGAATATGATATGATTGATATTTATTTTGTTTAACCTTACTAAGAATTTGAGCTCACCCTTTTGTATGTTTTCTTTTCCCCAGGTCTGGAAGAAGGGTATTAAGTAGGATATGCTAAAAAGGGACTCTAGATATGATGAAATAAGTTAGAGACAATGTAGATGATTTATGAACCAGTTGTTTATGTTTCCCAATTTCTAAAGACACTATACCTATATGGTCCTACCATAGTTTCATTATATGTTGTAATAAGTATGCTTCAATTCTGAAGTAATAACCATGTATCTAAATTATGGGTTGTTATAGTTGGTATCAGAGGGAGGTTATAGTCGACCTTTGGAATCTAGGATGTGAAAGCCTTATTAAGAACCCTAAGGATATGTCTAAGCATAGAACTTAATCTTAGTATTTTATAAATGTCCATGAATAATCTATGATAAGACCTAAAGTGTGAAATTTTATGACCGATTATGTGGTTTTCCTATTGTAATTAGTGTTTCTCCCACTATGCTTCTTGGTTTTATTCAATGGCTAGAACCCGAAGAAACTGTGTTAATGCTGAATGTGATGGACAACGCAACGATTGTCCCACTGAGAAACCAAACATTATGGGAGCTCAAATGCAAAATCTTGTAGCCATGATCACACAACTTTCTCAAGCTATGAATCATGCAGGACTTCCAAACGAGAAAAGGAATGAGCAACATTCTATTGAATCCTTCATAAGGCAGCGTCCACCTTCATTCAGTGGGTCTTCTGATCTATTAGTGGATAAACAGTGGATCAGTACCACTGAAAAGATATTTTCAGTTCTATAATGTTCTGAACATGAAAAAGTCATCTTAGCAGTGTATTTTTTGGAAGGTGAAGCTGATCAATGGTGGAATCTTATCAAGAATATGAGGAAAAGGGATGAAATTGAGTCCATGGAATGGGAAGAGTTCATGAACATATTTTTTAATAATTAATTCCCTCGTATTCTTTGAACAAAGATGGAGAGGGAGTTTCATGAACTGAAGCAAAAGAATGATGAATCAGTTGGTACCTACGAAGAAAATTTTACAAGACTTTCAAGGTACACTTCTGGAATTATTATCCAACCTGAGAGTAAAATTGATAGATTTTTTAGTGGCTTAAAACCATGTTTTCGAAGGGAGTTATCCATAAGGGGATTCAATAGCTATTGGAAAATTGTTTTATGTGCTCTCAAGGTTGATATGGAGATTAGAGTAACCCATCAGTCGTATGGGTTTGATAAGAAGAGGAAAATGGAATTCAAAGGAAAATCTAAAGACCACACTGAAAAGAAGATGAGTTTTCCTTTATGCTAAAATTTTTGAAAGAAACATGGAGGGAATTTTCTTAAAGGGACAATCAAATGTTTTAATTGTGGAAAAGAAGGTCAACGGGCAACTGAATGTCGAAATAATGGTAAGAAGATGTCTAATGATGGAAACAAAGAAAGGCATACACATAATTCACCTCCAACACTTCAATGTTTCAAGTGCAAAGAGATGGGGCATTATGCCAATCAGTGTCCAAATCCAATGATTGTTGATGATGATCGACGTCAACAAACTCTTAAGGCCAAAGATAGAGGAAAGTCACATGCAATTACAATCGGCGAAGTGGTGTACGATAACAAAGTGGTGAATGGTACACTTACCGTCCACTCTAAATTAGCGAATGTTTTATTTGATTTTGGATCCAGCCACTCATTTATTTCTGAATAATTTTATAAGGGTATTGTCGTATTACCTCAACAATTAGATGTTGAGTTAGCTGTGACAACTCCTAATGTCACAACAGTCGCATCAAAAGTTTACAATTCTTCTCCGATTGAAGTTTGTGGGAAAGTTATTCTTGAAAATCTTGTGATCCTTCCTATAGTGGAATTTATGTGATTCTTGGCATGGGTTGGATTTCTTTATACAGAGCTCATATCAATTTCCAAATAAGGGAAATCAAATTTAATATTCCCAATCAATCTATAACCATCTATCAATGCAAGGATGAACGTAACCTTCCAGTGGAAACTTCTTCCATCTTATGGGTCTTGATTCCACTAAATGAATGTTATTTATCTCCAATGGTTGGCGAGAAACTCACGATTAAGAATATGCCCATTGTACGGGAGTTTGATGATGTCTTTCCAGAGGAATTATCAGGTCTTCCACCAAATCGTGATGTTGAGTTTTCAATATAACTCATAACTGGTGATATGGCTATTTCAAAGACACCTTATAAGATGGCCTCAATAGAGTTGTAGGAATTGAAGAACCAACTCCAAGAGAATCTTGATAAAGGATTCATACAACCTAGTACGTCACCTTGGGGAGCACCTGCTCTATTTGTTAAGAAGAAATATTGATCAATGAGACTCTGCATTAATTATCGGGAACTTAACAAGATCACTATCAAGAACGAATACCCTCTCCCACACATTGATGACTTATTTAACAAACTACATGGAGCTCAATACTTTTCCAAGATTGATCTTCATTCAGGGTATCATCAATTAAGGGCCAAAAGGGAGGATATACCAAATATGGATTTTTGTACAAGGTATGGACATTATGAATTTATAGTGATGCCATTTGGTCTTAGTAATACCCCTTCTATCTTTATGGATCTAATGAATAGAGTCTTTAGAGATTATCTTGATCAATTTGTGGTAGTCTTTATAGACGATATTCTTGTCTATTCAAATAAGAAGGAAGAAAATGAAGATCAATTTATAATTGTATTAAAGACCCTAATAAAGCACAATATTTATGCCAAATTTACCAAGTGTGAATTTTGGCTTCAAAAAGTTTCATTTTTGGGTCACATAATCTCAAAATAGGGGATATCTGTGGATCCAGCAAAAACAGAGGTTATCGTATGATGGTTGAGACCAACAACAGTAACTGAGATCTGATGTTTTCTTGGCTTGGCTGGATATTATCAATGTTTTGTGAAAGATTTTTCAAGGTTATATAATCCACTCAACATGTTGACTCAGAAAGGAGTAGAGTTTGTTTGGACGGAGGAGTGTGAATAAAATTTCAAGGAGTTAAAACAAAGGTTATCCAGTGCACTTGTGCTCACACTGCCTTGTTGTGGAGAAAGTTTTGTGATATATAGTGATGCATCCAAGAAGGGATTGGGGTGTGTTCTCATGAAAAATGATATGGTGATAGCTTATGTTGCACGACTGTTGAAAATCCATGAGCAAAATTACCCAACTCATGATTTGGAGTTAGCTGTGGTAATCATTGCATTAAATATTTGGAGGCATTACCTTTATGGTGAAAGGTGCGATATTTATAATGATCATAAAAGTTTAAATTATATTTTCACACAAAAGGAGATGAATATACGCCAAAGAAGATGGTTGGAGTTGATTAAGGATTACGACTGATCAATTCATTATCACCCTGGGAAAGCAAACAAGGTGGCAGATGCATTAAGTCGACAAGACCATGCTAGCTTATCCATGATGAGGATCACAAAAGATCCAATATTTATTGATTTACAAAGGATGGTTCTTGGAATTATAATGGAAGGGGGAAAATATTATCTTTCTCAATTGAATATTCAACCATCTATACATATGAAGATTAAAGAGGCATAGAAAGAAGATGTAGAGTTACAAAAGAAGGTGAGAAATGTTCCTGAATTTCACATTGATTGTGATGAAATAATAAGGTTCAGGAATTGGGTTTGTGTTCCTCCCATCCCAGAATTAAAGAAGGAGCTGCTGGTTGAGGCTCATAGTTCTTCATTCTCTATTCATCATAGAAGTATGAAGATTTATAGGGACCTAAAAAAGTACTTCTGGTGGGATTTCATGAAAAGAGATGTTGCTGAATATGTCTCTCGATGCTTGGTTTGTCAGCATGATAATGTTGAGAGACAGAAGTCTAAGGGGATGTTACAACCATTACCCATACCCAAATGTAAATAGGAAAACATCCCTATGGACTTTGTCACCGGACATCCTAAAACATCCAGAGGCAATAATTCTATCTGGGTCATAGTTGATTGTCTAACGAAGTTGGCACACTTCTTTACTATTAGAGAATATTTATCTCTAGATCATCTTTCCATGATATATGTAAAGGAAGTGGTAAGATTGCATGGAGCACCATTTTCCATTATATATGATTGGGATCTGAGGTTTACCTCGAAGTTCAAGTGAAGTTTTCAGCATACTCTAGATATAGAGTTGAGTTTTAGCACTACTTATCATCCCCAGACAGATGATCAGTCTGAGAGAACAATTCAAACACTAGAAGACATGTTAAGATCTTTCTCTAGGGATTTCAAAGGTGGTTGGGATCAACACCTACCTTTGGTGGAATTTTATTATAATAATATCTTTCATTCCAGTATTCAGATGGATCCTTATGAAGCTCTCTATGGAAAGAAATGCAGAACTCTAACATGTTGGGATGAAGTTGGGAAAAGAAATCTATTAGGACCTGATCTTGTTGATGAAATGGCAGAAAAGGTCAGATCTATTCAACAACACATAATAAAAGCTCAGAGTTGACAAAAAGTTATGCTGACTACCAAAGAAAAGACCTAGAGTTTGAAGTTGGTGATAAGGTGTTCTTACGAATATCTCCTCGGAAGAGAGTAATGAGATTTGGAAATAAGGGCAAGTTGAGCCCTAGGTATATTAGTCCTTTTGAAATATTGGATAATGTGGGAAGGTATCATACTGATTGGTGCTTCCACCGAATCTCTCTCAAGTTCACAATGTGTTCCATGTATCTCTCCTGAGAAAGTATATACCTGATCCTTCACATGAACTAAGCTTAGAAGTTGTACCGCTAGAGCAAGATATTTTTTTATGAAGAATAGTTGATTGAGATTCTGGATCATAGAAAAAAAGTTCTACAGAACAAGACCACTCTATTGGTGAATGTTTTATGGAGGAACTACCAATTAGAAGAAGATACATGGGAGCTTGATGATATGATGAGGGAGAGGAATCCTCATCTGTTTGTGACGAAGTGCGAATTTTGAGGTCGAAATTCATTTTAAGGGGGGTAGGATGTAACACCCTAATATTTTATGAGAAATATAATTTTATGTCTTATTTTATACGAAACATCAAAGTAATCTTTCACTACACCCAACACTAGCTTGGATTGCGTTATACACAAGAGCAACCTTCATCGATAGCGTGTGTTGTATGCAATATCGAGTTTCACTAAACAACGATATATTGTTATAATATTATTATGTACTATCTGTTATGAATAGTATTAACTACATTTTGAATTTTATTAAATTATTATTCATCTTACACATTTTCTAAAATATGGTATGTGAACAAAATAATTTTTTCTGCTAAAATAAGTATTTTTCAAAAAAATGTAGTTTTGCTGGCTTTTGATGGCACACCAACGTTAAAACTAGTTTTTGGAATGTTTATAAGTTCAATTTGACAAAATAAAATTCTTCATTGGAACCAGGATATAAAAATTTACGTTGGATAAATTTTTCATATTATTTTGATAACTTCCATATTTTAATGAATAGTAAAAACACGATATATTTTAATTAAAAACAACCTTCTTCATCTCAATAATTTATATGGTTAAATTATAACATTGAATGGTTTTAAAGTATAAATAGAATATATTTTTACAATTTAATATAATGTATGTCATTACAATTAATTTTACATTGAATTCATAGGTAAAAACATTTCAATCTTTGGCAATGTTTTAACTTTTAAAACCCGTTTTCTTAACAACGGGATTAATTTTAAATTAATTAATACAACTTCTGTGTTTTGAATTTTAAAAAATGGATTCACTATTTGGATTCACTATTTCCAAATTATGTTAATGTATTCCTTTATATTTTTTTGATATTATGAGTAGTAATTACGATAATTTTTATTTAGAGCATTTAAAGGTAAATCAGGTAATTAAGGGAAAAAATGAGATTATAAAATTACCCTAACACCTACAAAAATTCTATTGGATGACTAAAAGTCGACCCTTTTCACCTAAGGGCCGGAATAAATTCATTTTATGGACTTATGACCGTGACAATAATTTAATTATTATTAAAACCAAAGAAAGTGACAACATGTCACTCTCTTAAATATTATAAGTATAATAATTTTAATTTAGTGGTAAACTTCATGAAACTTTGAACATAAATAGTCTCCAGAAAGATAATACAATTATATAAATCATGTGAATTTATTTATAATTTTTATGGATTAAATAATTATCATTAATTATGACACAATAGTGATGTTGAAATTATTTTATTGTTTGAATTATCATATAAATTATTTTAATGTTTTAAAATAAATATTATATGAACTATTTAATGTGCTACACTAATTTTATAGACAACTATGAGATGTTATGAATCTATTAAATCTTTTATTTAGAACATATCTTCTGTGTATATTTTATTTAAATTCAAATAATTGAATAGTTTCAAAATTGACACTATTGTTATTTTATAAAAATTACATATTATAAAATTGTTTAAAAATCACAAAAATATTTAAAAATTATAAATTAAAATTTATATGGTCTAAAATGTAATAAATTATATAATTATGGACAATTAACAACATATAAGTAATTATTTATAATGATTTAAAATTTAGAATATTATTACAAAAAATAAAATTAAATAGATTATATAAGGATAAATCAAGTTGATATTGTTTAAAATTAATTCCCAACTTGTCTAAATTTTGCTTTTTTCTGATATTACAACCCTTTATCATCTAATATTTGTATTTGAGTTTTTTTTGGAGGTTTTTATGTGAGTTTGGAATTTATTATAAATTAATATTTCTTATACTTCCAAAGGTGCCCCTCTCCTCCCTTATAAAAGGGCACCTCCTCTCTCTCCTCCTCACACCCCTTTGAGCCTTCATGCTCGGACAGACCCTTCCAATTTCTCTTTTACACTTCCCTAGAAACATACTAGAGGTCCTAGTCTTCTTCAAAGACAATCTTTAGTGCCCTAAGAGGAGGTTAAGAAGAGGCGCATCAAAGAAGAGGTAATATCCTTTACCGATTCTTTCCATTTTATTTCTTCTTCTAATTATTCTCCTTTATTTTTTTAAACATAAATTAAAAACATTAGTATCACTAAAATACTGATATGTTATTTTAAATATGAAACAACCCTATTTCACCTTCTATCCATCCTACGGAAAATGAAATCTCTGCACGTGCATATGTACGGAATACTGTCTCCAAGTCGTGGTGTAATTTGTTTTCCACCACCACATTACATAGATTTGTATAATGGTATAAATAATATCTATATATGATTCTTATAACATGATACTAATTCTGAGACATTTCATATTCCATTACAATACCATTCAATAGTAATGAGAACAATATCATCGCTTGTGCGTACGTACGGCCTACCGTCTCCACGATGTGATGCGACTCGTTCTACATGATCTTCATAGAATAATGATTATATAAATGAATTTAATGAATAAATATGATATATGTTACACTAATACCATTCTGAAAATAAGGTATCTAAAACCTAAAAATAGGAATAAGAATTTATTCGACAAGACATGCGTAAGAACATAAAGCAATGAACACCCGAATAACAAGTAGCAATGAAATATTACTAATAAGAAGATAAGAATATAAACATGTATGATATCATAAAAATGAATATGATTCTTTAATAAGTCAATTACACTATTTAAATCATTATATTTGAGGTTCAGATACGTACGAAGCATATCGGACCTAAGGTAAGGGAAAATCTCACAATCTCATTTTTATCCGAGATTGTTTATACTTTAGAATTTACTGGGTAATATTTATCATCCACATCCAGTTTCCTCAATATGTGATATTATTTCAATCCTCCAAAAAAAATTTAAATCCAATTTTACCTATTGGTGAATTTTTAGTAAAAGATATGAAAGGAATCTTTTTTCATTTTCAGTACGAGATACTTTTTGACTTTTTTGGCCAAAGTACGATATTTTTTTTTAAATTATACGGCATGAATGGATTTTTATGATTCCATAGAACATTATTTCAATGGCCCTTCATTTAAAAATTTTCAATTTTATTTTTAATTAACTTATTTTTGTTTAAAATGTTATGACATGTTAATAAAGGAAAAATTTATTTGATAGTAGAAAGGATATTTTCCTCAAGAATGGAGTTCAAGTGTTTTATCAAAATTATTTTCCATATTAGATAATATAGGGTTCTATTTCTATCCCTATTATTACATTGATTTGATTATTTTGTGAAGGAATTACTTTTATGAATTCCTTTATCTTATATGAATTGTTTTATGATGTTACGATGTTTAAGAATCCCAATTTTATTCCATGGTTTATGCTATGATGTATGATTTATGATTTTGTGGCACACATAAGAATGGTTTAATTATGAGATGGGTGGGACCTATATCTCCCTCCAATGCATTGGGTAAATATTTATATCTCATGATATAGACATGGATGGAATGGCAGGTTAATCTGGTTCAGTGATACAGGACTAGAACAAGGAGTAAACTTGGTTCAGTAATGGAATTTGTACGCTATGATAGTCTTGGAAATGAGTCTTGACTAAAATGAAATTATTTTCTATGATTATGTTTGTATTCCACAAAGTTTCATGTTTTAAGTTATGATTATTGGGATTACATTTCACTACTATGATTTATCCCATGTTATGATATTATGATCTCTTTTACAGGTTAAGATATTCCAAATGTTATGTTCTTATGAATATGATATGATTGATATTTCTTTTTTTTTTACCCTTACTAATCATTTGAGCTCACCCTTTTGTATGTTTTCTTTTCCCCAGGTCAGGAAGAAGGGTATTAAGTAGGATATGCCAAAAAGGGACTCTAGATATGATGAAATAAGTGGGAGACAATGTAGATGATTTATGATCCAGTTGTTTATGTTTCCTAGCTTCTAAAGACACTATACCTATACGGTCCTACCATGGTTTTGTTATATGTTGTAATAATTATGCTTCAATTCTGATGTAATAACCATGTATCTAAATTATGGGTTGTTATACATTCTATCCGAGGAAAACAAAAGAATCCCATTCTTAGCATTTTTCAGCTTGCAACCAAGTCGATGATGCTGGTAACACCCCAAGTTTTTTCTAAAAATAAATAAAAATGAATAGAACTTTGTTTTAAATAGATATTTTTATCTAGCCTTTAAAACATAACTTTTCCACTTTTATGTTTCGAATTTCAAGAAACTGTCATCTACAATTGTGTTCAGTATGTTATTTGGAGTCTATTGGAACCAACTTGTTTTTTTGGTAAATAGTTACATACCCTTATGAATAGTAATATGAATAGTAATATGAACATAATGAATAGTAAATTTTATTATTATTTTATTTTCTTAATGATTTAAGATAATATCATCTTGGTTAATTTTTCATCGTGATATAGAAGTGGTTATAGAATTAGAATTGTTAATTTTTGAATTAAGTATGGTTTTATTTAAAAATTAAATTAATAATACATAGAAAATTATTTTCAAAAAATGGACAACATTTTTGAATTCTACATGTCGAAAAATGGATAGGGTAAATCTTTGGGTTTTTTCTGAAATTCTTGATTTTTCGGTGAATAGTGAAATACTATAAAATACCATATAATCAAATTATCAGTAAAATACACTATTTATGACATCATAAGTGATTCAAGGCCACTTGGTTCGAACTCACATGCCATTATAACTATTTTAGGTCACATGAACTAAGACTATTCATAATCTTGGGCAAAAATATTATATTAATGATTAAAATAATGAAAAATGCCCCCTCTCCTCCACTATAAATACCACCCTCACTCCCCTCTTCTTACCAAACCTCTCAAGCCTTGAGACATGCCTATGTTCTTTCAAATAATTATCCCAAGGCTCTTCCCCACGTCCTAGAGCTTCTTGTCTCACCAAAAGACCAAAACTAAAGCCCTTAAGAAGGATCTCAAGGAGAAGAGATCAAGAGGTAAACATCCACTTTTATTTTCTTTCTTTTCTTTCATTTTATGTTATTATCTTAATTTCCCTTTTGAATTATGTTGGGATATTTCATTAAATATCCCCCCTTACTTTCCATATTATTTATGTGTGATGATATATTCCCTTTCTCTCATCAAACTATATTTATAAAATTTTAAGAGACGCCATTAGGCTGCCGAATTTTCCCGAGAAATTTCTCAAGTTTTCTCTTATTTCATGATTCCTTTTTCTTATTTACTAACCCCCTCCTATACAATAGGAATGAAATATCTAGAATAATTTATATTCTTAATTTTCTCATGTTCATGGAAAACTCATCCTAATTGTTATCGTCCTCTCCCACTTATTAAAAGAATTAAAAACATTGTCCATGATGTGTCGAATTACCGACATCGTGGATGATGTGATTTCATTTTTATTTAAATACTTCATGTCTATTCCTTAAACAATTTTTATAGTTGAACAAGGTTATAATATATGTATTATGTCTCATCAATGGTTCTGGAATTCTTTTTAATAGATGGTTTTAATTTATAAAATGAAATGAGGTCATTATTATCAAAGAACCACTAAAATGATCTAAAGAAACATCATTAATGTTTTAACTTATGAATCATCCTCATATTAAACATCAAAATGATAAATGTTATAAATTATGGTATTGGAAATAAGTAAATACCTTTGCATTCCAATTATTTAATTTCACTTCCAATCGACAAGAACATCCACCATGAACCAATCATGGAAATCATGTCAAGAACTCACCCAAAAACCGTGCAAGGAGAAAAATACTAACAATTAAAGGGTGAAATGATGTTCTGAAATGATAATATAAGTTGTTATAAACATAAAAATGTTTCTTTAAACTACAATTAACTCTATTTTAACCATTATACATGAAGTTTAAACAAGTTTTATGTATGAAAAACCCAAGGTAAGGGAATTCTAAACCTGATTTCCATTCTTTGGGTTAACCTTCTACTTCATCATTTATGTGATATCTACATTGTTTGTGAGATAGTTTATGTTTATATTATGTTTTATTATTTGTATTTATAGTGTATATACAAACTCCATCCACTCTATTAAGTCTATCTTCAATTGTATGATATTTATAAGGGGATTTTCTTTAAAAACCCTTTTTTTAAATTCGGTTTTACAAAATTCCAAAGAAATACTTTTATGGAATTATTCATGTTGTATGATTATGTTTTGGTTTCTAGGAATTATTTATTATGAATTTTGGGACCTATATCTCCCTCAAATTCATTGGGTATTAGTAAGTTGGAGTTCGGTCATATGGTTACTCCTAGTCTTAATGTGATGGTTACACAAAGTAAGGTAGCCTTGAGGGTTACATATTATAAGTTAGCCAAGAATGGTTACAAGATTTTTTAAGTAATGACCCGAGATACATTTATGATTATATTTATCTTCTCCTGTTTTGTGTGTATCTTATGTAAATCTCATGTTACACAAAGTAAGTATATATGGGTGACAAGCATATCTTTTCAAAATGTTTTCATACATTACGAGTATTCATGGATTAATGTGATCTTTCCTTATTTTTCATACCTTACTTAGCTTTTATGCTCATACAAAGTTTATAAATGATTTTCACAGGTTAATGGATTTTTAAGACAAGGAAGGAAGCCATGTTAAATGTTGAATAATTTTCAAGGAGTCTTGTTTTATGTTTTAATGTTTTATATTTTTAAAACATGGAAACAGTTTTATGGTATACACTCTGTCATAATGTGTAAAGTTATGAATGTATTGTCCTAATTCTCTAAAGATCTAAACTTAAAAAGATCCTCAATGTAAAAGGAAGTGTTTTCTTGACTAAATTCAAGATTATGTATGTAATAATGTTGGGTTCTTATTATGGGTATCAGAGGATGGTTTAGATAACTTTAGGGGTTAGGGTGATGTTAATAGAATACCATAAATGATTTTTACTCTATGTTTAATTTGAAATATTTTAGCATTTAAATATTACCATGTTTCTTCATCTAAGACATGTTTGTTCAGAATGGTTGTCCGGAGAAGGAACAGGGATGCTGAAGAGGAGAGGCACTGACAGAATGACATCCTTCCGGAACTACATCCCATAATGGTAGGGATTGGAAATGAGGAGTTTGAGATAGTAATGGCTCAGCTAACGCAGGAAATAAATGGCGGTGGCATCCATGAAAGAGAACCAATAGAGTTACCAAAATAGAACATGATAGTAGTGAAACATTTTATGAGACAACATCCTCCTGCATTCAATGGATCTTCTAACCCAGTAGCAGCTGAAGGATGTATCAAATCCCTTGAAAAGATATTCTATGTTATGGGATGTTGAGAAAATCAAAAGGTAAGTCTTGAAATTTATTGTTTTGAAGGGTAATCTGATTAGTGGTGGTCAATGGTAATGAATATCAGGGGTAGAGAGGATTTTGATGCCTTAGAGTGGGATGAATTTAAAAGTATTTTTCTTGAAAAATATTTTCCTAAGGTGGTGTGACTTAGGATGGTGAATAAATTAATTAAATTGAAACAATAGGTGGAAGATTCAGTGGCCATATATGAAGTGAACTTCACTTTACTGGAGAGGTATTCTCAAAATCATATTTTGGATCTTGATTGAAAAATCAACCACTTTTACTCCGGACTGAATCCAAGGTATCAAAGGGCATTGGACTCCAACGAATTAAAAAGTTATGAGAAACTTGTCTGATGTGCTGAGAGGTTATAGATGGAGTTTGCTAAAGATCATGTGCATTTTGTAAACAAAGAGAAGAAGAGGTCAAGTTGTCAAGTAATGGGTAAGAATCCACCCAAGAAATCTGATGGTAAGAAAATCCAATTTCCAGTTTGTGAAAAGTGTGGCAAGAAACACCCTGGGTAATGTCTTAGAAAAACTGGGAATTGTTTTAAATGTGGTAAGTTTGGATATATGGCCTGAGATTGCAATGAAAATGATACTAAGATTAATCCTAAAAAGCATACTATAAAGTGTTTTAAATGTGGTGAGATGGGTCATTATGGAAATGCTTGCCCAAAGAGAGATCTGAATGATGAAAAAACGCCAGACTACAAGAAGAAAGGTGTAGTGAGATCATTTGTGACTACGTCAACATATGTCAGGCCATACAATGAAGTTGTATCAGGTACATTTTTTGTTCACTCAGATTTTTCTAAAGTTTTGTTTGATACAGCGTCTACACATTCCTTCATCTCTGAGAAATTTTCTGGTAAATTAGAAATATCACCACAACAAATAAGACCCGAACTTATTGTTAAAACACGAGGGGGAAATGTTATAGCAAAGAGGAATTATAAGAATCTTTATATTATGTTCTATGGAAAGACTTTACATGCAAACCTTGTTTTTTTACCCTTAGTCAAGTTTGATGTTATTCTAGGGATGGACTGGCTTTCTCATTATCATGCTAAGATTGACTATAGAGCTAAAGAAGTTGTTTTTTAGAAATAGTTTCAGTTTGTATACAAGAATGAACCCATTCAATTGATAACATATCAGGAAGCTGAGAAGCTATTTAAAGATGGAAAATGAAAGTTATCTTGCTCATATTGTTGAAAAAAAGGGAACTATTCAAATTAATGATGTTCCATTTGTAAATGAAAACCTTGATGTATTTCCTGATGAGTTACCTGGTGTCATACTCGATCGAGAAGTTGAATTCACAACTGACTTAGTTCCTGACGCTAATCTAATTTCAAAACCCCTATATCGTATGGCTCTAATAGAACTTATTGAATTGAAAAATCTGTTGCAATATTTGATTGACAAAGGTTTCATTCGTCCTAGCACTTCACCATGGGGAGCCCCTGTTTTGTTTGTTAAAAAGAAATATAGT
Organism: Viscum album; assembly: GCA_963277665.1. NCBI lineage: Eukaryota > Viridiplantae > Streptophyta > Magnoliopsida > Santalales > Viscaceae > Viscum > Viscum album. Next base: position 1,887,518,119 of record OY728146.1, on the reverse strand, counting down.
TCCATGAGACTTTGCCTTGATTATAGAGCTTTGAATAACATCACTATTAAAAACAAGTATCCTTTGCCTCATATCGATGAACTTTTTGATCAGCTCTAGGGAGATCAGTACTTTTCCAAGATTGACTTGAGATCCAGATACCATCAGCTGAAGGTGAAGGAGGATGACATCCTAGAAATAGTATTTCATAATAGATATCTGAATTATGAATTTTTTTTTTATGCCATTTTGATTAACTAAATCATCTGCTGTATTCATGAATCTTATGAAGAGAGTATTTCATGAGTTCTTGGATAATTTTGTGGTTGTATTTATTGATGACATTCTGGTATTTTCTAAAAATAAAGAGGAGCATGAAAAACATATAAGGGTTGTTTTTCAAACTTTAAAAGAAAAGAATCTATATGGAAAATTCAGCAAGTGTGATTTTTGGTTATAACAGATTTGTTTTCTTGGAAACATTGTAAATAAGGATGGAATAATAGTTGATCTGGCAAAAAAAGTAGTTGATGAATTTCCAAGACCCACAAATGTTACAGAGATTCGTGGCTTTCTTTGGTTAGGAGGTTATTAAAGATGGGTTGTTAATAAATTTTCATGGTTATCTAGCCTGATAACTAAGTGAACACAGAAAGGGGTTAAATTTGTTTGTATAGAGGACTGTGATGTTTGTTTTCAGAAACTGAAGAAGAGATTGGTGAATGCTCTAGTTTTGAGCTTACCTTCCTAAAATGGTGAGTTTGTCATCTACAGTGATGCTTCTTTGAAGGGAATTGGTTTTGTTTTGATGCAGAATGATCAGGTAATTGCATATGCTTTGAGACAACTTAAACCTTATGAGCTAAATTATCCCACACATGATTTGGAATTGGAATCTGTGGTTTTTTCTTTGAAAATTTATAGGCATCATCTATACAGAACCAAATTCCAAATATATACTGACCATAAAAGTCTAAAGTATATATTTACTCAGAAGGAATTAAACATGAGGCAGCGACGATGGATAGAACTGATAAAGGATTATGATTGTATGATTAATTACTATCCTGGAAAATCAAACAAATTTGCAGATTCCTTAAGTCAGAAACATCATGAATCATTTACCATGTTACATTTGGAACATGATCCCTTGATTAATGATTTGATGAATTTTTTCTTAGAAGTTGTTGGTGTAGGGAATACCTCTGTTTTGTTTTAGGTTTATGTGCAGACTTCGTTGTCATACAGAATTAAGCAAGCGTAGAAGGAAGACCGTGAGATACAGAAAAAGGAAGATTTTGTTAAAATGGGTAAGTTGCCAGAATTTAACCTTGACAAAGATTGTGTTTTATGATTTGCAAAAAAGTTGTCTGTGCCTAGTAATTCTTAGTTGAAGAATGATTTGTTGTACGAAGCTCATAGTTCTCCATTTTCTGTTCATCCTGGCAGTAGTAAGATGTACAGATACCTTCGGAAGTATTATTGGTAGGATGGAATGAAAAGAGATATTGCTAATTTTACCATGAGATGTTTGACATGTCAATTGGTTAAAGCAGAGAGGCAGTTATAGAAGGGGGTGCTTCAGCCTTTTTCGGTGCCAGAGTGGAAATGGGAGATTGTATCCATGGATTTTGTGGTATGACTACCAAATACTTCTCGAGGTAACAATTATATTTGGGTTATTGTTGATTGGCTAACAAAGTCTGAACATTTTATATCTATTTGAGATACAATTCCATTGGATCATCTTTCTCGGTTGTACCTCAAGAAGATTTTCAGGTTACATGGAGTTCCTCTTTCCATTGTTTCTAAGTGAGATCCCAGATTTACTTCTAACTTTTGGAAGGGACTTCAGAATTAGTTGGGAACATAATTAAATTTTAGTACAGCTTTTCAACCTCAATCATATGGGTAGTCAGAACGAACTATTCAAAATTTTGAGGATATTATTTGAGCTTGTTCAATGGACTATCAGGGAAGTTGGGATCATCATCTTTATTTAGTTGAGTTTCCTTATAATAATAGTTTTCATTCCAATATTTAGATGGCACATTTTGAGGCCTTGTATGGGAAGAGGTGTCAGACTCTAGCGTTTTGGAATTAAGTCGGTGAATGAAAGTGGATGGGGCCAGAATTATTAGAAGAAGTGGCTGAGAATGTGAGGATGATCCAGCAGCACATGAAGACAACTCAGAGTAGGAAGAAAAGTTATGAAGATAATAGATGGAAAGACTTCTATTTTGAGGTAGGTGACCATGTTTTACATTAAATATCTCCTTGTAAAATTGTGATGCGTTTCGATAAGAAACGAAATCCAAGTCCACAGTTCATCAGTCCTTTTGAAATCTTGGAGAAAGTTAGAACAATTCCATACCACGTAGCTTTTCCACTGAGTTTCTTTCAGGTACATAATGTTTTTCATGTTTCGATGTTGAGAAAGAATCTGCCAGATTCATCACATGTTTTGAGCCCTGAAGCAGTTCAGCTGGAAGAGAACATTTCTTATGAAGATAAACCAGTTCAGATTCTTGATCGAAGGGAAAAGGTGTTGTAAAATAAGGTAATCCACTAGGTAAAGGTTTTGTGAAGAAACCACATGGTTGAAGAAGCAACATGGGAGTCTAAAAATTCTATGAGGTAAAAGTACCCTCAGTTGTTTAATAAGTAAATAAAATTGCAAGGATGTAATTTCAAGAAGGTGGGGATAATGTAACACCCCATGTTTTTTTTTCTAAAAATAAATAGAAATGCATGGAACTTTGTCTTAAGTAGATAATTTTAACTAGCCTTTAAAACATAACTCTTCCACTTCTATGTTCTGAATTTCAAGAAACTGTCATCTACAATTATGTTCAGTATGTTATTTGGAGTCTATTGGAACCAACATGTTTTTTTGGTGAATAGTAACATACCCTTATGAATAGTAATATGACCATAAGGAGTAATAAATTTTATTGTTATTTTATTTAATTAAGGATTTAAGATAATAACATCTTCGTTAGTTTTTCATCGTGATATAGAAGTAGTTACAGAATTAGAATTGTTGATTTTTAAATTAAGTATGATTTTATTTAAAAATTATATTAATAATATTTAGAAAATTATTTCAAAAAATGGTTTTCATTTTTTAATTCTACATGTCGAAAAATGGTTAGGGTAAATATTTGGGTTTTTTATGAAATTCTTGATTTTTTGGTGAATAGTGAAATACGATAAAATACTGTATAATCAAATTATGAGAAAAATACACAATTTATGACATTATAAGTGATGCAAGACCACTTGTTTCTAACTCACATTCCATTATTACTATTTTAGGTCACATGAACTAAGATTATTCATAATCTTGGGCAAAAATATTATATTAATGATTAAAATAATGAAAAATACCCCCTCTCCTCCACTATAAATACCACCCTCACTCCCTTATTCTTCCCACTCCTCTCAAGCCTTGATACATGCCTAAGTTCTATCCAATAATCCTCCCAAGGCACTTCCCCACGTCTTAGAGCTTCTAGTATCAACAAAAGACCAAAACCAAATCCCTTAAGAAGGATCTCAAAGAGAAGAGATCAAGAGGTAAACATCCTCTTTTATTTTCTTTTTTTTTCTTTCATTTTATGTTATTCGTTTCCTTTACCTTTTGAATTATGTTGGGATATTTCATTAAATATCACCCCTTACTATCCATATTATGTATGAGCGATGAGATATTCTCTTTCTCTCATCAAACTATTTTTATGAAATTTTATGAGACGCTGTTAGGTTGCCGAATTTTTGTGAGAAATTTCTCAAGTTTTCTTTTATTTCATGATTCATTTTTATTATTTCCTCATCCCCTCCTATACAAGGGGAATTAAATCTAAAGATTCATGTATATTATGGATTTTTCAATGTTCATGGAAAATTCATCATCAGTGTTCTTCTCCTCTCCCACATATTCAAATAATTAAAAATATTTTCTATGATGTGTCGAATTACCGGCATCGTGGATGATGTGATTTCATTTTTCTTTAAATCCTTAAAGTCTGATCATGAAGCCATTTTTATGGTTGAAACAGGATATAATATATTTATTATGTCTCATCAATGGTTCTGGAATTCATTTTAACACATGGTTTTAATTTATAAAATGAAATGATGTCGTTATTATCAAAGAACCACTAAAATGATCTAAATGAACATCATTAATTTTTTAACTTATAAATCATCATCATATTAAATATCTAAATGATAAATGGTATAAATTATGGTAATATAAATATTTAAATACATTTTCATTCCAATTCTAGAATTTCAATTCCAATCAACAAGAACATCCACCATGAACCCTTCATGGAAATCATGTTAAGAACTCGCCCAAAAACAGTGCAAGGAGCAAAATAATAACAATTAAAGGGTGAAATGATGTTATGAAATGAGAATATAAGATGTAATAAACATGAAAATGTTTCTTTAAACTACTAATAACACTCTTTTAACCATTATACATGAAGTTTAAACAAGTTTTATGTAAGACAGGCCCGAGGTAAGGGAATTCTAAACCCGATTTCCATTTTTTGGGTTAACATTCAACTTCATTATTTATGTGCTATATAAATTTTTTGTGAGATGTGTTCTATTTATATTATGTTTTATTATGTGTATTTACTTTATGTATACAGACTCCATCCAATCTATTAAATATCTCTTCAATTGTATGATATTTATAAGGGTCTTTTCCTTAAAAATCTTATTTTTAATTTCGGTTTTACGAAATTCCATAGCAAAGTTTTTATGGAATTATTCACGTTGTATAATTATGTTTTGGTTCTTGGGAATTATTTATTATTAAGGGTGGGACCTATATTTCCCTCCAATTCATTGGGTATGAGTAAGTTGGAGGTCAGCCATATGGTTACTCCAAGTGTAACTGCAATGGTTACACAAAGTAAGGTAGTTGTGAGGGTTACAGATTATAAGGTAGCAAAGAATGGTTACAAGATTATGTAAGTAATGCCCCAAGATACCTTTATTATTATATTTATGTTCTAATGTTTTGTTTGTATCTTGTATAAATCTCATGTTACACAAAGTAAGTATATATGGGTGACAAAAATGTCTTTTGAAAATGTTTTCATACGTTACAAGTATTCATGGACTAATGTGCTCTTTCCTTCTTTTTAACCCCTTACTATGATTTTGTGCACGTACAAAGTTTTTAAATGATTTTCATAGGTTAATGGATGTTTAATACAAGTAATGAAGCCATGTTAAATGTTTAAGAATTTTCAAGGAGTCTTGTTTTATGTTTTAATGTTTTATATTTTGCAAAAATGGAAACTGTTTTTAAGGTATCCACTCTGTAATAATGTTTAATGTTATGAATGTATTGTCCTAATTATCTAAATAAATAAACTTGAAAAGATCCTCAATGTATAAAAAAGTGTTTCTTGACTAAATTCAAGATTATTTATGTAATAAGGCTGGGTTCTTATAATGATGGACTGTATACCTTCCCAATGACATCACCACGCAACCTAGTCATCACCGAAACTACTCCAAAGGTGGAAAATCCTGTCATCGGGTGAGCCCCATCACCACACAGATTCAACTCCACCCTATTCATATAAATACCATTATAAATTCATTCAATCCAAAATCATCAATAACTTTAGGAATACTGAGATTGAAAAATCCGACCATACCCAGAGCATTGTCACCAACCTTCATTTGTGGTCATCTCGTTTAGCTCGAATAATGCTAAGAACTGCTATTTAATAAGTGTATTCCCCAGAGGAATTAGATCCAATCCCATCATAGTCACCATATTTATTCATCATGAGATCAATGGAGTAGACCATCCCCTATGAACTTTCTCTAGACCTCATTCTTCACCATCTTGTTCTTCCAGAATCATCCAGAGTGCCACTTTACACCGTGAGTATCCCTGGGAGTCATCATACCACTGAAATTAGGATCCCACACATGTCACTTGCCTACTCCCCATATCTCCCTCAGCATGATCTTCAAGATGGATGGTGAATCCTCCTGTTGTGCCATCTTCATGAAAAATATAAGCAATATACCGATGGCCTTACTTGAGATCTCAATGTCCATCTACCAAAGAACATTGGAAATGTAGATCTTGCGGATTCCAATTATCTTAGCCTTCTTATTCCTCCTATGACAAGATGATATACCCTTATAAACCCAGTTATCAACTTGAGGATTCCTCTTACAGAAAAATTTCTTCATATCCCACTTCATAGAAGGATTATACTCCATCTTCAATGCATGATCCAAATTCACACTCCCAAGGGAATCTGTAAATAGAGAAACATCCTAGTTAGACATAGGGAAATCCCAATTAGTGTACTTATGTGGAACCACCCTATAAGTATTTTCACAACAGTGTTTTTTACCACCAACAGTGTTCAAATAAAAATTCCATACAATTTCTGGATTGTAATTTCTTGGTAAATAGCCAAGAGAGAGAATCTCTCTATCGTAGAGAGATGATCTCTCGATAATCATTGATCTCTTTTATAACAAATTTTTATTATAATTAACTTTTATTTTTATGCAAATTAAATATTTATTTTGGATAAAATTTATTATAATTTATAGGTCATTCTGTTTTTATAAAACATTTTTTTTCATATAATCAAATTAAATAATTTTATGACTTAATTAATATTATTCTATGAAATTTCAATTTTTTCATAATTTTATAATGATGAACTATATATATTTTTTTCATCATTTTAATAAATTAACACCTATCATCATTTTTTTATTTATTTTTTGAATTCTAAATTTTTATGTTTTAATATTCGGTGTTTTTGGTTTCACAAATATAATTTTTTTCATATTTAGTATTTTTTGGTTTTATAGTTTTGAATTTCTATTAGTTTGATGAAACTTTTTTTATATAAATTATATTTTAATATATATATATATATATAGTATTTTGTAAATGTACATAAAATTATGTTTTTATTAATAAGAAAATTTTTTTGAATTAGAATTAAATCACCTATTTAAGGATAGTAACTCAATAATTGGTCGTGAAAATAATACCCACCAATATAATCCTGGAATATATAAAAAATAATGTAAAGAAATAATTATTTTCAATTTAATGAAAAAATGTTAAAAAAATAACATATTATTTTTGGATTTATTATGATAAAATGGGAATAATTGATTAAAACCCTATTGTTATGTGTAAATGATGTATATTAGCATTTCTTTGTGGTGATAAAATATATAAAAATTATACTTTTTCTATGATTATTAAAAAAATTGATAGAATAAATTTTCGAAAGTTCAAAATACTCCTTCCATGATCATGGACCCATTATTAAATTTATGAAATATAAAGTTTTTTTCATGTTTTTTAGGTAAAATATGTTGATGATCATCATAGGGCATGAAATAACTTTTAAATTATTTCTTATTAATGGTCTTGAGAAAACTTAAAGTACCTAAATATTTATTTGAATTTATTTCCAAAATAAATATATGTAGTTATGTGATGGAAGTGTATAATCAACAAAAGGAGAAATTCAAAGATATTTTCAAAATTATTTTTTGTATGATATGTTTTATATGATATTTTTAACAAATTATTCCAATAAGGGATACCATTTCTTGATCATTTGATATTGATTCCAATTAAAATTTAAAAAAATAATTAGTTCCTTTTTTGACAGGAAGCCTCCATATTATAGTGTGAGTTAATAAAAAATTAAAATAAATGTTGGATGATTGAGGTGTATAAAAGATAATTTTCTCTCATGCCCTTGATAATAATTCATCCACTAATACATTATGATAAAATTTAAAACATCAGTTGAATTATGAAAAAAATATTTTAATGGGTGAATTTTTTCATGTTTGATGTTTTGAACATATTTAAAATATAATTCTTCAGAATGCTTATGGATATTAATTCAATATTTCAATAAAATAGATAATTTTTTTAATGTTTATAAGTTTATAATGACATGTTTAAAATATTTTCATTTTTTTACTCAAAAGATACTTTTTAATTTTTTAGATTACATATACCCACTAGATGGAAATATATATACCCTACATGATATTTCATTAAACTATAATTTTGTTTTCAATAATTTGGATATATTTTATCCAATTTATAGGAAATTAATTTCATAAAAATAATGGAAGAGATGAGAGGATTGGGTACATGGCTCTACACTCCCCCATCTCACACTCTCTCAGCTTCTATATCTCCTACAATATCCTCTATAGTTTTATCAGGAAACCCATTGACTGTGATGGTGGAACACTAGAGTATTATTAATAATGGATTATTTGTCTTTTGTTCTAAAATTTCTCAACATTATGGTTATAACCTATTTTTCATCTCTAGTTACCTTCCTTTTATCATCCTATGGTTCTTGTTGAGTTCTTCCCCCAAAAATATAGGAAACATCATGCAGTTTATGGAAAAGTAAAGGAAATACTCATTCTTATTTTTTTCTTAAACCACTTTTATTGGACCAGTATGTGTTGGGGATTAATAATATTTAAAATGGATTAGGATAAGGGGGTTTTATTTTTTTAGTAATATTCAAATGTTTCATTTTTATCCCTTCTCTCATTGTGTCTTGTCATCCCTAAGGAGATCATGTCCACCTAATTATGTGAATGATAAAAAAGATGTAAATAATGAATTTATATGATATTCATAAAATAATAGTGGTCATGTAAATGAAATATATCAATTACGTTTCTACCCTAACAATCATTAAAAAATGATAAAATCACTCATGCGTTTGTGTGGGAAACCACCTCCACGAAGCAATGTGATCCATTTTTTATGCCCAGGTTTAATGGATTATTTAAAATACATATATAATAAATATATATGATGTTTATATAAATGTTAAAATTACATTATATGGTTTAATAAAGATAAATATGTAACGATTGAAACCATTGAACCAAAACATACATAAATAATTAAACAGATAACACTTTTAAATGATAAATTTAGGAAGGAGTTATAAATAAATGGGTGTTGGGATATTATATGTAGATCATATATGATATTATAAATATTTATAAAGTTCTATTATATAATTATAATAAATATAAATATATCATACATTATTTTAAAATTACTTATGGTGCATGTAAAACTTGTGGTAAGGGTTTTCTTTTAGAATAATATTTTATTTCATGATTGTTTATGTTCAGGTTTCCATTAAAAAAAGTATATGATACCAATATCTTAAACACAATATATTTTATTCTCTAATTTTAATTTTTATGGTTTACATGTTTATTTTCTATTTCATATATTGTTGGATTGAAAATCAATTACTAAGTTACATTTATGCGATATTATATAGAAATATTGTTTTAGATATTTATTTCTAACCAATTTTCTTCCATGTTCATATTTTATTTAAATAAATTTAAATAATTAATTTAATATTAAAAAAATATTTATTAAATTCATTTTTACCCATTTTTTACTTTCAATGTAAATTTTTAAAAATAATCTTCAAATAATTCCCTTAAAATGATTCTTTTCACCTAAAATTTTAATGAAATATTTGTTTTTACATACATCCCATGAATATAGTTTATTATCATCATGAATACTATTTTATTTAAATATTCCCTTATAATATTTCATGGTTATTTTCAAAGGAAACTTTTTTCCCAATATTCTATATTTTTTAAAATTTTAAATAAGTAAAAATAAAAATGGTATTTTCCTCAAGATATGTTCCATTGGCCTTTTTAAGGTATTTTCAGCTAAGAAAAAACCCACTGTTGTTTTAGGGGATATTATTCAATGATAACATATCTATTATTTATATGGTTATTTTATATTGAGGAAATACTAATGTTCTATATTCTTAATTCAATGCAGATAATTTTTTAGCTATATAGAATTTTGAGAATCAGTTGAATTTATCATCCAAAACAAGATAAATATATAGGACCTATAAGTGATGGTTTGAGTCCATTTATATATATAAACATAGTGGATCACTAACCCTTGTGATACAAAAATAATAATAATTTCATATTATATGGGTACTTGGTTTTAACCTACCCACTTTTTGAAAATGATATCTTGGATTACTTCGACTCTTCTTGAATATCGAACTGGTGAGTTCCAAATCCTTCATCTCTTCTATAAACCAGAATTTTCATTTATTTTCTATGTCTAAAACACTAACCTAGATTCTCTTTGTTATATTCTTTCAAATTAATTAAACAATTTTTATATTTAGTTAATTTTTTATAGAATTATATAATATATTTGATTGTATGTAATGTATTTTTTTTAAATTTAGATACTCTCTAGTTAGATATAAATATAATATGAACCTATTATTTTTCGTGATATATATGTTATAAGTATTAAATTTTTAATGATTGTGATTTTTTTTATTTTCTTTACATATTATGGGGTTATGAAATTATTAGCTTCATTGTTTTATTTTAAAAATTGAAATTATTCATTTCGAGTCCTAATAAATACCACACACCCAACCCTGTTACATCCAAGATAACATGGAATATCTTTCATATAGAATTATATTAATGTATTACCTATTGAATATAGAAACAACCCCTCATGCACTATGAATCTCATATAAATGTGATATTTTTTCATCTATGATCAAATCCCCTTGTAGAATAATTTTTTCATCACTCTTCATCATGTATTTTAGAAGATCTTGATAAATGGGTATATTATGAAACACTCCCATTATTCGTTGATTAATGGTCAATTATAATCATCGGTATTAAACCAATCTACTTACATTTATATAATTAAAAATAATATACAAAATAAAATTTCAAAATCATATTTTTTAATATAATACATTCATACATTCCAATGATCAAACATCTAATCTCACATATCCATTAGAACATCCTCTCTTTATAACCTCAAATCTTGGAAATTAACTCTTAGTATAACAAAATATTATCCAATGGATTGATTAGATAAATTAAAGGGATAAATTTAAAATATTAATTATAATTAAATTGATGGTATTAAATATATTTGTATGTATTTTTTAACTGCATCTATATAAATTCAATATAAACCTATGATTTTTTATATATATATGAGGTAAGACAGTAATTATATATTATATTACTTTTCTTTTTTGTTAAAATATATAGGGCTTATGAATTTATGAATTTAAATTTTTTATTTTAAAATTTGAAATTATTCATTTTATATATTGAACATGTTTGGATTTAAATTTTATTATATCTTTCACATATATAGATGGTATTTTTTTCATAAAAGGTTTAATATAGATGAAATTTTATTATTACATGAACATATTTCGTAAATTATGTTAATTGTTTGGAAAACATATTTATATAAAGGAGTATTTTATTTCTATTTATGTGTCTAAAGTTACATTTTTATTGTGCCTTATTCCTTGTGTGGGTTCCTTTGAGTAATCATTTATTATAACCCATTCCATTTGAAACACTTAGTTTAGTACATATATAAACTAGTTATTGACCAACCTCAACTAAATCCATGTTTGGTTTGTAACATGGGATCTTTAAACCACAATAAATACATAGGTTCATACGTGATATATATTATTTTCTTTTATATTATAACTATCATTTGGATTTAAATGTCTATTATTTTATACATATAATTTATTGTGTGATATTACGTATAGTTATTAGTCATTGATATAATGTAATTCAATATTATGGTTTTATATTTATAGAATTTTGACTTCAATCTAATTTAATTATCTCTTATGAGAGGACATATAACATTTTTTCATAATAGATATAAGTTGGATGTATGAAATAGATCAAATCTCGATCGAGTTCCCAGAAAAGTTGGGGAGTTTTTGAGATTTTACTTTTACTATTTCTTCAGATATAGCTTTTAATCACTTCCCATGTCATAATTTTTGTGTACAATCATGGTTAAGTTGAGAATAATTATGCCACCATATAAAAAAATTTGGTTTTCAAACAAACTACTATGCCTATTATTATAAATTGAAGAAAATAAATTCTCAAAATGTTCATGGTCATAATGATAGGATTGGATTGGATAGTTTATTATATGAATAGTTTCCATTTATTAATTATCTGGAAAAATAAAGGATTCAAGTTGAATAATACCTTTATATGATAACACATGATGCATACAATTAAAATGATGATATTGATAAGTTGAAAAAATTGAATGATGCTACCATAACTCCATTATATCAGTAATATGGTAAAATCAAAAAAATTGACTCTTTAATCCTACTATTTCATGGGAAATCCATGTATGTGATTTCAAGGAATTCCATCAATTATATAATTAAATTTTTTGAGAACTTAATTCCATATTATGTGGATATTTCATCAAACCATGATATGTAATGGAAGTTAGTTGATGAACATGGATTTTATAAAAACTAAATTCATGCTTTCCAAAAAGATTGTAGTTTATTATATGAGGATCTTGTTGACCAAAATTATTGCATAAAATGTGGAACATATTGATGAAGCCAACTACTTTTGGAACACCGTATTGTGTATAATATAAAGTGATGTATTTATTTATATTTAATTTTTATACCTCAAAATATTTTCTTGTTAGACGAAATATAAATAAATCGGTAGTGGAATCATACTAAGAGAACGAAGGGTAATAATGAGTTCATTTATTCTAAAGATGGATTAGCATGGAAAAAATTTGATACTTGTTATCCTTATTTTGTATCTGACATGTATAATGTGAGGTTGAGTCTATAATGTGACTATTTTAATCCATTTTGGAAAATCCATACTTTACATAGCACATGGTCAATTATCATACACATATTTAACCTTCCTTTATAGATGTGTACGAAAAAACCTTTCACTTTTGGGAGTATACTCTTATCTATACCTTTTAATTCAGGAAATGGTATATATGTATACATGAAAACTTTAATAAAACATTTGAACCATCTTTGGAATGTGGGACTGCACACATATGATTCTTGTTCGAAATAAATATTCTAGATTCATGTTGTTCTCATATGGATGAAAAATTATTTTCCTGCTTATGTAATGATGTATGGCTAGAGAACAAAGGGAAAACCTTCCTACCCTATTTATATGAACAATATATGATCTAAAATACCTAATATATCTTTGTAGTTTTATTTTAATGGTACATTTAGGATTAATTTCAATGGATCATCCATCTAGGAATAATAATTATATTTTTTACAACACTAAGGAGATCATAATTCCACCTAGTTTATGACTAGAACTTATGTCCTTAATGAATTTTATGATTTCATTTTTTCATTAGATAAAGGTGAGATGAAATCTAGAAAGAGTAAGAATATTTCCACTAATTACAATTAAATTTTAAAAAAGAAAATGACTTTCTTTAAGTTTTCTTATTAGTCAACCAATTGGCTACATCATTTTTTAAACATAATTTAAATTCAAAAAGATATATATGGGAAAAATTTCATTCAATTATTCTAAATGTCATGGGGAAGAAAAAAATGATTTTCATTTTCAGCATTCTGTGGTGAATTGGGGTATCAAACCATAATTACATCCTATGAGTATCAGTGAAAATAAATTGAAAGTTATATGTGCTTATTACATGATGAAACTTGTAGAAAAAATCAATTTCTATAATTACTAGAGACTATCAAGGGTCTTGATAGATATTCAAGAAACATATCCAAATGGGTCAACATAATAGATTTGAAGCTAAAATATTTATATTCTCATGATTTCGATATTTATATGATTGTTACATTTGTATAGAGATATTTTTTCCAAAAATTTATCCATTTATTTCACTTAAATAATTCTGGAAGAGGCACCCTTAAATTTTGATGAGTTATAGAAAACATTTCCTGCATTATTTTGAACATGAATGTTGCATATAACTATCCATATTCAAACTAAAGTACTTCTTGGAGGACCATTTGTATTTAATTGGATTTATCCAACTGAAATTAATATGTACAAATTTATGAAATTTTTCTAGAATAATAATTAACCTGAAGGGTATACTGTGAAAGGTAAGTTGGCTCAAGAATGTCTGGATTACTTTTTAATGTATTTGTTGTATGTGAACATGGGAAAAAACCAAACAATGACAAATGAAGAAAAATATTATAAGAAAATTCAACCTTTTTTTCCATCACATCCAAAAAAGGGGGATTCTTGTATCATAAACATTGACTACGTTAGTCCTTGAAGAGTTGGAGATGGAACATCACAAGGTTTTTTCAACTATGGTTTTTTTTTCATGAAAACATTGAGTATGTTAATTGAACATGTATATGTTATATCATCCCATGTTATTGTGCATATGAGTTAAACTATTTATATTTTTCTTATAGGTAACATAAACAAATTATAAATAGAAATTATTGTTCTTAATCTTTGATAAGGAGAGAGACTTTGAATATAAAAGGTTTTCTAATTAGTTAAAATTAAATGTTGAAAAATTAATGAAATAAAATTCTAAAAAACTAATATTTAGTTAATTTTAATGTTAAGTTATATTTCAGGTATTTAGTTTTCTTTCTAACTCTATAACCAAGGAAATAATATCTTTTTCTTTTGGTCCTAATTTTGTGGTTCATGAATAAAAATAAATTGTGAGGAATGGCTAAAAAATTATTTTCACTAACCGAGTAATGAAAATGTGAATAAAACATTATGGTGTTATGGAAACTAAAACAAAAAAAACTATTATTCAGGTTTATCATATATTATACCTTGATTTGAAAATGTATCTTATTATATAGTTATTGATAAAATACAGTTATTGTATTATTATTCACATGGTCGAGTCACTATGAAGAAATGAAAGTATTTTGAATTGATGGGTAAAATGAAAAATTTATTTATGAATGTGGATTTAGAGTTATGGAAATGAATCTCACTCTTTTTACTAAAAATCCATATATATTGGCATCATTGGAGAAAAAAAATTTACATGAAAGATAATCTGAGACAAGAATTTGATATCATTATTCAAATAATTCCAACACAAAATTTTTATGCCAGTGGGGATGACATGGACATCATAACTACTCCAATTGAACCCAATCAATTTATTACTTAGGATGACTCAAGTATCTCAATTATCAAAGTTTATTATGAACCTTCTGTTGTGGTGGGTAATAAATAGAATCAACGTTATGTGTTCTCATTTATTTTGGGTTATCTCGATTTGGGTTTTTCATGCTGGTACTAATCAAATTGATTTACTGTTGATTATAAATATTTTTCATCCAACTTGACCTTTATGTTAATTTTCAATATAAAAAATTATAATTTACATTTAGTTTTATATTGTAATATTTAATTAAATAGTATTAGAACCTAACAAACGAAACAAAATAGAAACAATCCAATTAGAATAGAACAAAAGATGAATTGAACTATACCATGTTAAACTAATTTGAATTAAAATTAAAACAAATGAAATGAATGACCTAACGAAAAGGTTTAAATTTTACTTAATCCAAAATATGATCCAAACTTCCTAACCCAAAAAATGGATAAATGACCTTGTAAATTGACCAAAAATAACCAAATGAACTTTCCAAAACTAAATTGGATTGAATTGATAATTGAGGAACAAAACAATATCATACCCCTAATAAACATGATAATAAGAATGTATTGATTTTTTTATACACATGTTATGTTTTTATATTATTTAAATAATTATATTATGATTATGTTATGTCACAACATATCCTTTATTCAAATTGGAAATTATTATTCCCTAATAAAATACTATCACATATTCTTTCTTGTTTTAATTACAAAATAGTTATGAATTTCTAATTAAATTTATTTTTCTAAATGAATTAAATGAAAAACATTGAATAGGTATGATGGAAGATGATGTATGATAATAACTATCATATGAAAGAGATGGGAGATCCCCATTTGGTATATATTGTGAGTATTCCATTTCAAATATATATATTAATAACATACAATGTCATGTCATTAATTTTTTTTAATGTTTAATCAATATCCACCAACTTTGAGAAAATTATTCTCCCAAAAACATAGTGGAATTTGTGGTCATGTAGACAATGAGAGGAATTGTGGCACTAGAGTTACTCACACCACTCATTATACCAAATCACGTGTTATTCCTTCATCAGATATACCATCTAGCACACTTTTTTATCCCACAGTGTTGTTAGTATAACCCATGATATTTATAAAACCTATAAATTTTCCACCATTTATATCTGATCTTCCTCATATTTATTTTACTTATCCAATTATGGGTCCCACTCCCTATCCGTGTTACACTTTTACAAAAATTTCTATTCCAATTTTTCTTCTTCTTAATTATCTCTGAACATTTACATTCACGCTCCTTCAGATTCTTCTCTGACACATTCTGAGCCTCATGATCAGACATTAGACTCCACTACTACTATAAAAGACCATGTAACTTTAGATCATATGGATTCAGCAGTACCCATTTCTTAAACTACCTCAGGTATATGTATAAAAAACTAGTAAATTTTTTTACCATAAACAATTTTCATTATAAGATGTATTGATATAATTTTTTTATTTTTTATTTTCATAACTAGATCTTCCACTATGTGTTGTTGTAATACATCCATTCTTGAAGTGTGGAACTTCCACACACATATGATTGTTGATTACAATGAAGATAACCAAATTATTGGGAAAATAGGGATAGATAGAAGGATTTTTATGGTGGAACTTTTAAAATACATTGACATCATTCTCGTCAACCCACTCTCTTAGAGACACATTCAAAATGAAGTAAATTTTAAATCTTTGGAATAAATATTTGTAAGAAAATTCCTTATATTTAATTTTATATTATTATTATTTTTATGTGATTTAATAATTTGGTATAATATTCATTATAATTTTCTCAGTGGTGAGGTTTTGAGGACTGCACGACACATGGAATTAGGTGAGCTATGGAGGGAATATAAGAATGAGTTATATAATGTTTGGGTAGCTATAAATAAAATTTATTTAGAGGATATACCTATCATTAATGAGTGTATGGTATCACATTATCGAAAAATGATTACTCACTAGAAGACAATTGAGTTTAAGGTATTAATCAAATTTGATATTTTTTGAATGAAAATTATGATTTTTTAAATTAATAATCTATTTTTTATTCTTGAAAATTAATTTGTAAGATGTGTTGGAAAGAAATAATAAAACAAGGATACTAAAAAATACCTCTATAAATTTTGCTATGCTATAATGCCAAAACCTAAGAGTAAGAAACTATTTTACTTTGACACATTCATTTAATATATTGGATCATTCCACCAAATAAAAATTTTCCATTAAACCATTAATTTTTTACGTCTTTATGGTTGATTTTTCCCTCTTGATCTCCCACTTCTTAGGTCTTCAAAAACCAATTTTTTATTTCTATTTAAACATCCCATAAAGCTATAATAATTCCTACCAATCTGAATATGGGTTCTTAAGTCCCTTAAAAGGATTTTTTAGGTTTTATATTTATAATAAATAGTTATTCTAGGTAATTATTATATAATTTGACATATTTCTAGCCTCAATTACACTTTTTGAGCTATTTATACCATAGAAATTCACTTTCATCATGTGGTTTTAGATCTGAGTTCATAGTATCAACTTCAAAATTTCGTTATTTATTAGTAACTTATCATAAATTAAAAGTTTTAGTGGAGCTATCCACTTTATTTTCTCCCATGAAAATGTGTTTCCATTCAACAAATTCTATAGTTTCTCTAATAGTGAATAGCCTGAAATAGAATTCAAGTTGGTTCCTTTCTCATAGTCTTATTCAATGATTATTTCCATTAAATATGAATTTAAAGTGTATGATTCCTCTATTAGAAAATTTTAAGGATATTCATGTGGTATTATCTTCTCAAAATACCTTACCTCCCTTTATTTGATGGCCATATTAAACTCAATAGGCATGTACTCAGCATTAATGGGAACTAATTCCTTACTCCTTTCATAATGGTTTTCAATAACTCTATTCATAAAAACATGAGAGTGTGTCACCCTCTAACTTTTAAATAATTATCTATCATTGTTGATTATTTTTTTGATTATAACACAATCTGTTTTTATCATAATGTATCAAAATAGAAAAGAAAACAAACATCAATTCCCAAATACAATACTTGTATGGACTGCCCACCCATGACATCACATGGAAGCCCCATCCACCCCTATACACCTCATTACAAATAAGTGCACACATGTAATCTCACCCCCCACCACTCTGTTCCAGACCACTACCATGAGTTTAAACTTGTTAGTGCACCCTAAACCACTCATTTTCTTACTGAGCTTCATATTCTATCCCTATAACTTTTTTGATAAAATCAATTTTTTATTGGGTCATTAAATTCGGATTATATGTGTAAAATAAATTCATAAATTATATATTATATTTGAAATATAATTTCCCAAGATATACATATCAATTATATCTTTTTTCTTATTAGTAAAAATGAAAATTATACAAGTATTTTATGAACAAACAAAATATATTTTTTGAAATTAATTAAGTAAATTTATAATAGAATATTTCAAGGGAATATTTGGTATGGTTTTATATAATTTATAGTTGATTAATATCATTTTTATGTTTTTGTTATAAAATATACAATGAAATTATAGATAGCGGTATTGAATATTAAAGGATGTGCACCTCAATAAAAATTATTTTCCTTAAGAAGAAATAAGAAAGATTGAAGTGAATTAAATAGATAGACACAAGATAGAATTTTAGGTTTTACTTTATTAATTTCAAATTTTAATATCTTTTCTGTAAACTTAATATTTCATTTACATTTTCAACTATAATAAACCAATTTTTATATGAATTATAAATCATTCAAATTTTATAATAATTATTCTTTTTGGACCTATTAGGTATTCCTAATGAGTTCATAGTTGTTTTGATCATGTCTGAGTCTTATTGGGAGCTAAATAAACCTAGATATTTTAGAAAATTACTTGCTATATGTTTAGTATATATTGTGCTAGATATTAAACACAGTTTTCCTAACCATGTGAGGGTTTGATAGATGGATTCAAGAGGCTGTACGGTTTCTGGAAACTATACTGCGAGGGTTACACACCCATGTGGGTACCTCTGCAATTTTTATAAGAGGCGTGGAACAAGTTTTACATGCAGTTAGTGAAACTGTGTGCATGAAACCATGTGGGGTCCCTCTATAGATATTGAGAGGTTCATAGTTGTCACATGGTTTTGAAAACTATGTATCCAAACCCTGTGAACATATGATGTTGGGGTGAAATTACCATTTTTTATAAAATCCTTTTAATATTACCCCACATCTTGGTTTCTGCTCTAGTGGATAGCAGGCCTCCTCTTTCACCCATAGAGAGATCCAACCATGGATCTAAGTTTTTTTCTTCTATATCTCTTCCATTGGAGTCTGAAAAAATAACCATTAATCTCCTTAGATACCTCTTTGTAGGAGTTTGAATCTACTACCTTCTATTATTTGTTTATCTTTCTAGATCTTGTGCCATTTTGGTGTGAGATAATATGCCTTATTTTTATGGAATTGATCCATTCTTCCATTTTCTTCCAATCCATGCCAAACTAAAGGCTGGTACAAGATGATAAGAGTTCTATAGGATTGAGGTACGTCTTCTCTGACTCATCCCTAAAATCTCACCATTTTATAAACTACCATCATTGTGCACACATCGGTTTCACTAAGTGTTGCATATTAAATTCATATTCCATACTTATAATAATTATATTCATATTCTAGATCTTTTACTATATATGTTCATTAAATCATTAGACATTAGGAAGTCAATTCCTTACTCCCCAAGTATTTTGCTTCCTGAATTATGCTTTGGTGACCCATGTGTGTCTATCAGCACCACCATTAAGGTGTTCTTTGAATTGGCCTTCAGAAAGGTAATTCCTTTAATTAAATTAATTGTTTTTTAATTCATAACTCATGTAATGTCATCCCTTGACCCTTCCAATGTAACTGTTATAATTAATTAATAAACCTTGAAAATGTTTAATGGAAATTATATTTATAGATATCACCTAGACTAGTTAATTATCATTTAATTGAATATAGTATCATTCCCTTAGCTCACCTTTCCATGTTTTTAAAAGGTAAAGGAATGAACCTAATAAATTTTTATATAATTAAAGTAATAAATGGTTTGATAACCTATTTAGACTTGTAAACAAGTTTGAAATGCAATGGAATGAACCTACAAGATTTTAAAAGGGCATGAGTATTACATGGAAAAAATTAAATAATGAATTGTGTAAAAGGTCTAAACTGCATATGTACCTTTTTTCTTTATAATAATGGCCATACATGAGACCTCTTTGGATTCCTAATAGAATTCCTTGAGAAATCTAAGGATGAAATTATAATTCAAGGAGCTAGTTGAAAAGGGAGATACCCACCTTGGAACATGGTAATTTTCTATCATAATATGACTAAAATGAAATTATAGGATCCCTTAACTATCTTATAGATATTAGGATTCCTCAAATGCACTCAATGGATCATGCTTGATGTCTTTGGGAACATGGAACCATGAATTCACTTGATGGGGTCTAGTAATGCTTAGCTCGTTTTATGTTGGATGAGATCCTTGGACCCAATTAGAACCACTTATAGTGGAATGCCTTAGGAGATTTCCCTTGTATTACACTCATTCCCCTTTTACTGCCAAACTGGATGAGTTACTATGATGATTTGGTCAACCCATGTGGTCAAGGATGTCTTGGTTATACCTTGTATACACTTTTACTATTATCATGATACATGTTAGTGTTGTTTACATATCGTGTTAAAATTCTATATAAAATTAATTTAAATGAGTTAATTAAATAATCTCATGTTCATAGATATTACTAAATATGGGTGAAGTAGGTATGATTTATTATTTGGAATTATTAACATTTATGTATAACTTCACAATGTCAGTTTATATTCATAGATTAGATAGTATATATGATGTTGGTGGTGGCGTACTAAGATTTATCGCAAACCCAATCCATATTATCCTTGATAGAGAAGAAGATAATATGTATACAGGTGTTAATAAGGGGAAGCATCCCACTTTTGACATCGGGTCCTACTTACTCGCTTAGGTGGGATCTTAATAGTAAATGATCAGGCCAATTATCGAGATGATGGATAGTTTATTATTCTTTTTTATTCTTTTTTATAGAATGTATTTATATATTCCATGTATACCTATTTTCTAGTTTTTTAGAGATATGGAATGACATCATCATATTATTTATATGACTCATTGTCCAGACTTTCATTATTATTATCTATTGCCTGGTTGTTTAGGTATGATTCCACTGAGTTATTCATTATTATTATTCCACTTCTTCTTTATCTGAATATTATATCTATTTTGATCCAATCTAACACGAGGTAACACCCCCCTATGGACACACCCTATGACCCAAATGTTATTTGGTAGCCTCTAGACTGTGGGGAGGCATGCTTGAGGCCATGTGGCCTACCATCTCATGGATCCTGTTAGTGGATTATGGGTCAGGAAGTCACAAAGTGGTATTAGAGTGGTTTTTATTTTATTTTCACTTATTATTATGGAATGTAGACAATGTATTAGTATCATGTTGGGACTTAGTGATAAGTCATTCCTAGCATAATCTAGCACACGTTGGGGTAAATACCATGTTACCTAAGAATGGGAAAATATTATTCTTTATTTTTCCTTTAACAGTTGATATACAATCATTGTTGGGTGAGACACATGAATTGTGGTGCTTGTTATGATTTATGGATGTTATACCTTATCCTGGTGTGGAAAGTAGACTTGTTTAATTCATCATTGTATATACCTAGAATTCACATTCCATGCATATTCCTTGCCATATAGGTGAATTTCACTTCTTTCATTTCATGTGTTGGTTGTGATTGTTGAGTGATCCATGGTTGTTATATATATATTTTTGTTATTAACATATTATATAGGATAGAGGATTGGATATATATTGTTTCATCATCAATATAAATAGTTTTTTCTCATATAGGTTGTTGGTGGAATCTTAAATAGATAGTTGCTACCCATGGTAGCTATGTACCTCAATTTATGTGATCTACTCTTTGGATTCAATTCAGTGATCGTCGTATTCAATTCAAGAGGTTTATGGACCCTCAGGGATTGGAATGAGTAATTTACTGAGTTGAGTTATTGTATATTACCCATTTCATTCTGAGACTGAATGTAAACATGGTTATACAAAACGAAATGGGAGACGCTTTTAGTTATAAAGTGTATGGGCCCTTATTAGATAGGAATGAAGACCCATTTAATCAAACATTGATATATTTAAAAAAGAAAATAAAAATAATAAATGAAAAAAATAATAATTATACAACTGAAATGATGCTAGTAAATGAAGAAAAAAAGTGATATTAACTCGTCACTTACTGAAACCCATGTAAATAAAATTTAAATAGTTACCAATACTCTGACATTCTAAGTGGGTAGTTGGGGTAGTATACAATGGGAAGTGAGCCTTATTACTTATGATCTTATTTTGATAGTGTTTTTATCAGCTTCAAAATATTCTTAGGTGTGTTCTTGGAAATTTTAGATTTATTGCACCATGAAGTCCTAGATTCATACACCAGAAATGTGGTGATGACTACACTCTAGATGTGGTGGTCCTAAATCCACCCATGATACCTCTAATAGTGATACCTAATCCACCTCCTTTTATACCCAAACTGGGAAATACTGTTCAATTTCAATAGATTATTGTATTTATAATGAATTTCATGTAGGGTTCTCTATGACCTACCCCTATTATGGATGATCTAACTCATGAGTTCTAGTAGCATCATCCTCTTTCCATTGTAAGGGATAATGGTCCATAAGCTGTTGAGTCTTGGATAGAGTCCAATATTTCTATCTTTGATAATATATACATGAATATAGATAGGATATTTGTCATTTCCTCTTAAATTCTTTGTGATTTGATCAGGCACTGGTGGGATGTGATTACCAAGGCTGATTGTCATCAGGGAATGGTTTGGGTGCACTTTCAGACTACCTTCTATAATTAATTCTTCCCATAGTTGTTGAGATCAGACCAAGCCTGATATTTTATGAACATAGAGTAGGGTTCTATATCCTTCATGGACTATTTAGTGTGTTATAATGAGTTGCAATACATTTCACTACTTCTATCCAGTGACGAGCTATTGAATGCCAGATGATTCGAGGATGGGATCAAGTATTCCATCCACTCGTAGTCAAATTTATTTCACATACCTAACTTTTCTAATATCGTTAATTAAGATATTATAACTAATAACATATTGAGTGAATTCAATAGTGTAAGGTGAATATGTTCAGTGTTGAGGTGGGGAAGTATTTCATTTGGTAGAAGGAAGTGTAGCCTTGAGTTTTCTTGTCATGGTAGTGGAAGGTAGAGTATCTACACCGGAAGCTCTGTTATATGACATAAGTGTGGAATGTAAGGAAATCTAAAGCCTTGGTGTGATAGAGACTCTCTTGAGTGTCGTTCTTTCAACCATATGGGTAATATTTAGATATCCTATTTGACCTTCCCACTAGCTTCTAGTGGATGAGGAACAACACCAGCTCCACCTTTAGGGGAAGGATCTATTGCACTATGTCTGAAGCGGAGTTGGAGTAGCACCGACAGGATAGGCCAAGTAAGAGTTTGTGTTCATGGTATCCATACTTCTAATTATTAGTTCCAAAAGAGATGAATAACTTATTTTAGTCCATCTATATCATAGGTTCTTAGATCATGTCAGTTTCTGTAATGTCTCGGAATTTTTTTCCTTGTATTATTTAATATTATATGGGAATTATTTCAAGGATAGGCTCTGAGATGGAGTGCGGTTCTGGTGCCCGGTGAGCCCGGAACAAATGTTTGAATTTAATTTAATAATTAAATTATGCGCACAAGCAGTTTTCCGGAAAAAGTGGAAAAACTCCCGAATGAGTGCTCATATTAGAAATCTGAGGGCACCGTTATGTTCAGAACAATGATTTTACCTTAGGCGGGGCCTAACTTCGGCCGGCGCAGGTTGGTGGTGAAATCTGGTTTTTGGATGCAGAAGTAATAAAATATTTAATAAAAATACTTTATTTTTGTAGTGGGATCTTTTGAATCTTTTTCCTTTAACCTCTTTAAATAGAGGCTTGTGCCAGGGTCCAGGGTTACAAACTCCATAACTCTGAAAACCCTTGGCGGCTCTGGAGGAAACCCCCAACGCGGCGGCGGTGACGTTCTGGATGGATTTCGATGGCGACGACGACGCGGTGAGTGGATCATTGCCAGAAAACGCAGTGAATCCAGGTAGGGCGTTGTTTTGATTTTCCATTTCCCCATTCTTGATTTCTATGATGAACACGGGCTAATCCACAAACAGATTAGTCAGCAGATCGATCGTTCTTACGGGATGGGATTTTGCAGGGATTATGGGAGATTTAATCCCTGTTGATCTTCTGTTGTTGATCTTTTCTGATCCGTTTAATCCTATTAACGGGAGCGGATCAACGCCGTGACGAACGAAGGAGGAGGTTCGTTCCTCAAACTTGTTTCATTGTAATTCCCCCCTTCCCTCTTTCGGGTTCTTCGTGTTCTTCACAGGGCGATGAACAACAGATCGTTGCACATCCGTTCTGTGACGCAACAATCCAAGATTGTGGATCCAACCCTGGTGCGGTGTCACAGAGGTGATACGACAGTTTCGGCAGGCGATTCAGAGTGGATCGGGAGATATGACTTTTTGGGTGTTTTTCTTCGTATGGACCGTTAGACGTTTATGATCCATTTAAAGAACCAAAAACACCCGTTACGATGTTATTATGACATAACGAACAAATCCCTGGAGTATCGGAACGAACGGACAAGAAATCGAGGTCTGGAGAACCGGTCTAGGCGCGCAGAGGAAGAACAGTGTTTCTTGAATTTTCCTGACTACACGCCATGTAGTCTGGATAAATGGCGTGTGTTCATCGGTAGGGTTACCCGGCGTATACTCCGGGAGTACACGGACACGGGAGGGGTACACGGCCAAGGACACGCCGTGTATACCCCTCCCCATCCAGACCCGGCCAGATACACGGGATACCCCGTGTACTGGTACACGGGATACCCCGTGTACTGGTACACGGGCAGGCGACACGGACACAGGCAGAGACCGTGTACAGACACATGGCCAGCGTACACGGAGCGAGCCCAGGCGCTCGAAAACGGCATGTGTTTTCTTCTACACACCGTGTAGTTTCTTTCAACAAGCCGAGTGACACAAGCTGTTTACATGGGCAGAACCCAATGTCAAGGAACACGACGTGTATTTTTATACACGCCGTGTAGTTTGGTTTTCCACGGCTTGAATAAAGGACATGGGCCATTTACACGGGCAGTACCCAGGGTCAAGAAACATGGCGTGTAACCATACTACACGCCGTGTAACTTTTCTTCATGGCTTGAGCCACTTTCCTTCTGTGACTTGGACTAGTTCTTAATGTTCGTACCCTTGGTAATCCCCTGAAGGTTCTGGTATCAACTCGTTCAAGCTGTATGATTCCTTCAGCAGAACTTCCTGAATAGAGTTGATGGAATCCCCTCTATGAGACTTAGAGCTGGATCCTTTATTCATTCTTGGAACCCTAGGTAGATTTCTTGGTATCGACCTGACCAACTTCTCCCGGGCGCCGATCCTCTTCTTAGCAGAATAGCTCAGACTGACTTGTCAGAATCCCCCCAAGACTTGGCAGTGATCCTCATCTGAGCATCTTGTTCTCAAGGTACATGTGGAGTGTGTTCTCCCGGAATGAGTACTTTTGTAACTCTCTCTTTAGACCTAGGAGTTTGTCCTCCCGATGGTATGCTTAGTTGAATCTTCGAGCTGGATCCTAGTGGCGGTGTCGCGATGTTCGTTAGTGTATGGGTATATCTGGATATTCTTGTTATATGTTTTGTAGACATATACTGTGTAGAGCTGACCGTACCTTTCTTTGTGGAATTTTTCCTCTGTTGTATTTTCCCTTTGTGGTTTTGGGGTGTCCTTCTGGGTATTGTTATACTCACCCCTGCACGGGCTTTGCCCTCACGTGTCGTGTCTTATGCAGACGAGTGAGCCTTTGACAGGATTCTAGGCGGACCAGGACTGAACAGTGCTCAGTGAGATCAGACAGGCCGAGGTGCGTTCCTTCGACGACGGGTTGCAGTCCCAGTACCTCTTTCTACAGGTTGGACTTGTTGCAGACTTTATTTTGATGAGCTTGTACTTTTGGCCCATGGTTTTACTTTATTGTACTTTACCTTCCTTTCGTACTCTGTGGTTGGTTTTTAGTGTATGCATGCATCTTTTCCTTTTAGAAGTTTTTACTTTTTAGCTTTGTGGGCTTGGAGATGTGTGTGCATGTGTACAGATTTATAAGCAATGCCTTCCATGTTAGTAGCATGCCTATGCGGTGCTAGTCTCAAGCCCCTGGCCTATTGGAGGAAGGCTTGGGGAGTTTTGGCTCGTGTCCCACTGGGACGGGTCTTGACAGAGTGGTATCATAGGCATGGTCAGTTCTACCTTAGGACCGAGAGTCTGTGAGTTGGTTTGGGGCAACAATGTTAAGTGTTTCGAGTTCGGATCTCAGGCCAGGGACCCCAGTGTTGGTGTGCCGGCTGACGTATCCATACACCAGGACTCTGATAACTTTCTTTTCGACTCGGAACATGAAAAGACTAGTTGCATGGGAAAAAAATAATGGTACATGCATCATATAGGAATGGGTTGTGGTTTCTATGTTCTTCTTGAGTCAGCACTCCAGATATACTCACTAACTATGATACGTCTTGTTTCTTGAATAGGATGCCTCCGCGACGCGCACCCTCAATAACAAGGATGACCCCCTTGGTGATGAAGCTTCGATACAGGGACCAGATCCCCCAGTTTTACCACCAGGTGGCGTGCCAGTTTTCCGACCGCTTGTGGAGCAGTGTTTAGCACCTACTGTACCAGTAGAGGAGGAGTACAGGCTGAGCATACTCCACGAGTTTCAGAGACAGAGACCCCACAGGTTTTGAGGTGAGCCTGACCCTCAGGCAGTAGAGGACTGGCTTGAGGCAGTGACCAGAGTCTTCTGTTTTGTCAGGACACTAGTAGACCAGATGGTGGTCCTGGAAGAGAGCCTTCTGCAGGGCTCGTCAGGGCGATGGGAGAGTTTGGTCATCCAGAATCATGACGAGGAAACTCTAGCATGGTCGGAGTTTGAGCGTCTCTTCAGAGAGGAGTTTTTACCAGTTACCCTAAGAGCAGTACGTATACAGGAGCTTCTTCAGATCCAGCAGGAAACCATGTCGGTGGCTGACTATTCATTGAGGTTTACCGACCTCTCACGGTACTCGATGGATATGGTCAGAGATCAGTACTTCAGAGCTCAGAATTTTGAGAGGGGATTGCGCAGAGATATCTGAGCTAGCATCATCCCTATGAGCATTCCAACTTCTGTTGGGGTGCTCGAGCGGGCTTTGGTGGTCGAGAGCTTCCTGGCAGAGTAGGGACAGCCGGTAGTTGTCAGTAGTGGGCAAGCTGGAGCAGAGACCTTGGCGGCAGGGAGTCGACGTCAGGGACCCAGGTGTGGGAGACGTTTCTAGACGAGATCCCAGGATAGGGGATCAGCCGTGCATGGTTCACAGGGCACTTCCAGCCAGCTTCGAGAGAGGATATGTTACTCATGTGACGGCAGGGGGCATCTCACTTGATATTTCCCGACCCGCTGTACTTCTGACACGGGAGTAGTGGATGGACAATCGAGGCAGAGGCAACGTGTGGAGTAGGCAGATCCGCGAGGTGGCAGATGTGGCGGAGGAGCTGGGAGAGCAGCCGGAGGTGGTCGGCATTTCGAGCCTTTACTACCACCACCCCCAAGAGGTCCACCCCAGGCTCAGGGAGCTGGTGGATAGAGGCAGGGACAGCTGTAGGTGGTAGAGGCTTATGACCCAGGTACTCCCGGAATGATTAGAGGTACTATCTGTGTCTTTTCTACCTTGGATGCCATATTTATAGACACAGGTGCTAGTCATTCCTTTCTGGCGGCTTATCTTGTTCGAGACCTTGAGATTCCAGTTGAGCCGTTGACTCGACCCTTATGCTTAGAAAGACCGACTCGAGAAGATTCAGGGATCACACACCTTTGCAGGCAGTGTGACATGACCCTTGGAAGTGAGAGTTTCGGTTGGAACCTCTTGGTGGTAGCGTCGAGGCCTTATGATGTCATTATTGGCATAGATTTGTTATCCACAGTTCATGCCCAGATTGATTGTTTTAGGCGAAGGGTGTGGTATGTCCGCAGTGATGGAACGAGGTTCTCTTTTGTCGGTGAAAGAGAGACTCAGGCAGCACAGGATGGACTCGTGCATAGGAGGGAACAACCTATTTCACATCAGCTAGCTAGCCTAGCCCTTGGCACGACAGATGTTACAAGTTTCCAGTTTCCAGCAGTGGTGGCTGAGTACGAGTATGTCTTTTCGTAGGATGTCCCCAGGTTACCTCCCTGATGGGAGATAGATTTCGGCATTGAGTTGCAACCCGGGATGACCCCGATATCAGCATCGGCTTATCGGATGGCTCCTGCAGAGCTTCGTGAGCTGAGGATGCAGCTGGACGACTTACAGAAGAAGGGCTTTGTGAGACCCAGCGTTTCACCCTGGGCGGCCTCAGTACTGTTTTCCAAGAAGGCGAACGGGATCTTGAGGCTGTGTGTGGATTACTAGCACCTAAATCAGGTGACCGTGAAGAACCAGTATCCACTTCTGAGGATCGATGACCTCTTTGACTAGTTTAGAGGGGCATGATGGTTCTTGAAGGTTGATCTAAGATCAGGCTATCACCAGTTGCGAGTACGAGAAGAGGATATACCGAAGACGGCTTTCAGATGTCTCTATGGTCACTATGAGTACTTGGTGATTCCCTTCGGCGTGACGAACGCCCCAGTAGTGTTCATGGGACTCATGAACCAGATATTCCAGCCTTATCTAGACCGGTTTGTGGTGGTCTTCATCGATGAAGTCCTTGTGTACTCTGCATCCAAGGAGGAGCACGCGAGACACCTAAGGATGGTTCTGGACACACTCTGAGAGCACTAGTTGTATGGGAAACTCTCGAAGTGTCAGTTCTGGTTACAGGAGGTCTAATTTCTGGGACACGTTATCTCAGCGGATGGTGTAGTAGTGGACCTAGCAAAGGTGGAGGCAGTATTAGCATGGGACCCACCCCGGAGCGTGACAGAGGTGCAGAGTTTCCTTGGGTTCGCAGGCTACTATCGGAGATTCATCCATGATTTCTCCAGGATTGCAGCACCCATGAAAGCTTTGACCCGAAAGGGACAGCCTTTTGCGTGGACTAAGAAATGCCAGTAGTCTTTTCTGCAGCTGAGACAGGGTCTGACGAGTGCCCCGATCTTGAGATTACCGGAGGAGGGTGTTGAGTACGTAGTGTTCTGCGACGCATCAGGAACCAGGATTGGTTGTGTCCTGATGCAGAGGAAAGCAGTGATTGCCTATGGATCACGTCAGTTGAGGCCACATGAGCAGAACTACGCGACCCATGATCAAGTTTGGCAGCGGTAGTCTTCGCATTGAAGATGTGGTGGCACTACCTGATGGGTGAGAGATTTACCTTCTACTATGATCACAAGAGTCTCAGATATATATTTTCTCAAAAGGATCTGAATTTGAGATAGAGGCGATGGCTTGAGTTCCTCCAAGATTATGACTTTGAGATCATTTATACTCATGGGAAGGGGAACGTGGTGGCAGATGCTCTCAGTAGGAAATCCAGTTCGCAGTTGCTGGATGAGGCGACAAGGCAGTTGGCCTCTTTGTAGTTGTCCTTCGTGGATGGAGATGAGAGAGCTTACCTTCAGTCGATGATTGTTACCCCTACACTCTTACAGCGAGTCAGGGAAGCACAGCGTGAGGATGCTAGCTATGAGACTCTACGTGCTTAGATATCTGCAGGTGATGCTGCTGATGGATATTCAGAAGGAGGTGAGCACATTGTCCTTTTCAGAGGACGCACGGTAGTACCAGTGATATTGTGGGAGGAGGTTCTGAGGGAGTTTCATACATCCCATTTGGCGGTACATTCAGGCATGGCAAAGATGTACCAGGACCTCCGACGTCAGTTCTGGTGGTCAGGGATGAAGAAGAGTATGGAAGAGTTTGTTTCTATGTTCCTTACTTGTCAGCAAGTAAAGGCTGAACACCAGGTGCCAGCAGGTTTAACTCAGCCCCTTGAGGTGCCAGAGTGGAAGTGGGATGGGATATCCATGGACTTCATGACGGGTTTACCATGCACGTCCTAGGGACACGATTCCACCTGGGTGATCGTTGATCAACTCACCAAGTAGGCCCACTTCCTAGCCATACGGGAGTAGAGTTTGGTAGAGAGATTGGGGCACCTCTACGTGCGGGATATAGTTCGGATTCATGGGGTACCATCGACGATCGTCTCAGATCGTGATGCTCGTTTCATGTCCCAGTTGTGGAAGGGATTGCAGGAAGCTTTTGGGACTCAGTTATGCTTGAGCACAGCGTTTCATCCCCAGACTGATGGTCAGACAGAGCAGACCATCTAGGTCCTAGAGGATATGCTACGAGCTTGCATACTTAACTTCGGTCATAGCTGGGAGGATCACATACCACTGGTGTAATTTTCTTACAACAACAGTTATAATCCCACTATTGGTATGGCACCATTTGAGGCTCTATACGAGAGACCTTGCAGGTCGCCACTTTGCTGGACTGACCCGGGAGAGTCAACACTCATGGGCCCAGAGATGGTGAGAGCTACTACAGAGAAGGTGCAGGTCATCCAGGAACAGATGAAGACTGCACAGAGTTAGCAAAAATCTTATACCGACCGGAGGTGGAGGCCTTTGGAGTTCAAGGAGGGAGACCATGTGTTCCTTCGGGTCTCACCTCGACGGGGATTGCGGAGATTTGGTCAAGGTGGCAAGCTATCTCCAAGGTTCGTTGGCCCTTTTTAGGTTTTGAGTAGAGTTTTTGAGGTGGTATATCGCTTGGCTCTACCTCCTCAGATGGACCGAATACACAACGTCTTCCATGTGTCGCAGCTATGGAGGTACGTGCATGATCCATCGCACGTCATCGACTGGGGTGAGCTGGACATCGACGATGGAGTGATATTTTCTGAGTACACAGTGGAGATCGAGGATCAGCAGGAGAAGATCCTTCGTGGATGAGCTATGACCTTGGTGCGTGTCCAGTGGCAGCACGAGAATTTCCAGGAGAGCACGTGGGAGCGGGAGGCTCAGATTCACATGTAGTACCCACATCTTTTTGGGTAGCCCTTGTTTTGGATTTTTGGGGATGTAAAAGCCCTAAGGTGGGTGTGATGTAATGTCCCGAATTTTTTTTCCTTGTACTATTTAATATTATATGGGAATTATTTCAAGGACAGGCTCTAAGATGGCGTGCAGTTCTGGGGCCCGGTGAGCCCAGAAAAAATGTTTGAATTTAATTTAATAATTAAATTATGCGCGCAAGCAGTTTTCTAGAAAAAGTGGAATAACTCCCGAACGAGTTCTCGGATTAGAAATCTGAGGGCACCGTTATGTTCAGAACAGTGATTTTACCTTAGGCAAGGCCTAATATCGGCCAGCGCAGGTTGGTGCTGAAATTTGGTTTTTGGACGCAACAGTAATAAAATATTTAATAAAAATATTTTATTTCTGTAGAGGGATCTTTTGAATCTTTTTTATTTAACCTCTTTAAATAGAGGCTTGCTCTAGGGTCCAGGGTTACAAACCCCATAACTCTGAAAACCCTTGGTAGCTCTGGAGGAAACCCCCAACGCGGCGGCGACAACGTTCTGGACGGATTTCAATGGCGACGACGACGCGGCGAGCGGATCATTGCCGGCAAACACAACGAATCTAGGTAGGGAGTTGTTTTGATTTTCCTTTTCCCCATTCATGATTTCTACGATGAACGTGGGCTAATCCACAAACAGATTAGTCCGCGGATCGATCGTTCTTGTGGGATGGTCTTTTGCGGGGATTCTGGGAGATTTAATCCATGTTTATCTTTTGTTGTTGATCTTTTCTGCTCCGTTTAATCCTATTAATAGGATCGGATCAACGCCGTGATGAACGACAGTGGAGGTTCATTCCTCAAAATTGTTTCATTGGAATCCCCCCATTCCCTCTTTCACGTTCTTCGCGTTCTTCGTGGGGTGATGAACAAGGGATCGTTGCGCATCTGTTCTACGACACAACGATCCGAGATTGTGGATCCAACCCCGGTGTGGTGTCACGGAGGTGTGACGATGGTTTCGGCAGGTGATTCAAAGTGGATCGGGAGATATGAGTTTTCGGGCATTTTTTTCCAGATGGATCTATCGACGTTTATGATCCGTTTAAAGAGCCGAAAACACCCGTTACGATGTTTGAATGACGTAACGAACATATACTTGGAGTATCGGGATGAACGTACAAGAAATCGAGGTCCGGATAATCGGCCGAGGCACGCGGAGAAAGAACAGCGATTCTGGAATTTTCCCGACTACACGCCATGTAGTCTGGATACACGGCGTGTGTTCGTCAGTAGGGTTACCCGGCGTGTACTCCGGGAGTACATGGACACGAGCGGGGTACACGACCAAGGACACACCATGTATACCCATCCCCATCCAGACCCATCCAGATACACAGGACTCCCCGTGTACTGGTACACGGGCAAGCGGCACAAACACGGGCAGAGAACATGTACGGGCACATGGCCAGCATACACGGAGTGAGCCCAGGTGCTCGAACACGGCGTGTGTTTTCTTCTACACGCTGTGTAGTTGATTTCGACAAGACGAGTGACATGGGCCGTTTACATGGGCAGAACCCAGTGTCAAGGAACACGACGTTTATTTTTCTACACGCCGTGAATTTTGGTTTTGCACGACTTGAATAAAGGACACTGGCCATTTACATGAGCAGTACCCGGGGTCAAGGAACACGACGTGTAACCATACTACACTCCGTGTAACTTTTCTTCATGGATTGAGCCACTAGCCTTTTGTGACTTGGACTAGTTCTTAGGGTTTGTACCCTAGGTAATCCCCTGAAGGTTCTGGTATCAACTCGTTCAAGAAGTATGATCCCTTCAGCAGAACTTCCCAAATAGAGTTGTTGGAATCCCCTCTATGAGACTTAGAGCCCGATCCTTTATTCATTCATGTAACCCTAGGTACAGTTCTTGGTATCGACGTGACCAACTTTACCCAGGCGCCAATCCTCAGCTTAGCGGAATAGCTCAGACTGAGTTGTCGGAATCACCCCATGACTTGGTTGTGATCCTCATCTGAGCATCTTGTTCTCAAGGTACTTGTGGAGTGTGTTCTCCCAGAACGAGTACTTTGTATCTCTCTCTTCAGACCTAGGAGTTTGTCCTCCCGATGGTATGCTTAGTGGAATCTTCGAGCTGGATCCTAGTGGCGGTGTTGCAATGGTCGTTAGTGTATGGGTATATCTGGATATTCTTGTTATATGTTTTGTAGACATATACTATGTAGATATGACTGTACCTTTCTTTGTGGCATTTTTCCTCTGTTGTATTTTCCCTTTGTGGTTTCGGGGTGTCCTACTGGGTATTGTTATACTCACCCCTGCACGGTCTTTGCCCGCACGTGTCGTGTCTTGTGCAGACGAGCGAGCCTTTGACAGGATTCTAGGCGGACCAGGACCGGACGGTGCTCAGTGAGATCAGACAGGCCAAGGTGCGTTCCTTCGGCGATGGGTTGCAGTCCCAGTACCTCTTTCTACAGGTTGGACTTGTTGCAGACTTTCTTTTGGTGGGCTTGTACTTTTGGCCCAGGGTTTTACTTTACTGTAATTTACCTTCCTGTCATACTCTGTGGTTGGGTTTTAGTGTATGCATGCATCTTTTCCTTTTAGAAGTTTTTACTTTTCATATTTGTGGGCTTAGAGATGTGTGTGCGTGTGTATAGATTTATAGGCAATGCCTCCCATGTTAGTAGCATGCCTACGCAATGCTAGTCACCAGCCCCTGGCCTATTGGAGGCAGGCTTGGGGAGTTGTGGCTCGGGCCCCACTGGGACGGGTCGTGACAGTTTCAGGAATTACATCTAATACCCAAGGATCAGTATGAAATACCATCAACTATATGAGGTTATATTCTTGTAGCCTTTACTGTCATATCTACTTTATTCAATATAGGTCTTTCCCACTCTTTTATATCTTTATAGACTGTGAAAAGTCTTGGGCTGTAAATTTAGCATTAATGTGGTGTGATAACCCTAGACACACCTTGGGAGTGTGGTCTGAGGGAATAAAAAAATTTAATAACTTCCCCCTTGATGTAGGCAGTTACACCTTCTTGTGGGACCTCTTGGTCCTTATAATGACAGGCTTCAATATCATTCTCAGGATGGACTGGTTGGTTCTATATAATTCTTATATGGACTGATATCAACATAGGGTATCTTTTATATCATCAGAGTGTAGAAATTTAATCCACAAGGGTGATTGGGATGTCCAGGAAGGTAGAGCTACACCAGATCATCATGAGATGGGTGGAGTGGCTTCCCATATTTTTAGTCTTTTCATAGGGTACCATGGAATACATCTGAAATATTTTCCTCACATATTATATCATTTCATGGATATCTTTCTTGATGATTTTTCTATATTAACATTTAAGAGAGTGGTAGAGTTTTGAATCGATGTTTTTCTAGGAGCATCTCCAGTGTCAATTCCTCCATACATGAGGGCACCTACTAAGCCCCAAAAGCTCAATTAATAGCTGGAAGACCAAAATTATAAAGGTTTATTAGACCTAGTACTTATTCTTGGTGCTCACCGATGATTTTTTCCAAGAAAGCGGATGGGGCCCCTTGTTTTTGAATGGATTACTTAGGGTTTAACAAATGTACATTTAGGAACCAATATCCACATCCTCAAATGTATGATCTCTTCAACCACCTCCGAGAATCTAGGGTGTTCTCGAAGATCAACCCAAGACTAGGCTAACATTAGGTGCAAGTTAGGCCTTCATATGTACCATTTAAAGATTTCCAATGTCCATAAAATCTATATGAATTTATCATTATTTTGTTCATTTTTAAAAATATGCTCTCCATTTTCATGGCTTTGATGAATAGGGTTTTCACCACTATCTAGATTCTTTTGTTTTGGTATTTATGGATGACATCTTGGTGTATTCATGTACTCATAGTGACCATGATAAACATCTTGATATATTTTTGAATACACTGAGAAAGCATAATATTTATGTTTATCTTACTATTTCTAACTTTTGGATTGAAAAAGATCACTTCTTGGGTCAAATTTTCTTAACATAAATAGAATCTATTGACCTTGGGAAGGTGACCATTATGAATTTCTAAGAGCATCCCAATAAAATGTTTGATATATGGAGTTTCATGGGGACAAATAGATATTTCAAGAATTTCATATAGGAATTATCACACATTTTCTTGCCTATTAGTGGTCTTATAAAGAAGGGTTTGAATATCATGTCTTCATAAGCGTGCAAGAAGGCCTTTTAGGAACTGAATGTAAGGATTTCCTCGGTATAGATTCTGATTCTTTAAGATCCTATAATATGTTATACAATGTTCTTTGATGCATCAGGTATCGATCTGGGTTCAATGTTATTGTGGTATGGTTGGTTTATTTCATATGGATCTCGGTAGTTGAGGCCTCATGAGAGAAATTACCAAACTCATGATCTCAGTCTAGTAGCATTTTTTCATACCATGCATTGCTGGAGACACTATCTTATTAGTGACTGATTTATGGTGTATCAAGACCACAAGATCCCCAAATATATCTTTATGCAATGTGATTTAAATATAAAAAATGAATGTGTGTTGACTAACTTCCATCCTTTGACTTTGATCTTTCTTATAAACCTAGAAAGAGAAATGTGGTAGCTAATACACTATGTCCGAAAACTCGGGCACATGCTATGCAGAAAGCCAATTATGAATGGATTTTGATGTCCCTATTTTCTAAGATGCATCTATATTTTTATGACTTTCATGGGAATTATCATCTTTCAACTATGATTGTTAACACTTCAATCCTTGGTAGGGTGAAGACAAGATAAATCTCTAATCTTGAAGTATTGGTCCTCTAGGAGGGTATTTATGGTGAGGACCTACCTCTGGAATGGTATGTTCATAGAGACTATATAGTATATATATATATATATATATATTTGAGTTCCTACAAATATGAGGGAAGAAATGATGTGAGAGTTCCACACTTATCAAGGGGTAGTTCATCCAAGAATCTCCAAGATGTATCAAGATGTTTGATTCTAGTATTGGTGGCCTTGGATGAAATGTTATGTAGCAGCTTTCATAACTCACTGTTCCGCATTTCAGTAGGTGAAAGCATAGAAATAGTGACATGTTTTCATTTTACATCAATTTCATGTCCTAAAATGGAAATGGAAATATTTTTCTATTGATTGTTTCATTGGCTTACAATGGTCACCTTGAGGTAGAGACACAATTTTGGAAGTTTTTTTTCTACTAAATAAAATATCCCACTTTCTTCTTATCCAAGTTACTTCTTCCATTGGTGATCTGGGAAGACTGTATATCCTTGAGTTCATACAGCTACATAGGGTCCCTTGTAATATCATTTCAGATAGAGAACCTTCTATCACTTTGAGATTCTATTAGGGGTTACAAGGATCTATGGGTACACTTGTGCTTCTAGGCATATCATTTCACCCTCATACCAATTTCTAGTGAGAACGAATGATATTGGTATTAGAGGAAGTACTCCAGGAATGTGTCCTTGATTATGATGGTTCATGTTAGAATCATATATATCTCAGTGATTTCACCTAAAATAATATATTTCATGAGGATATTCAGATGGATCAGTATGAGTCCTTGTATTTTAGGCCTTGTCGTTCACCCATGTGTTGTCTAGAGTTAAGAGAGTTTTGTGCAACTAGGTCCTTGCCTTAATCAGGAGTCTTTAGAGTAGATTTAGTAGATCATCAATACTATGTCTACTACTTAGTCTAGACATAAATATTATGTCAATATCCACTGATGAGCTCTATAGTTCGACGTTAGGGATCATTTTTTCCAACAAGTATCGCCCAGACATGGGAATAGATGGATATGGAGGTAAGGGAAACTATCACCTTGTTATTTCAGTCTTCTTGAGATTTTGGATATAGTAGGGATCATACACTATCGATTGTTAATACCTATGGGGTAATGTTCCATGCACAAAATCTTCCATGTTTTATAGCTTCACCATTATCATATTGACCTGTCTCATGCTTTTGATTCTGGGGAGGTTGAGTTGTATATCGATTCATCTTTTGTGGAGTATCCTATCTACATCATTGACTAGAGCACAAAATCTCTCTAAGGATGGTTTTTCCATTTAGTATGGGTGATATTGAAGGTTTTCCTTATACAAGATGAGACTTGGGATCGGCATGTCGACGTACGTGCCTAGTGGTTGGAGTTTTTCTCATAAGATGTATTTCCACCCTTGGAAGCTAAATGTGAGGAGGGGGAGATTATAAGAACATGAATTTTATAAATGGTAATAGTCCCTTAAATTTTTATATAATTATTTTTTTTGGATTTATTATGGATTCTTAATTAATTCATGGGTATTTTATGGGTGTACAGGTCTTGTTTAGATCCCAAAACCTAGGTCTCTAAATAAAATGATTGGATTGCACGGTTAGTATAAATTGTGCGAGATAGTCTACCCAGTTTCCCTAACCATGGTAGGGCAGAAAAAAGGGATTCAGGAGTCCTCGCGATTTGATGAAATCATGCAGCCAGGGGTTAAAACCCATTTGGACACCTCTTCACCCTATAGCATCTGTGTGAATCATTATTTTTTCATAGTTAGTCAAACTAGGCACATAAAACCATGTATGGACACTCTATAGACATTGGTAAGTGCATGGTTAGCACACAATTTGGCCAACTATGTGGTCAAACACTAAAAACCTATAATGTTTTATTGAATTTACCATTTTTCCCTTAAAATAATCTTAATCATATCACCTCTCTTGTTTTCTCCTCCAACATACAGAAGGCCTCCTCTTTAACCCATATAGATATCCTCTCATGGATCTATTCTAGGTTCTTATATATCTCTTTCATCTAAAGTCTGATTGAAGCACCATCCATCTCCTTGGATCCATCTCGGTAAAAGATTGAATCTTCAACCATTTATTATTGATTTATATTTCAAGATTTTGTGCTATTTTAGTGCAATATCATATGCCTTATTTTTTGGGTGTTGATTTGTTCTTCCAATTCTATCTGATAAAATCCAAATAGGTCGATACAAGATGAGGAGAGTGATATAGGCTTGAGGTTGGTGTTATATGAATCCTCCCTCATGTCCCTAAGTTTTATAAACATTCTTCATTATGAGCACACCATTTTTACTGACCCTTTCTTATAAAATTTATTTTCCATGGTTATAATCATTGTGCTCATATTCTAGATCCCTTCTTATATATGATCATTACATCATTAGAGGTTATAACCACAACTCCTTCCACCCCAATTATGCAGTTTCCTTACTTATTCCTTGGTGACCCATGTGGTTCTATATTTCCCACTATTCAGGTGTTATTTGACTTGTACTTCATAAGGGTATGTGTTTTAATTAAATTAATGAATTGTTAATTCATAGCACATATAAAGATTTAACTAGAAACTTCTAAGGTGAGTGTTATAATTAATTAATGTACCTTTAAAATGTATATTGGAATGTATATTTTTATATATCAATCTTCCTAGTTAATTATAATTTAATTACATTTGGTTTCATGTCCTTAACTCACCATGTCATGTTTATGAAAGTTGATGGAATGAACCTAATAAATGACGATAATATTAATGTGATAAATGGTTTCATGTCCTATTTAGTCTGGTCTCCTAGTATGAATGGAAAAAGAATAAACCATCTAGATTAGAAAACAACATGATAATTATTTTCCTAAATTAAATAATAAATCATGTATAAGGTGCCTATTGGTTAAGGACCTTTTATCTTTACTGGAATGGTCAGGATTGATCTCACCTTGGATTCATGAGGGAATCCCTTGAGCACTCGGAGGATGTCATTTTGATTCAAGGAGATGGTTTCTATGGGAGATACCCACCTTGGAACATGGTCCTTGTATACTGAAAATTTACCTACTTGATGTTGAAGGATCCCTTCACAAT
Source organism: Viscum album (assembly GCA_963277665.1). Classification (NCBI taxonomy): domain Eukaryota; kingdom Viridiplantae; phylum Streptophyta; class Magnoliopsida; order Santalales; family Viscaceae; genus Viscum; species Viscum album. The sequence continues at coordinate 1,887,478,787 of OY728146.1, read as the reverse complement.
CTTCTGAATATTAGGAAGCCTCATATACACTCTTTGGATCCATCTTGATGTCTTCACACATGTCGAACCATGAATTCATCCCATTAGGCCCAGTCATGCTTAGATCATTTTACCTTGTATGAGATATTTGGACATGATTATAACTACTTATAGTGAAATTCTTTGGGAGATACCCATTGGATTACACTCAACTCCCTTTACTACCAGACTAAATGAGTTTCCAATATGAGTTGGAAAATCTATAAGGTCAAGGATTCATTAGTTATACCATGGATCCTCTTATAATATTATCTTGATAATTTTAATTCCTATTTACATCTCATGTAACTATTCTATATAAAATAATTTTAAATGATTTAATTAAATGATCTCATGTTCAGAGACACTACTAGAAAAGGTTGAAATATGTATGATTTATATTCTTTATCACTTTACATTTATAAATATGTGCACACTGTCAGTTTATATTCATAGACTAAATGGTATAGATGTTGTTCATGGTGTCCTATGGAGATTCATCTCACACCCTATCTAGGTATTTATTGGTAATCAGACAGATTACATGTATGCATTTGTCGATAAGGTTAAACATCCTTCTTTAGACACTTAAAGTTGTTTTATTGCTTATAATGGATCTTTGAAGAAGTTAATCTGTCTGATGCTCAAGATTCTGGATAGTTTATTCTTCTTATTTATTCTTTTTTATATAATATATTTCATGTAGCAATGTATAACTATTCTATAGCTCTATAGATACATTGCATGACAACTTAATATTTTTTATATGACTTAGTTTTCTTCTTTTCATTATTATTATCTGTTTCATGGTTGTTTATGTCTTCTTCTAATGAGTTATTAATTATTATTATCCTTCTGCTACTTTATTTGATTATTATATCTATTTTTCTACACTCTAAAATAAGGGAATATTCCTCTAATAGAAACTCCTTGGTCCCTCACTTCTAATCAGTAGCCTTTGGAATAAGGGTAGGTGCACAAGATTCCATGCATCTAACTATATTGGGGTACCCTTTAGTGGCTTTCGGGTCAGGATTTCATTGAAAAAGTGTGATTTAGTGGCCCTTGATTAGCATAAAGCAGAAAAATATAGTCCAAATGTTCATTTTCACTAGGTATTATTAGATGAGAACCATGTGAGAGTTTCTTGTTGATTGGGGAGAGTATTATCCTCAATATATATTGGAACACTTCATGTTCAAGTTCTAAAAGCACTGATTTGGAAACAACTCATGAAGAGGAAACATAGACTCATAAAGATGTACCAGAGGCCAAAAAATAGCCATGCAGGAGCATGAATAGAGTCAAATCCCAACCAGGAATTTACGAAAATTATAGAAGCCTTTTTCCCATCACATCCACTAGATACCAACAAGGTTTTCGATAAATACATGTTGATTATGTGTTCATCATATAATGTTATAGGAGATGGTATTGATAGTCCTAGTGGTGATTAGGATGATGACTTTCTTAGTGATGGTGATGGAAATGGTGATGAATATTGTGAGTTTTATGGTGATGATGGTGGTGAGGATGATGGTGATGAATATGGTGGTGATGATGATTTTTTGTATGAGAGAGATAGAGAGATCATTAACATTTTTTATTGGTATTTATGACACATGATGTTTGATGATTAGATATGAAAGAAAAAATGTGATGTCTTAAATTTTTGTTACCAATTACTAAATGAATTAATTATTTTCTTGAATTTTTTATATATTATTTTAGTGGTTTGGTATTTTCATGTGTATCTTTTTGTTTTTATCGGTTTTCATCTAGGTTGGGGGGGTGATAGCTTCAAAGGTATGGGTAGTTTATACCAAGGGTATAGTTATATCATGCAGATTTTTTTAGAAATGGTAAGGGATGGCTATACAAATGGTTTAAAAACTCTTAGAATAGACTTGTACTAATAGTTTATTGAAACCACTACTATTGTGTAAATCCAGATGACCTATACCAATAGTTTATAGATAACTATTGGTTTAGGTCAATACCCATGGCTATAATCCCCACTATAAGGACCCAGCTGGACTAATGAACCACTAAGAGGTGGGGGTGAATCAGTGGTACCCCTTTTTCTTCTTTTAAGTTCCCTTAATGTTGAGAACAACCTTTGTCTCCTGTTAAAGATATAATTACCTAATGAGAAACAAACAAGCACACATCCAAAGAAACACAACAATTTACATGGTTCACTATTCAATAAGAATAGCGACTGATAAAACACTATTTTATTGAATATTTTATTGATAATAAATGATATAATTTCCTCACATTGTGTTAAATATGTTTATTTATAAAATATTTGGGATTTGATCATTCATTTGAAAATTTGGTGAAAATTCCAGTTTTACCCTTAATAGTGCACTGTATTATTTCAAAGATAAATATTTTTATATTTATTATTTGAATTTGAAATTTTGTAACAGTGTTCCTAACTTAATTATCTACAACTTTTATTCAGGACACTAAAGCTAAAGAGTTAATTTTGTTGTTGAAATTGGGCCATGAAGTCAAAGATGGGCTGGGCTCGCCAGAATGGAGAAGGTTCTGTATTTGGGCCATATCCTCTACATACGGGCTTGGATTGAGCCCAAATTTTGAGGAAAGCTCGGGGACATGATGTGGCACAAATAATCCTTCTGGAAGGCCGGTCAATTCACGCGTTTTGGAGGTCAAATGGGCGGTTCAAGTTTCATTAAAATATTTGGCCGAGATTTTGCATTCACACTTGAAACCACTTTAAACCTAGCCTCCCCTCCACTCTATAAATTAGTGATTTTCTCATTTGGAGAGGCTGGTTCGTGAATTGGGAGATTGGAGGCAGAGGAGAATTGGTTTCAACCAAATTCTCCAACCATTGTAAGAGAGGTAGCTCTTGAAGCAAGGATCCTCTCATCGAAGCCTCCTTCTCTCCTTCATGTTGTAATTGTTTTGTTTGTGTAATAAACTTCTTTGTTCTTCTTTTATTTCTTCTCTTTTCCTCTGTTTTATTTAAATTTATTCTTCTCTTAATCTTCCTCTTGGGGCTGGAATTCTTGAGTAGAAGCGATATTGGGTTATACCCATTATAAACCTTTGCACATGCAAAACGCTTCTACGATGATTACGCCACCCATGGAAGAGTAATTTTTAGTGATCGATCTATCTTCTACCCTCTTCATTTAATTATTTTGAATCATTGAGCCTACTGTAATTAACTTAATATGATCCATGAATTATGTTTTTAAATTTTAAGAAACTAAGCAAGCAATTGAACAATTAATACAAAAACACGCGAGGTCGAGATTTTGTGCAAATTGTGAGAGTGCGAGCTTAATCGGTAATACAAGACCACTTGGGATAAATTTGTAGAGTTAAAATATAATCCCTAAACACAACTCATCCTCATTTCCAGAATGTATTTGTGCTCTAATTAACCACTGACCATAAGCTAACCTTAGAACAACAATCAAAGCAGGGTTCTGCGATTGCATGTTCCGAAGCTAGCCTAGGGTTTAAGTAATTCCATCTTTGTGGTTAAGTTAACTCTTGTAGGGTTCGAGGGTTAACAAATTAGAGGATCATAATTAAGTGGATATTCATTTAAATGATAATGATTAATATGTAAATGAAGAGGTAGAGTTAGATCGATTACGCCTTTTAAAATATTTTCTAAAAAAAACATCTTCTTGTTGTGTTATTTTAATCGGAATTCATTTCAAAACTAAAAACAAAAAAAATACAATCTTCTTCCAGCAAACTTATTCTAGATTCATAAACTATAAACAACCCCCATCCTTTTCTAGTAGTGTTTTTATTCTCTTTTATTTAATTTTTAGAATACCTCTAATAAGATGTTTTAATTCACTTCCTCCTTTGAGAGACGACCTTGGTTAGCCCCCTATGCTACACCAAGTAAACTAAACATTAGCTTCATAGAGTGTTGTGCTTGGAGTTTTATCCAACGTAACTCACTTTTGAAGTTCTTTTGAGAGCGCGTGCGACAACGCTCTTTCAAATTGGCGCCGTTGCCGGGGAGGCAAGTAATTATTTCAACCAACTAGAGGTATTTATTTTATTTTACATTTTATTATTTTCCTCTCTTCTTTCTTCCTTCTTTACCCAATCTGATTTTTCATCCTCTTCTTTTATTTTCTCCTACTTCTTTGTGGACCATCAACTCAAACTTCTCATTTTTATTTTACTATGGTCCACCTTCTTTCTTTTCATTTTTATTTGATCTATGACACGAACTAATCCCGAAGATCTCTTAGATCTTGACCCTGAGATTGAACGTAGCCTTAGGGCACGAATCAGACATTCTCAGTCTACGGGAAGTTTCAACATTCAACCAGTTGGAGAATTACTCCAATATCAGAACATTGAAATTGGAAGCAATTCAAATTCAAACATAAAAGAGGAACCAATGGCTGATAATAATGGAAATGAACTTAATAGAACCATTCGAGAATTGGCTGCACCTGATATTAACTATCAACCAAATTGTATTGCATACCCAAATCTCGAATCGGACTTTGAACTAAAATCAGGGTTAATTCACTTACTTCCAAAGTTTCATGGCCTCTCTGGTGAGGATCCGAATAAACATTTGAAAGAATTTAATGTGGTTTGCTCAACCCTAAAACCTAAAAATGTCTCTGAAGATCAAATCAAACTAAGAGCATTCCCATTCTCACTTGATGGAGCTGCGAAAGATTGGATGTATTATTTACAACCCGAAGATGTAACTTGTTGGAACGATTTGAAACGTCTTTTCTTGCAGAGATTTTTTCCAGCATCAAGGACCACATCCATTCGTAAGGAGATCTCGGGGATCAAGCAAACCCAAGGGGAGTCAATGTATGAGTACTGGAAGAGATTCAAGAAGTTGTGTGCAAGCTGTCCGCATCACCAAATCAGTGAGCAATTACTCATCCAGTACTTCTATGAAGGACTCACACCCATGGAGAGGAGCATGGTGGATGCTGCAGCTGGAGGAGCATTGGTGGACAAGACACCAGTAGCTGCACGAGCATTGATCGACAAGATGGCCCAAAACTCCCAACAATTTGGTGATAGAGGTACACCACATGTTCGAGGAGTACATCAAGTAAGTCCTTCTTCTCTTGAAAGTCATTTGATTGATACTAAGTTAGAAGAATTGACAACTATGGTGAGGCAGATTGCATTGGCACAAAAGACATCTCTACCCCCTCCTTCAAGGCCTTGTGGTATTTGCACTGAGACAAGCCACCCGACTGACTGTTGCCCACAACTCCAAGAAACAGAAGATTGTGCAGCAGTGTTCCCTGGGAGACCATTTCAGCAGCAACAACAACAACCATATCCCCAAAAGAAGTTCGATCCAACATTCAACCAAGGGTGGAAAGATCATCTGGACATGAGGTATGGCTCTGGACAACAACAAAGGCCCCCCTTTCAACAAAACTTCCAGCAGCCTCCACCTTACCAACAGGGTTTCCAACAACCCCAAAGGAGATTTGAAGCTCAAACATCAACAAGTCAGCAACAAGGGAATCTCCAACCCAAGGTAGACTCTAACACTGATGATCTTTTGAAACAAATTGTTCTTAATCAACAGAATGAGCTGAAAAGTCAAGGTTCGGAGCTGAGGGAGTTGAAGACTCAAATGAGCCAGATTGCCACCGCCCTCCATGAACTTGTAAGTAAGAATTCTGGAAATCTACCTTCCCAACCCACTCCAAATCCAAAGGGGAATGTTAGTGCCATAACATTGAGAAGTGGGAAGCAAATGAACAATACAGTTGTACCTACCATTCCACCGGGATTCACCTCAACTTCAGAGAAGCCACATTCCATACCAACTGATGAACAATCCAAGGAGAAAGATAAAGGTAAGAAAAAGATTGATGATGTTCCTCCTAAACCACTTCCTTTTCCAAACAGGGTTGTTCAAACCAAGAAGATGGCTGAAGAAGCAATGCAAAAGGAGGTTTTGGACACATTCAAGCGTGTGGAGATCAACATTCCTCTACTCGAAGCCATTAAGCAAATCCCAAGGTATGCCAAATTTTTAAAAGAACTTTGTACCAATCGAAGAGGGCTCAAGGGAAATGAGAGGATCAACCTTGGAAGGAATGTCTCAGCACTCATTACACCAACTCTAGCAATGCCAACAAAGTGCAAGGATCCCGGGACATTCACCATCCCATGCACCATAGGGGAGTTTCACTTCTCTGATGCTCTTTGTGATTTAGGAGCTTCAATAAATGTGATGCCTCACTCTGTTTTCTCTTCATTGCAGATTGGTGAGCTCAAGCCTACAAGGGTAGTGGTGCAGCTAGCAAATAGAGCTACAGCATATCCGGCTGGTGTCCTTGAAGATGTGTTGGTAAAGGTAAAGGACATGATCTTCCCTGCTGATTTCTATGTACTAAACATGGAAGATGACCAGGTAAGTTCTCATGCCCCTATCATTCTTGGTAGACCCTTCCTCAAAACTGCTAAGACCATTATCAATGTTCATGAGGGTACTCTTTCCATGGAATTCGGGGATGAAATCGTGAGGTTTAAAATCCTGGATTCTATGAAGTACCCACCAAAGGAACACTCAGCATTCTTTCTCTCTCATTCTGAGTCTCCATGTGATAGTCCCTCTATTTTTGATTCCCAATCTCTTGGGGACTATTCACTTCTTAATGAAATAATGAGTATTGGGTCCAACTTGATGTCTCATTCTACTTCATCCCCTTTAATTCATGATCTTTCTGATCTTGGGATTGGTTCATTTGTCCAATCATATTCGAATTCTGAGCATGTATACTCTGATTATGATATGGCTGCTAATTTTTCTGATGGATTTGATGCATTGTTCTCTCATTCAGATGATATGTATGATTGTGCACAGATGTCTACGCCACTCATGCTTCCATCCATTCAGCAGCCACCATCACTGGAACTAAAGCCATTGCCACCAAATCTCAAATACTCATACTTGTTAAGTGGTGAAAAATTACCTGTTATCATTGCTAACAATCTCTCTTTTGAACATGAAGAAAAACTTTTGAATCTTTTGAGGGAGAACATCAGGGCAATCGGGTGGACCTTGGCTGACATATCAGGTATTAGCCCCTCCATTTGCATGCATAGGATTCTTTTGGAAGATGGGGCTAAACCGGTGAGGCAACCACAAAGGATACTCAATCCAACCCTTCTGGAGGTTGTTAAAAAAGAGGTTGAAAAATTGCTCGAGGCAGGTATAATCTATCCCATTTCAGATTCTCAGTGGGTAAGTCCTATTCAGGTTGTGCCTAAGAAAAGTGGTGTTACTGTTGTTAAAAATGAGAAAGATGAGTTAGTTCCAATGAGGGTACAAAACAGTTGGCGCGTGTGTATTGATTATAGGAAACTAAATCATTCCACTCGCAAAGATCATTTCCCCCTCCCATTTATTGATCAGATGCTTGAGAGACTAGCTGGGAAGACACACTATTGTTTCTTGGATGGATTTTCTGGATATTTTCAGGTTCCTATAGCTCCGGAGGATCAGGAGAAGACTACATTCACCTGTCCCTTTGGGACATTTTCCTATCAGAGGATGTCATTTGGACTTTGCAATGCCCCAGGTACCTTCCAGAGATGCATGGTGAGTATTTTTTCTGATTTTATTGAGACCTGCATGGAGGTATTTATGGATGATTTTACAGTGTATGGATCTTCATTTGATGAATGTCTAAGTAGTTTGGAAAATGTGTTGAATCATTGTATTGAGAAGAATCTAGTCCTGAACTTTGAAAAGTGTCATTTCATGGTAGAGCATGGCATTGTCTTAGGGCATGTAGTGTCAAAACATGGGATAGAGGTTGATAGATCTAAGGTAGACATCATTTCATCCTTACCCTACCCTTCATGTGTGCGTGATGTTCGATCATTCCTTGGACATGCTGGATTTTATCGACGCTTCATCAGAGATTTTAGTAAGATCGCTCTACCCTTATCTCGATTGCTTCAAAAAGATATTGACTTCAATTTTGATGATTCATGCAGGGTATCATTTGATGAGCTAAAGAAGTGTCTGACCACTCCACCGATCATACAGCCCCCACGGTGGGAGATTCCTTTTGAGCTTATGTGTGACGCCTCCAACTTCGCGGTTGGAGCTGTCTTATCTCAGAGGGTGGAGGGACGTTCACATGTGATCGCCTATGCATCGAGGACACTAGATTCAGCCCAATAAAAATACACCACAACAGAAAAGGAGTTTCTTGCTGTTATATTTGCTTTAGATAAATTTCGTTCATATTTATTGGGCTCTAAAGTAGTTGTTTTTTCTGACCATGCAGCTTTGAGGTACCTCCTAAAGAAGCCAGATGCAAAGCCACGACTTATCCGTTGGATGCTACTTCTTCAAGAGTTTGACCATGAGATAAAGGACAAGAAGGGGTCAGAGAATTTGGTGGCAGACCACATGAGTAGGCTTACTCACACACTAGAGGGTGACACCTTGGACCAGGTACCACTTCGGGACACTTTCCCCGATGAGCATCTCTATACCATCTCAGGTAAGCATCCTTGGTATGCTGATTTAGTTAATTACATTGTTGGCTCTGAAATCCCAGTAAATTTGAAGAAGCATCAAGTCCAAAAATTAAAAAGTGAGTCTAGGTATTATGTGTGGGATGATCCATACCTCTGGCGCATGTGTAGTGACCAAGTCATTAGGAGGTGTGTTCCCGATCATGAGTTTGAGTCTGTTTTGCATTTCTGTCATACACTTGCTTGTGGTGGACACTTTGGACCCCAACGGACAGCTAGGAAGGTTTTAGACTCAGGATTATATTGGCCTAGTTTATTCCATGATTCCCATGTATTTTGTAAGTCATGCTCTCATTGCCAACACACTGGAAACATTTCAAGAAGACACGAGATGCCCCAACAACCCATTTTATTCTGTGAGATTTTTGACGTTTGGGGAATTGATTTTATGGGACCTTTTCCTAGTTCATTTGGTTTCTTGTATATCCTTGTTGCTGTCGATTATGTGAGTAAATGGGTGGAGGCCAAGGCCACCAGGACTGACGATTCTCATGTTGTTGTGGATTTTGTCAAAGCACAGATTTTTTGCAGGTTTGGAGTACCAAAGGCCATCATCAGTGACCAAGGGACACACTTTTGCAATAGGAATTTTGCTTCCCTCCTTCGGAAGTATGGGGTGACACACAAAACATCAACACCATACCACCCCCAAACAAATGGCCAGGCTGAGTTTTCAAATCGTGAGTTGAAACAAATCTTGGAGAAAACCGTGCAGCCAAATAGGAAGGATTGGAGAAAGCGCTTGGATGATTCATTGTGGGCTTATAGGACAGCATACAAGACCCCCATTGGTATGTCCCCATTTCAGATTGTTTTTGGGAAAGCGTGTCATCTCCCCGTGGAAGTCGAGCATCGGGCATATTGGGCTATAAAGAAATGTAACATGGATTTGGCCCAAGCTGGAATTCAAAGGAAGTTGCAAATTCAAGAGCTTGAGGAGATTCGCCTGTCATCATATGAGAACTCAAGGCTCTACAAGGAAAGATCAAAAGCAGCTCATGACAAAATGATCCAACAAAGGGAGTTTCATATTGGAGAGAAAGTCCTTCTCTATAGTTCACGACTGAAGTTGATGCCTGGTAAGTTGCGTTCCAGATGGTTAGGTCCTTATATTGTGTCTAATGTTTTTCCTTATGGTGCAGTGGAGATCACACAAGAGGACACTGGAAGGAGCTTTACAGTGAATGGGCAACGTTTGAAGAGATACATTGAGGGACATCCTACTGATGCAGTGGATTTTATCACACTGCATGACCCCATCATCACTTGATCACATCAGGCTGTTCCTAACCCTTTCACTTTTATATTATTTGTCCTATTTAAAAATTCTGCATTTCATGTGCATATATCATCTCACAGGTTCACATTGAGGACAATGCAATATTTTAAGTGTGGGGGAGGGAACCTTTTAGTTTAGTAATTTCAATTGTTTTCCTGTTAAAAAAAACCCAAAAACAAAAATTGTGTGTTTTTCAAATTTTGTGTGTTTATTTTACAAGTTTCTGTGTGTTTTTGAAACTTTTGAGCTGAAATGATTCTCATCACCATTTTTAAATCCATATCAATAAGTGAAACAATTTACCCCTTGAAACTAAGCTTAAATGAATGCTGAAATGACTTTGTTTCAAGTTCAAATATTTAGTAATTTCATGCAAAGTACGCTGAATTTTGAATCCCATGCCAATCTCACTGTCTTTATATTTGAAATCACTTTCCTGTGAGGCTTCTAAACCATTATTTTCATATTCTTTACATTCACCTCACTTCTTGAGAGAGCCAAACCATACTTGATTTAACCAGAATTTGATCTATTCCTGTCAAAACTTGAGGGTTTGAGGTACTTGGGTTTAAATGATTGAGGAATTTGTTTGGTATTAAAACCCCTATTTCAAATAATCCTTTTTTATAATGGCCTACCTTGAATATTTAATCCTTGTAGCCCTTAGAAGCCATGCACAGCCTGTTAGGTTAAGCCACATTACAAGCCAATTTTCCCTATCCAACCAACTCTTGAAGTGAAATTGCATAATCTAGTTGAGCTTAAGTGTGGGGGAAGCTGTCTTGTGTTGTGCCACCAAATTATGTGATACTTTGGGTGGAAAATTAAATTCTGAAGAGATGTGTTTGCTGCTAAATAAAGTCATTATATTGAAAGCTGTGCCTTTTCTGGAGCTTTCATGACAAGTGAAGCTGTGCCTTTTCTGGAGCTTCTAATTGAGGTGGAAAGCTGTGCCCATCTGGAGCTTTCAAGAAAATCATGTTCTAGAAGATTGACATTTTTTTATGCTGAAATGATGAATGGTGTAAACCTTTCATGACTTTTCATGATGATGGAGCTGAATTGATACTATGGGGATTGAAGAGAAGACCATATTTAAGTGAAAATTAGATTAATGCAATTTTGCTTTAAAAGAGTCAAGCCCTCCTCATTCAGCCTCAGAGTTTTTCACATCTTAATCCTACCAACCGAAAGCCACAGAACAACCCTGAAAAGTCCTCATGATAAACATATGTCCTTGACTCACATCGGGTAGCGATGTAGGAATCTATCAAGCCTATGGTGACCCTTGTATGAGTTTGGATGAGAAAGACATTTCAAAAAAATTGATATTTGAGTGATGAGAGAAAATTCAAGCGAGGTAGGTGTTTTGTGCATGGGTGGATAAATGAAGTGGAAATATATTGAATGATATAAATGGAGAACCTGAAATAAGGTTTTTTATGAGGCATGATATCTTTTTTATTCTTGGTGTGAAATTGATTGATCTTAAAGATATGTGTTTTAAAATTGGTTTTGATTTGATATTGATGTTTACTTGATATGAGGTTTTGCCCAGGTGTGCAAAAGGGTAAGTGTGGGGGAGTTGATAAAACACTATTTTATTGAATATTTTATTGATAATAAATGATATAATTTCCTCACATTGTGTTAAATATGTTTATTTATAAAATATTTGGGATTTGATCATTCATTTGAAAATTTGGTGAAAATTCCAGTTTTACCCTTAATAGTGCACTGTATTATTTCAAAGATAAATATTTTTATATTTATTATTTGAATTTGAAATTTTGTAACAGTGTTCCTAACTTAATTATCTACAACGTTTATTCAGGACACTAAAGCTAAAGAGTTAATTTGGTTTTTGAAATTGGGCCATGAAGTCAAAGATGGGCTGGGCTCGCCAGAATGGAGAAGGTTATGTATTTGGGCCATATCCTCTACATACGGGCTTGGATTGAGCCCAAATTTTGAGGCAAGCTCGGGGACAAGATGTGGCACAAATAATCCTTCTGGAAGGCCGGTCAAGTCACGCGTTTTGGAGGTCAAATGGGCGGTGCAAGTTTCATTAAAATATTTGGCCGAGATTTTGCATTCACACTTGAAACCACTTTAAACCTAGCCTCCCCTCCACTCTATAAATTAGTGATTTTCTCATTTGGAGAGGCTGGTTCGTGCATTGGGAGATTGGAGGCAGAGGAGAATTGGTTTCAACCAAATTCTCCAACCATTGTAAGAGAGGTATCTCTTGAAGCAAGGATCCTCTCATCGAAGCCTCCTTCTCTCCTTCATGTTGTAATTGTTTTGTTTGTGTAATAAACTTCTTTGTTCTTCTTTTATTTCTTCTCTTTTTCTCTGTTTTATTTAAATTTATTCTTCTCTTAATCTTCCTCTTGGGGCTGGAATTCTTGAGTAGAAGCGATATTGGGTTATAGCCATTATAAACCTTTGCACATGCAAAACGCTTCTACGATGATTACGCCACCCATGGAAGAGTAATTTTTAGTGATCGATCTATCTTCTACCATCTTCATTTAATTATTTTGAATCATTGAGCCTACTGTAATTCACTTAATATGATCCATGAATTATGCTTTTAAATTTTAAGAAACTAAGCAAGCAATTGAACAATTAATACAAAAACACGCGAGGTCGAGATTTTGTGCAAATTGTGAGAGTGCGAGCTTAATCGGTAATACAAGACCACTTGGGATAAATTTGTAGAGTTAAAATATAATCCCTAAACACAACTCATCCTCATTTCCAGAATGGATTTGTGCTCTAATTAACCACTGACCATAAGCTAACCTTAGAACAACAATCAAAGCAGGGTTCTGCGATTGCATGTTCCGAAGCTAGCCTAGGGTTTAAGTAATTCCATCTTTGTGGTTAAGTTAACTCTTGTAGGGTTCGAGGGTTAACAAATTAGAGGATCATAATTAAGTGGATATTAATTTAAATGATAATGATTAATATGTAAATGAAGAGGTAGAGTTAGATCGATTATGCCTTTTAAAATATTTTCTAAAAAAAAAACATCTTCTTGTTGTGTTATTTTAATCGGAATTCATTTCAAAACTAAAAACAAAAAAAAATACAATCTTCTTCCAGCAAACTTCTTCTAGATTCATACACTATAAACAACCCCCATCCTTTTCTAGTAGTGTTTTTATTCTCTTTTATTTAATTTTTAGAATACCTCTAATAAGTTGTTTTAATTCACTTCCTCCTTTGAGAGACGAACTTGGTTAGCCCCCTATGCTACACCAAGTAAACTAAACATTAGCTTCATAGAGTGTTGTGCTTGGAGTTTTATCCAACGTAACTCACTTTTGAAGTTCTTTTGAGAGCGCGTGCGACAACGCTCTTTCAAATTGGCGCCGTTGCCGGGGAGGCAAGTAATTATTTCAACCAACTAGAGGTATTTATTTTATTTTACATTTTATTATTTTCCTCTCTTCTTTCTTCCTTCTTTACCCAATCTGATTTTTCATCCTCTTCTTTTATTTTCTCCTACTTCTTTGTGGACCATCAAATCAAACTTCTCATTTTTATTTTACTATGGTCCACCTTCTTTCTTTTCATTTTTATTTGATCTATGACACGAACTAATCCCGAAGATCTCTTAGATCTTGACCCTGAGATTGAACGTAGCCTTAGGGCACGAATCAGACATTCTCAGTCTACGGGAAGTTTCAACATTCAACCAGTTGGAGAATTACTCCAATATCAGAACATTGAAATTGGAAGCAATTCAAATTCAAACATAAAAGAGGAACCAATGGCTGATAATAATGGAAATGAACTTAATAGAACCATTCGAGAATTGGCTGCACCTGATATTAACTATCAACCAAATTGTATTGCATACCCAAATCTCGAATCGGACTTTGAACTAAAATCAGGGTTAATTCACTTACTTCCAAAGTTTCATGGCCTCTCTGGTGAGGATCCGAATAAACATTTGAAAGAATTTAATGTGGTTTGCTCAACCCTAAAACCTAAAAATGTCTCTGAAGATCAAATCAAACTAAGAGCATTCCCATTCTCACTTGATGGAGCTGCGAAAGATTGGATGTATTATTTACAACCCGAAGATGTAACTTGTTGGAACGATTTGAAACGTCTTTTCTTGCAGAGATTTTTTCCAGCATCAAGGACCACATCCATTCGTAAGGAGATCTCGGGGATCAAGCAAGCCCAAGGGGAGTCAATGTATGAGTACTGGGAGAGATTCAAGAAGTTGTGTGCAAGCTGTCCGCATCACCAAATCAGTGAGCAATTACTCATCCAGTACTTCTATGAAGGACTCACACCCATGGAGAGGAGCATGGTGGATGCTGCAGCTGGAGGAGCATTGGTGGACAAGACACCAGTAGCTGCACGAGCATTGATCGACAAGATGGCCCAAAACTCCCAACAATTTGGTGATAGAGGTACACCACATGTTCGAGGAGTACATCAAGTAAGTCCTTCTTCTCTTGAAAGTCATTTGATTGATACTAAGTTAGAAGAATTGACAACTATGGTGAGGCAGATTGCATTGGCACAAAAGACATCTCTACCCCCTCCTTCAAGGCCTTGTGGTATTTGCACTGAGACAAGCCACCCGACTGACTGTTGCCCACAACTCCAAGAAACAGAAGATTGTGCAGCAGTGTTCCCTGGGAGACCATTTCAGCAGCAACAACAACAACCATATCCCCAAAAGAAGTTCGATCCAACATTCAACCAAGGGTGGAAAGATCATCTGGACATGAGGTATGGGTCTGGACAACAACAAAGGCCCCCCTTTCAACAAAACTTCCAGCAGCCTCCACCTTACCAACAGGGTTTCCAACAACCCCAAAGGAGATTTGAAGCTCAAACATCAACAAGTCAGCAACAAGGGAATCTCCAACCCAAGGTAGACTCTAACACTGATGATCTTTTGAAACAAATTGTTCTTAATCAACAGAATGAGCTGAAAAGTCAAGGTTCAGAGCTGAGGGAGTTGAAGACTCAAATGAGCCAGATTGCCACCGCCCTCCATGAACTTGTAAGTAAGAATTCTGGAAATCTACCTTCCCAAACCACTCCAAATCCAAAGGGGAATGTTAGTGCCATAACATTGAGAAGTGGGAAGCAAATGAACGATACAGTTGTACCTACCATTCCACCGGGATTCACCTCAACTTCAGAGAAGCCACATTCCATACCAACTGATGAACAATCCAAGGAGAAAGATAAAGGTAAGAAAAAGATTGATGATATTCCTCCTAAACCACTTCCTTTTCCAAACAGGGTTGTTCAAACCAAGAAGATGGCTAAAGAAGCAATGCAAAAGGAGGTTTTGGACACATTCAAGCGTGTGGAGATCAACATTCCTCTACTCGAAGCCATTACGCAAATCCCAAGGTATGCCAAATTTTTAAAAGAACTTTGTACCAATCGAAGAGGGCTCAAGGGAAATGAGAGGATCAACCTTGGAAGGAATGTCTCAGTACTCATTACACCAACTCTAGCAATGCCAACAAAGTGCAAGGATCCCGGGACATTCACCATCCCATGCACCATAGGGGAGTTTCACTTCTCTGATGCTCTTTGTGATTTAGGAGCTTCAATAAATGTGATGCCTCACTCTGTTTTCTCTTCATTGCAGATTGGTGAGCTCAAGCCTACAAGGGTAGTGGTGCAGCTAGCGAATAGAGCTACAGCATATCCGGCTGGTGTCCTTGACGATGTGTTGGTAAAGGTAAAGGACATGATCTTCCCTGCTGATTTCTATGTACTAAACATGGAAGATGACCAGGTAAGTTCTCATGCCCCTATCATTCTTGGTAGACCCTTCCTCAAAACTGCTAAGACCATTATCAATGTTCATGAGGGTACTCTTTCCATGGAATTCGGGGATGAAATCGTGAGGTTTAAAATCCTGGATTCTATGAAGTACCCACCAGAGGAACACTCAGCATTCTTTCTCTCTCATTCTGAGTCTCCATGTGATAGTCCCTCTATTTTTGATTCCCAATCTCTTGGGGACTATTCACTTCTTAATGAAATAATGAGTATTGGGTCCAACTTGATGTCTCATTCTACTTCATCCCCTTTAATTCATGATCTTTCTGATCTTGGGATTGGTTCATTTGTCCAATCATATTCGAATTCTGAGCATGTATACTCTGATTATGATATGGCTTCTAATTTTTCTGATGGATTTGATGCATTGTTCTCTCATTCAGATGATATGTATGATTGTGCACAGATGTCTACGCCACTCATGCTTCCATCCATTCAGCAGCCACCATCACTGGAACTAAAGCCATTGCCACCAAATCTCAAATACTCATACTTGTTAAGTGGTGAAAAATTACCTGTTATCATTGCTAACAATCTCTCTTTTGAACATGAAGAAAAACTTTTGAATCTTTTGAGGGAGAACATCAGGGCAATCGGGTGGACCTTGGCTGACATATCAGGTATTAGCCCCTCCATTTGCATGCATAGGATTCTTTTGGAAGATGGAGCTAAACCGGTGAGGCAAACACAAAGGAGACTCAATCCAACCCTTCTGGAGGTTGTTAAAAAAGAGGTTGAAAAATTGCTCGAGGCAGGTATAATCTATCCAATTTCAGATTCTCAGTGGGTAAGTCCTATTCAGGTTGTGCCTAAGAAAAGTGGTGTTACTGTTGTTAAAAATGAGAAAGATGAGTTAGTTCCAATGAGGGTACAAAACAGTTGGCGCGTGTGTATTGATTATAGGAAACTAAATCATTCCACTCGCAAAGATCATTTCCCCCTCCCATTTATTGATCAGATGCTTGAGAGACTAGCTGGGAAGACACACTATTGTTTCTTGGATGGATTTTCTGGATATTTTCAGGTTCCTATAGCTCCGGAGGATCAGGAGAAGACTACATTCACCTGTCCCTTTGGGAAATTTGCCTATCGGAGGATGCCATTTGGACTTTGCAATGCCCCAGGTACCTTCCAGAGATGCATGGTGAGTATTTTTTCTGATTTTATTGAGACCTGCATGGAGGTATTTATGGATGATTTTACAGTGTATGGATCTTCATTTGATGAATGTCTAAGTAGTTTGGAAAATGTGTTGAATCGTTGTATTGAGAAGAATCTAGTCCTGAACTTTGAAAAGTGTCATTTCATGGTAGAGCATGGCATTGTCTTAGGGCATGTAGTGTCAAAACATGGGATAGAGGTTGATAGATCTAAGGTAGACATCATTTCATCCTTACCCTACCCTTCATGTGTGCGTGATGTTCGATCATTCCTTGGACATGCTGGATTTTATCGACGCTTCATCAGAGATTTTAGTAAGATCGATCTACCCTTATCTCGATTGCTTCAAAAAGATATTGACTTCAATTTTGATGATTCATGCAGGGTATCATTTGATGAGCTAAAGAAGTGTCTGACCACTCCACCGATCATACAGCCCCCACGGTGGGAGATTCCTTTTGAGCTTATGTGTGACGCCTCCAACTTCGCGGTTGGAGCTGTCTTATCTCAGAGGGTGGAGGGACGTTCACATGTGATCGCCTATGCATCGAGGACACTAGATTCAGCCCAATCAAACTACACCACAACAGAAAAGGAGTTTCTTGCTGTTATATTTGCTTTAGATAAATTTCGTTCATATTTATTGGGCTCTAAAGTAGTTGTTTTTTCTGACCATGCAGCTTTGAGGTACCTCCTAAAGAAGCCAGATGCAAAGCCACGACTTATCCGTTGGATGCTAATTCTTCAAGAGTTTGACCTTGAGATAAAGGACAAGAAGGGGTCAGAGAATTTGGTGGCAGACCACATGAGTAGGCTTACTCACACACTAGAGGGTGACACCTTGGACCAGGTACCACTTCGGGACACTTTCCCCGATGAGCATCTCTATACCATCTCAGGTAAGCATCCTTGGTATGCTGATTTAGTTAATTACATTGTTGGCTCTGAAATCCCAGTAAATTTGAAGAAGCATCAAGTCCAAAAATTAAAAAGTGAGTCTAGGTATTATGTGTGGGATGATCCATACCTCTGGCGCATGTGTAGTGACCAAGTCATTAGTAGGTGTGTTCCCGATCATGAGTTTGAGTCTGTTTTGCATTTCTGTCATACACTTGCTTGTGGTGGACACTTTGGACCCCAACGGACAGCTAGGAAGGTTTTAGACTCAGGATTATATTGGCCTAGTTTATTCCATGATTCCCATGTATTTTGTAAGTCATGCTCTCGTTGCCAACACACTGGAAACATTTCAAGAAGACACGAGATGCCCCAACAACCCATTTTATTCTGTGAGATTTTTGACGTTTGGGGAATTGATTTTATGGGACCTTTTCCTAGTTCATTTGGTTTCTTGTATATCCTTGTTGCTGTCGATTATGTGAGTAAATGGGTGGAGGCCAAGGCCACCAGGACTGACGATTCTCATGTTGTTGTGGATTTTGTCAAAGCACAAATTTTTTGCAGGTTTGGAGTACCAAAGGCCATCATCAGTGACCAAGGGACACACTTTTGCAATAGGAATTTTGCGTCCCTCCTTCGGAAGTATGGGGTGACACACAAAACATCAACACCATACCACCCCCAAACAAATGGCCAGGCTGAGGTTTCAAATCGTGAGTTGAAACAAATCTTGGAGAAAACCGTGCAGCCAAATAGGAAGGATTGGAGCAAGCGCTTGGATGATGCATTGTGGGCTTATAGGACAGCATACAAGACCCCCATTGGTATGTCCCCATTTCGGATTGTTTTTGGGAAAGCGTGTCATCTCCCCGTGGAAGTCGAGCATCGGGCATATTGGGCTATAAAGAAATGTAACATGGATTTGGCCCAAGCTGGAATTCAAAGGAAGTTGCAAATTCAAGAGCTTGAGGAGATTCGCCTGTCATCATATGAGAACTCAAGGCTCTACAAGGAAAGATCAAAAGCAGCTCATGACAAAATGATCCAACAAAGGGAGTTTCATTTTGGAGAGAAAGTCCTTCTCTATAGTTCACGACTGAAGTTGATGTCTGGTAAGTTGCGTTCCAGATGGTTAGGTCCTTATATTGTGTCTAATGTTTTTCCTTATGGTGCAGTGGAGATCACACAAGAGGACACTGGAAGGAGCTTTACAGTCAATGGGCAACGTTTGAAGAGATACATTGAGGGACATCCTACTGATGCAGTGGATTTTATCACACTGCATGACCCCATCATCACTTGATCACATCAGGCTGTTCCTAACCCTTTCACTTTTATATTATTTGTCCTATTTAAAAATTCTGCATTTCATGTGCATATATCATCTCACGGGTTCACATTGAGGACAATGCAATATTTTAAGTGTGGGGGAGGGAACCTTTTAGTTTAGTAATTTCAATTGTTTTCCTGTTAAAAAAAACCCCAAAACAAAAATTGTGTGTTTTTCAAATTTTGTGTGTTTATTTTACAATTTTCTGTGTGTTTTTGAAACTTTTGAGCTGAAATGATTCTCATCACCATTTTTAAATCCATATCAATAAGTGAAACAATTTACCCCTTGAAACTAAGCTTAAATGAATGCTGAAATGACTTTGTTTCAAGTTCAAATATTTAGTAATTTCATGCAAAGTACGCTGAATTTTGAATCCCATGCCAATCTCACTGTCTTTATATTTGAAATCACTTTCCTGTGAGGCTTCTAAACCATTATTTTCATATTCTTTACATTCACCTCACTTCTTGAGAGAGCCAAACCATACTTGATTTAACCAGAATTTGATCTATTCCTGTCAAAACTTGAGGGTTTGAGGTACTTGTGTTTAAATGATTGAGGCATTTGTTTGGTATTAAAACCCCTATTTCAAATAATCCTTTTTTATAATGGCCTACCTTGAATATTTAATCCTTGTAGCCCTTAGAAGCCATGCACAGCCTGTTAGGTTAAGCCACATTACAAGCCAATTTTCCCTATCCAACCAACTCTTGAAGTGAAATTGCATAATCTAGTTGAGCTTAAGTGTGGGGGAAGCTGTCTTGTGTTGTGCCACCAAATTATGTGATACTTTGGGTGGAAAATTAAATTCTGAAGAGATGTGTTTGCTGCTAAAGAAAGTCATTATATTGAAAGCTGTGCCTTTTCTGGAGCTTTCAAGACAAGTGAAGCTGTGCCTTTTCTGGAGCTTCTAATTGAGGTGGAAAGCTGTGCCCATCTGGAGCTTTCAAGAAAATCATGTTCTAGAAGATTGACATTTTTTTATGCTGAAATGATGAATGGTGTAAACCTTTCATGAATTTTCATGATGATGGAGCTGAATTGATACTATGGGGATTGAAGAGAAGACCATATTTAAGTGAAAATTAGATTAATGCAATTTTGCTTTAAAAGAGTCAAGCCCTCCTCATTCTGCCTCAGAGTTTTTCACATCTTAATCCTACCAACCGAAAGCCACAGAACAACCCTGAAAAGTCCTCATGATAAACATATGTCCTTGACTCACATCGGGTAGCGATGTAGGAATCTATCAAGCCTATGGTGACCCTTGTATGAGTTTGGATGAGAAAGACATTGCAAAAAAATTGATATTTGAGTGATGAGAGAAAATTCAAGCGAGGTAAGTGTTTTGTGCATGGGTGGATAAATGAAGTGGAAATATATTGAATGATATAAATGGAGAACCTGAAATAAGGTTTTTTATGAGGCATGATATCTTTTTTATTCTTGGTGTGAAATTGATTGATCTTAAAGATATGTGTTTTAAAATTGGTTTTGATTTGATATTGATGTTTACTTGATATGAGGTTTTGCCCAGGTGTGCAAAAGGGTAAGTGTGGGGGAGTTGATAAAACACTATTTTATTGAATATTTTATTGATAATAAATGATATAATTTCCTCACATTGTGTTAAATATGTTTATTTATAAAATATTTGGGATTTGATCATTCATTTGAAAATTTGGTGAAAATTCCAGTTTTACCCTTAATAGTGCACCGTATTATTTCAAAGATAAATATTTTTATATTTATTATTTGAATTTAAAATTTTGTAACAGTGTTCCTAACTTAAGTATCTACAAGTTTTATTCAGGACACTAAAGCTAAAGAGTTAATTTGGTTGTTGAAATTGGGCCATGAAGTCAAAGATGGGCTGGGCTCGCCAGAATGGAGAAGGTTCTGTATTTGGGCCATATCCTCTACATACGGGCTTGGATTGAGCCCAAATTTTGAGGAAAGCTCGGGGACATGATTTGTCACAAATAATCCTTCTGGAAGGCCGGTCAATTCACGCGTTTTGGAGGTCAAATGGGCGGTGCAAGTTTCATTAAAATATTTGGCTGAGATTTTGCATTCACACTTGAAACCACTTTAAACCTAGCCTCCCCTCCACTCTATAAATTAGTGATTTTCTCATTTGGAGAGGCTGGTTCGTGCATTGGGAGATTGGAGGCAGAGGAGAATTGGTTTCAACCAAATTCTCCAACCATTGTAAGAGAGGTAGCTCTTGAAGCAAGGATCCTCTCATCGAAGCCTCCTTCTCTCCTTCATGTTGTAATTGTTTTGTTTGTGTAATAAACTTCTTTGTTCTTCTTTTATTTCTTCTCTTTTCCTCTGTTTTATTTAAATTTATTCTTCTCTTAATCTTCCTCTTGGGGCTGGAATTCTTGAGTATAAGCGATATTGGGTTATACCCATTATAAACCTTTGCACATGCAAAACGCTTCTACGATGATTACGCCACCCATGGAAGAGTAATTTTTAGTGATCGATCTATCTTCTACCCTCTTCATTTAATTATTTTGAATCATTGAGCCTACTGTAATTCACTTAATATGATCCATGAATTATGTTTTTAAATTTTAAGAAACTAAGCAAGCAATTGAACAATTAATACAAAAACACGCGAGGTCGAGATTTTGTGCAAATTGTGAGAGTGCGAGCTTAATCGGTAATACAAGACCACTTGGGATAAATTTGTAGAGTTAAAATATAATCCCTAAACACAACTCATCCTCATTTCCAGAATGGATTTGTGCTCTAATTAACCACTGACCATAAGCTAACCTTAGAACAACAATCAAAGCAGGGTTCTGCGATTGCATGTTCCGAAGCTAGCCTAGGGTTTAAGTAATTCCATCTTTGTGGTTAAGTTAACTCTTGTAGGGTTCGAGGGTTAACAAATTAGAGGATCATAATTAAGTGGATATTCATTTAAATGATAATGATTAATATGTAAATGAAGAGGTAGAGTTAGATCGATTACGCCTTTTAAAATATTTTCTAAAAAAAACATCTTCTTGTTGTGTTATTTTAATCGTAATTCATTTCAAAACTAAAAACAAAAAAAATACAATCTTCTTCCAGCAAACTTCTTCAAGATTCATAAACTATAAACAACCCCCATCCTTTTCTAGTAGTGTTTTTATTCTCTTTTATTTAATTTTTAGAATACCTCTAATAAGATGTTTTAATTCACTTCCTCCTTTGAGAGACGACCTTGGTTAGCCCCCTATGCTACACCAAGTAAACTAAACATTAGCTTCATAGAGTGTTGTGCTTGGAGTTTTATCCAACGTAACTCACTTTTGAAGTTCTTTTGAGAGCGCATGCGACAACGCTCTTTCAAATTGGCGCCGTTGCCGGGGAGGCAAGTAATTATTTCAACCAACTAGAGGTATTTATTTTATTTTACATTTTATTATTTTCCTCTCTTCTTTCTTCCTTCTTTACCCAATCTGATTTTTCATCCTCTTCTTTTATTTTCTCCTACTTCTTTGTGGACCATCAACTCAAACTTCTCATTTTTATTTTACTATGGTCCACCTTCTTTCTTTTCATTTTTATTTGATCTATGACACGAACTAATCCCGAAGATCTCTTAGATCTTGACCCTGAGATTGAACGTAGCCTTAGGGCACGAATCAGACATTCTCAGTCTACGGGAAGTTTCAACATTCAACCAGTTGGAGAATTACTCCAATATCAGAACATTGAAATTGGAAGCAATTCAAATTCAAACATAAAAGAGGAACCAATGGCTGATAATAATGGAAATGAACTTAATAGAACCATTCGAGAATTGGCTGCACCTGATATTAACTATCAACCAAATTGTATTGCATACCCAAATCTCGAATCGGACTTTGAACTAAAATCAGGGTTAATTCACTTACTTCCAAAGTTTCATGGCCTCTCTGGTGAGGATCCGAATAAACATTTGAAAGAATTTAATGTGGTTTGCTCAACCCTAAAACCTAAAAATGTCTCTGAAGATCAAATCAAACTAAGAGCATTCCCATTCTCACTTGATGGAGCTGCGAAAGATTGGATGTATTATTTACAACCCGAAGATGTAACTTGTTGGAACGATTTGAAACGTCTTTTCTTGCAGAGATTTTTTCCAGCATCAAGGACCACATCCATTCGTAAGGAGATCTCGGGGATCAAGCAAACCCAAGGGGAGTCAATGTATGAGTACTGGAAGAGATTCAAGAAGTTGTGTGCAAGCTGTCCGCATCACCAAATCAGTGAGCAATTACTCATCCAGTACTTCTATGAAGGACTCACACCCATGGAGAGGAGCATGGTGGATGCTGCAGCTGGAGGAGCATTGGTGGACAAGACACCAGTAGCTGCACGAGCATTGATCGACAAGATGGCCCAAAACTCCCAACAATTTGGTGATAGAGGTACACCACATGTTCGAGGACTACATCAAGTAAGTCCTTCTTCTCTTGAAAGTCATTTGATTGATACTAAGTTAGAAGAATTGACAACTATGGTGAGGCAGATTGCATTGGCACAAAAGACATCTCTACCCCCTCCTTCAAGGCCTTGTGGTATTTGCACTGAGACAAGCCACCCGACTGACTGTTGCCCACAACTCCAAGAAACAGAAGATTGTGCAGCAGTGTTCCCTGGGAGACCATTTCAGCAGCAACAACAACAACCATATCCCCAAAAGAAGTTCGATCCAACATTCAACCAAGGGTGGAAAGATCATCTGGACATGAGGTATGGCTCTGGACAACAACAAAGGCCCCCCTTTCAACAAAACTTCCAGCAGCCTCCACCTTACCAACAGGGTTTCCAACAACCCCAAAGGAGATTTGAAGCTCAAACATCAACAAGTCAGCAACAAGGGAATCTCCAACCCAAGGTAGACTCTAACACTGATGATCTTTTGAAACAAATTGTTCTTAATCAACAGAATGAGCTGAAAAGTCAAGGTTCGGAGCTGAGGGAGTTGAAGACTCAAATGAGCCAGATTGCCACCGCCCTCCATGAACTTGTAAGTAAGAATTCTGGAAATCTACCTTCCCAACCCACTCCAAATCCAAAGGGGAATGTTAGTGCCATAACATTGAGAAGTGGGAAGCAAATGAACAATACAGTTGTACCTACCATTCCACCGGGATTCACCTCAACTTCAGAGAAGCCACATTCCATACCAACTGATGAACAATCCAAGGAGAAAGATAAAGGTAAGAAAAAGATTGATGATGTTCCTCCTAAACCACTTCCTTTTCCAAACAGGGTTGTTCAAACCAAGAAGATGGCTGAAGAAGCAATGCAAAAGGAGGTTTTGGACACATTCAAGCGTGTGGAGATCAACATTCCTCTACTCGAAGCCATTAAGAAAATCCCAAGGTATGCCAAATTTTTAAAAGAACTTTGTACCAATCGAAGAGGGCTCAAGGGAAATGAGAGGATCAACCTTGGAAGGAATGTCTCAGCACTCATTACACCAACTCTAGCAATGCCAACAAAGTGCAAGGATCCCGGGACATTCACCATCCCATGCACCATAGGGGAGTTTCACTTATCTGATGCTCTTTGTGATTTAGGAGCTTCAATAAATGTGATGCCTCACTCTGTTTTCTCTTCATTGCAGATTGGTGAGCTCAAGCCTACAAGGGTAGTGGTGCAGCTAGCAAATAGAGCTACAGCATATCCGGCTGGTGTCCTTGAAGATGTGTTGGTAAAGGTAAAGGACATGATCTTCCCTGCTGATTTCTATGTACTAAACATGGAAGATGACCAGGTAAGTTCTCATGCCCCTATCATTCTTGGTAGACCCTTCCTCAAAACTGCTAAGACCATTATCAATGTTCATGAGGGTACTCTTTCCATGGAATTCGGGGATGAAATCGTGAGGTTTAAAATCCTGGATTCTATGAAGTACCCACCACAGGAACACTCAGCATTCTTTCTCTCTCATTCTGAGTCTCCATGTGATAGTCCCTCTATTTTTGATTCCCAATCTCTTGGGGACTATTCACTTCTTAATGAAATAATGAGTATTGGGTCCAACTTGATGTCTCATTCTACTTCATCCCCTTTAATTCATGATCTTTCTGATCTTGGGATTGGTTCATTTGTCCAATCATATTCGAATTCTGAGCATGTATACTCTGATTATGATATGGCTGCTAATTTTTCTGATGGATTTGATGCATTGTTCTCTCATTCAGATGATATGTATGATTGTGCACAGATGTCTACGCCAATCATGCTTCCATCCATTCAGCAGCCACCATCACTGGAACTAAAGCCATTGCCACCAAATCTCAAATACTCATACTTGTTAAGTGGTGAAAAATTACCTGTTATCATTGCTAACAATCTCTCTTTTGAACATGAAGAAAAACTTTTGAATCTTTTGAGGGAGAACATCAGGGAAATCGGGTGGACCTTGGCTGACATATCAGGTATTAGCCCCTCCATTTGCATGCATAGTATTCTTTTGGAAGATGGGGCTAAACCGGTGAGGCAACCACAAAGGATACTCAATCCAACCCTTCTGGAGGTTGTTAAAAAAGAGGTTGAAAAATTGCTCGAGGCAGGTATAATCTATCCCATTTCAGATTCTCAGTGGGTAAGTCCTATTCAGGTTGTGCCTAAGAAAAGTGGTGTTACTGTTGTTAAAAATGAGAAAGATGAGTTAGTTCCAATGAGGGTACAAAACAGTTGGCGCGTGTGTATTGATTATAGGAAACTAAATCATTCCACTCGCAAAGATCATTTCCCCCTCCCATTTATTGATCAGATGCTTGAGAGACTAGCTGGGAAGACACACTATTGTTTCTTGGATGGATTTTCTGGATATTTTCAGGTTCCTATAGCTCCGGAGGATCAGGAGAAGACTACATTCACCTGTCCCTTTGGGACATTTTCCTATCGGAGGATGTCATTTGGACTTTGCAATGCCCCAGGTACCTTCCAGAGATGCATGGTGAGTATTTTTTCTGATTTTATTGAGACCTGCATGGAGGTATTTATGGATGATTTTACAGTGTATGGATCTTCATTTGATGAATGTCTAAGTAGTTTGGAAAATGTGTTGAATCATTGTATTGAGAAGAATCTAGTCCTGAACTTTGAAAAGTGTCATTTCATGGTAGAGCATGGCATTGTCTTAGGGCATGTAGTGTCAAAACATGGGATAGAGGTTGATAGATCTAAGGTAGACATCATTTCATCCTTACCCTACCCTTCATGTGTGCGTGATGTTCGATCATTCCTTGGACATGCTGGATTTTATCGACGCTTCATCAGAGATTTTAGTAAGATCGCTCTACCCTTATCTCGATTGCTTCAAAAAGATATTGACTTCAATTTTGATGATTCATGCAGGGTATCATTTGATGAGCTAAAGAAGTGTCTGACCACTCCACCGATCATACAGCCCCCACGGTGGGAGATTCCTTTTGAGCTTATGTGTGACGCCTCCAACTTCGCGGTTGGAGCTGTCTTATCTCAGAGGGTGGAGGGACGTTCACATGTGATCGCCTATGCATCGAGGACACTAGATTCAGCCCAATAAAAATACACCACAACAGAAAAGGAGTTTCTTGCTGTTATATTTGCTTTAGATAAATTTCGTTCATATTTATTGGGCTCTAAAGTAGTTGTTTTTTCTGACCATGCAGCTTTGAGGTACCTCCTAAAGAAGCCAGATGCAAAGCCACGACTTATCCGTTGGATGCTACTTCTTCAAGAGTTTGACCATGAGATAAAGGACAAGAAGGGGTCAGAGAATTTGGTGGCAGACCACATGAGTAGGCTTACTCACACACTAGAGGGTGACACCTTGGACCAGGTACCACTTCGGGACACTTTCCCCGATGAGCATCTCTATACCATCTCAGGTAAGCATCCTTGGTATGCTGATTTAGTTAATTACATTGTTGGCTCTGAAATCCCAGTAAATTTGAAGAAGCATCAAGTCCAAAAATTAAAAAGTGAGTCTAGGTATTATGTGTGGGATGATCCATACCTCTGGCGCATGTGTAGTGACCAAGTCATTAGGAGGTGTGTTCCCGATCATGAGTTTGAGTCTGTTTTGCATTTCTGTCATACACTTGCTTGTGGTGGACACTTTGGACCCCAACGGACAGCTAGGAAGGTTTTAGACTCAGGATTATATTGGCCTAGTTTATTCCATGATTCCCATGTATTTTGTAAGTCATGCTCTCATTGCCAACACACTGGAAACATTTCAAGAAGACACGAGATGCCCCAACAACCCATTTTATTCTGTGAGATTTTTGACGTTTGGGGAATTGATTTTATGGGACCTTTTCCTAGTTCATTTGGTTTCTTGTATATCCTTGTTGCTGTCGATTATGTGAGTAAATGGGTGGAGGCCAAGGCCACCAGGACTGACGATTCTCATGTTGTTGTGGATTTTGTCAAAGCACAGATTTTTTGCAGGTTTGGAGTACCAAAGGCCATCATCAGTGACCAAGGGACACACTTTTGCAATAGGAATTTTGCTTCCCTCCTTCGGAAGTATGGGGTGACACACAAAACATCAACACCATACCACCCCCAAACAAATGGCCAGGCTGAGGTTTCAAATCGTGAGTTGAAACAAATCTTGGAGAAAACCGTGCAGCCAAATAGGAAGGATTGGAGAAAGCGCTTGGATGATGCATTGTGGGCTTATAGGACAGCATACAAGACCCCCATTGGTATGTCCCCATTTCAGATTGTTTTTGGGAAAGCGTGTCATCTCCCCGTGGAAGTCGAGCATCGGGCATATTGGGCTATAAAGAAATGTAACATGGATTTGGCCCAAGCTGGAATTCAAAGGAAGTTGCAAATTCAAGAGCTTGAGGAGATTCGCCTGTCATCATATGAGAACTCAAGGCTCTACAAGGAAAGATCAAAAGCAGCTCATGACAAAATGATCCAACAAAGGGAGTTTCATATTGGAGAGAAAGTCCTTCTCTATAGTTCACGACTGAAGTTGATGCCTGGTAAGTTGCGTTCCAGATGGTTAGGTCCTTATATTGTGTCTAATGTTTTTCCTTATGGTGCAGTGGAGATCACACAAGAGGACACTGGAAGGAGCTTTACAGTGAATGGGCAACGTTTGAAGAGATACATTGAGGGACATCCTACTGATGCAGTGGATTTTATCACACTGCATGACCCCATCATCACTTGATCACATCAGGCTGTTCCTAACCCTTTCACTTTTATATTATTTGTCCTATTTAAAAATTCTGCATTTCATGTGCATATATCATCTCACAGGTTCACATTGAGGACAATGCAATATTTTAAGTGTGGGGGAGGGAACCTTTTAGTTTAGTAATTTCAATTGTTTTCCTGTTAAAAAAAACCCAAAAACAAAAATTGTGTGTTTTTCAAATTTTGTGTGTTTATTTTACAATTTTCTGTGTGTTTTTGAAACTTTTGAGCTGAAATGATTCTCATCACCATTTTTAAATCCATATCAATAAGTGAAACAATTTACCCCTTGAAACTAAGCTTAAATGAATGCTGAAATGACTTTGTTTCAAGTTCAAATATTTAGTAATTTCATGCAAAGTACGCTGAATTTTGAATCCCATGCCAATCTCACTGTCTTTATATTTGAAATCACTTTCCTGTGAGGCTTCTAAACCATTATTTTCATATTCTTTACATTCACCTCACTTCTTGAGAGAGCCAAACCATACTTGATTTAACCAGAATTTGATCTATTCCTGTCAAAACTTGAGGGTTTGAGGTACTTGGGTTTAAATGATTGAGGCATTTGTTTGGTATTAAAACCCCTATTTCAAATAATCCTTTTTTATAATGGCCTACCTTGAATATTTAATCCTTGTAGCCCTTAGAAGCCATGCACAGCCTGTTAGGTTAAGCCACATTACAAGCCAATTTTCCCTATCCAACCAACTCTTGAAGTGAAATTGCATAATCTAGTTGAGCTTAAGTGTGGGGGAAGCTGTCTTGTGTTGTGCCACCAAATTATGTGATACTTTGGGTGGAAAATTAAATTCTGAAGAGATGTGTTTGCTGCTAAAGAAAGTCATTATATTGAAAGTTGTGCCTTTTCTGGAGCTTTCATGACAAGTGAAGCTGTGCCTTTTCTGGAGCTTCTAATTGAGGTGGAAAGCTGTGCCCATCTGGAGCTTTCAAGAAAATCATGTTCTAGAAGATTGACATTTTTTTATGCTGAAATGATGAATGGTGTAAACCTTTCATGACTTTTCATGATGATGGAGCTGAATTGATACTATGGGGATTGAAGAGAAGACCATATTTAAGTGAAAATTAGATTAATGCAATTTTGCTTTAAAAGAGTCAAGCCCTCCTCATTCAGCCTCAGAGTTTTTCACATCTTAATCCTACCAACCGAAAGCCACAGAACAACCCTGAAAAGTCCTCATGATAAACATATGTCCTTGACTCACATCGGGTAGCGATGTAGGAATCTATCAAGCCTATGGTGACCCTTGTATGAGTTTGGATGAGAAAGACATTTCAAAAAAATTGATATTTGAGTGATGAGAGAAAATTCAAGCGAGGTAAGTGTTTTGTGCATGGGTGGATAAATGAAGTGGAAATATATTGAATGATATAAATGGAGAACCTGAAATAAGGTTTTTTATGAGGCATGATATCTTTTTTATTCTTGGTGTGAAATTGATTGATCTTAAAGATATGTGTTTTAAAATTGGTTTTGATTTGATATTGATGTTTACTTGATATGAGGTTTTGCCCAGGTGTGCAAAAGGGTAAGTGTGGGGGAGTTGATAAAACACTATTTTATTGAATATTTTATTGATAATAAATGATATAATTTCCTCACATTGTGTTAAATATGTTTATTTATAAAATATTTGGGATTTGATCATTCATTTGAAAATTTGGTGAAAATTCCAGTTTTACCCTTAATAGTGCACTGTATTATTTCAAAGATAAATATTTTTATATTTATTATTTGAATTTGAAATTTTGTAACAGTGTTCCTAACTTAATTATCTACAACTTTTATTCATGACACTAAAGCTAAAGAGTTAATTTGGTTTTTGAAATTGGGCCATGAAGTCAAAGATGGGCTGGGCTCGCCAGAATGGAGAAGGTTATGTATTTGGGCCATATCCTCTACATACGGGCTTGGATTGAGCCCAAATTTTGAGGCAAGCTCGGGGACAAGATGTGGCAC
Source organism: Viscum album (assembly GCA_963277665.1). Taxonomy (NCBI): domain Eukaryota; kingdom Viridiplantae; phylum Streptophyta; class Magnoliopsida; order Santalales; family Viscaceae; genus Viscum; species Viscum album. The sequence continues at coordinate 1,887,448,505 of OY728146.1, read as the reverse complement.
AAATACTCCTTCTGGAAGGACGGTCAATTCACGCGTTTTGGAGGTCAAATGGGCGGTGCAAGTTTCATTAAAATATTTGGCCGAGATTTTGCATTCACACTTGAAACCACTTTAAACCTAGCCTCCCCTCCACTCTATAAATTAGTGATTTTCTCATTTGGAGAGGCTGGTTCGTGCATTGGGAGATTGGAGGCAGAGGAGAATTGGTTTCAACCAAATTCTCCAACCATTGTAAGAGAGGTATCTCTTGAAGCAAGGATCCTCTCATCGAAGCCTCCTTCTCTCCTTCATGTTGTAATTGTTTTGTTTGTGTAATAAACTTCTTTGTTCTTCTTTTATTTCTTCTCTTTTACTCTGTTTTATTTAAATTTATTCTTCTCTTAATCTTCCTCTTGGGGCTGGAATTCTTGAGTAGAAGCGATATTGGGTTATACCCATTATAAACCTTTGCACATGCAAAACGCTTCTACGATGATTACGCCACCCATGGAAGAGTAATTTTTAGTGATCGATCTATCTTCTACCATCTTCATTTAATTATTTTGAATCATTGAGCCTACTGTAATTCACTTAATATGATCCATGAATTATGCTTTTAAATTTTAAGAAACTAAGCAAGCAATTGAACAATTAATACAAAAACACGCGAGGTCGAGATTTTGTGCAAATTGTGAGAGTGCGAGCTTAATCGGTAATACAAGACCACTTGGGATAAATTTGTAGAGTTAAAATATAATCCCTAAACACAACTCATCCTCATTTCCAGAATGGATTTGTGCTCTAATTAACCACTGACCATAAGCTAACCTTAGAACAACAATCAAAGCAGGGTTCTGCGATTGCATGTTCCGAAGCTAGCCTAGGGTTTAAGTAATTCCATCTTTGTGGTTAAGTTAACTCTTGTAGGGTTCGAGGGTTAACAAATTAGAGGATCATAATTAAGTGGATATTAATTTAAATGATAATGATTAATATGTAAATGAAGAGGTAGAGTTAGATCGATTACGCCTTTTAAAATATTTTCTAAAAAAAAAACATCTTCTTGTTGTGTTATTTTAATCGGAATTCATTTCAAAACTAAAAACAAAAAAAATACAATCTTCTTCCAGCAAACTTCTTCTAGATTCATACACTATAAACAACCCCCATCCTTTTCTAGTAGTGTTTTTATTCTCTTTTATTTAATTTTTAGAATACCTCTAATAAGTTGTTTTAATTCACTTCCTCCTTTGAGAGACGACCTTGGTTAGCCCCCTATGCTACACCAAGTAAACTAAACATTAGCTTCATAGAGTGTTGTGCTTGGAGTTTTATCCAACGTAACTCACTTTTGAAGTTCTTTTGAGAGCGCGTGCGACAACGCTCTTTCAAATTGGCGCCGTTGCCGGGGAGGCAAGTAATTATTTCAACCAACTAGAGGTATTTATTTTATTTTACATTTTATTATTTTCCTCTCTTCTTTCTTCCTTCTTTACCCAATCTGATTTTTCATCCTCTTCTTTTATTTTCTCCTACTTCTTTGTGGACCATCAAATCAAACTTCTCATTTTTATTTTACTATGGTCCACCTTCTTTCTTTTCATTTTTATTTGATCTATGACACGAACTAATCCCGAAGATCTCTTAGATCTTGACCCTGAGATTGAACGTAGCCTTAGGGCACGAATCAGACATTCTCAGTCTACGGGAAGTTTCAACATTCAACCAGTTGGAGAATTACTCCAATATCAGAACATTGAAATTGGAAGCAATTCAAATTCAAACATAAAAGAGGAACCAATGGCTGATAATAATGGAAATGAACTTAATAGAACCATTCGAGAATTGGCTGCACCTGATATTAACTATCAACCAAATTGTATTGCATACCCAAATCTCGAATCGGACTTTGAACTAAAATCAGGGTTAATTCACTTACTTCCAAAGTTTCATGGCCTCTCTGGTGAGGATCCGAATAAACATTTGAAAGAATTTAATGTGGTTTGCTCAACCCTAAAACCTAAAAATGTCTCTGAAGATCAAATCAAACTAAGAGCATTCCCATTCTCACTTGATGGAGCTGCGAAAGATTGGATGTATTATTTACAACCCGAAGATGTAACTTGTTGGAACGATTTGAAACGTCTTTTCTTGCAGAGATTTTTTCCAGCATCAAGGACCACATCCATTCGTAAGGAGATCTCGGGGATCAAGCAAGCCCAAGGGGAGTCAATGTATGAGTACTGGGAGAGATTCAAGAAGTTGTGTGCAAGCTGTCCGCATCACCAAATCAGTGAGCAATTACTCATCCAGTACTTCTATGAAGGACTCACACCCATGGAGAGGAGCATGGTGGATGCTGCAGCTGGAGGAGCATTGGTGGACAAGACACCAGTAGCTGCACGAGCATTGATCGACAAGATGGCCCAAAACTCCCAACAATTTGGTGATAGAGGTACACCACATGTTCGAGGAGTACATCAAGTAAGTCCTTCTTCTCTTGAAAGTCATTTGATTGATACTAAGTTAGAAGAATTGACAACTATGGTGAGGCAGATTGCATTGGCACAAAAGACATCTCTACCCCCTCCTTCAAGGCCTTGTGGTATTTGCACTGAGACAAGCCACCCGACTGACTGTTGCCCACAACTCCAAGAAACAGAAGATTGTGCAGCAGTGTTCCCTGGGAGACCATTTCAGCAGCAACAACAACAACCATATCCCCAAAAGAAGTTCGATCCAACATTCAACCAAGGGTGGAAAGATCATCTGGACATGAGGTATGGCTCTGGACAACAACAAAGGCCCCCCTTTCAACAAAACTTCCAGCAGCCTCCACCTTACCAACAGGGTTTCCAACAACCCCAAAGGAGATTTGAAGCTCAAACATCAACAAGTCAGCAACAAGGGAATCTCCAACCCAAGGTAGACTCTAACACTGATGATCTTTTGAAACAAATTGTTCTTAATCAACAGAATGAGCTGAAAAGTCAAGGTTCAGAGCTGAGGGAGTTGAAGACTCAAATGAGCTAGATTGCCACCGCCCTCCATGAACTTGTAAGTAAGAATTCTGGAAATCTACCTTCCCAAACCACTCCAAATCCAAAGGGGAATGTTAGTGCCATAACATTGAGAAGTGGGAAGCAAATGAACGATACAGTTGTACCTACCATTCCACCGGGATTCACCTCAACTTCAGAGAAGCCACATTCCATACCAACTGATGAACAATCCAAGGAGAAAGATAAAGGTAAGAAAAAGATTGATGATATTCCTCCTAAACCACTTCCTTTTCCAAACAGGGTTGTTCAAACCAAGAAGATGGCTAAAGAAGCAATGCAAAAGGAGGTTTTGGACACATTCAAGCGTGTGGAGATCAACATTCCTCTACTCGAAGCCATTAAGCAAATCCCAAGGTATGCCAAATTTTTAAAAGAACTTTGTACCAATCGAAGAGGGCTCAAGGGAAATGAGAGGATCAACCTTGGAAGGAATGTCTCAGCACTCATTACACCAACTCTAGCAATGCCAACAAAGTGCAAGGATCCCGGGACATTCACCATCCCATGCACCATAGGGGAGTTTCACTTCTCTGATGCTCTTTGTGATTTAGGAGCTTCAATAAATGTGATGCCTCACTCTGTTTTCTCTTCATTGCAGATTGGTGAGCTCAAGCCTACAAGGGTAGTGGTGCAGCTAGCGAATAGAGCTACAGCATATCCGGCTGGTGTCCTTGAAGATGTGTTGGTAAAGGTAAAGGACATGATCTTCCCTGCTGATTTCTATGTACTAAACATGGAAGATGACCAGGTAAGTTCTCATGCCCCTATCATTCTTGGTAGACCCTTCCTCAAAACTTCTAAGACCATTATCAATGTTCATGAGGGTACTCTTTCCATGGAATTCGGGGATGAAATCGTGAGGTTTAAAATCCTGGATTCTATGAAGTACCCACCAGAGGAACACTCAGCATTCTTTCTCTCTCATTCTGAGTCTCCATGTGATAGTCCCTCTATTTTTGATTCCCAATCTCTTGGGGACTATTCACTTCTTAATGAAATAATGAGTATTGGGTCCAACTTGATGTCTCATTCTACTTCATCCCCTTTAATTCATTATCTTTCTGATCTTGGGATTGGTTCATTTGTCCAATCATATTCGAATTCTGAGCATGTATACTCTGATTATGATATGGCTGCTAATTTTTCTGATGGATTTGATGCATTGTTCTCTCATTCAGATGATATGTATGATTGTGCACAGATGTCTACGCCACTCATGCTTCCATCCATTCAGCAGCCACCATCACTGGAACTAAAGCCATTGCCACCAAATCTCAAATACTCATACTTGTTAAGTGGTGAAAAATTACCTGTTATCATTGCTAACAATCTCTCTTTTGAACATGAAGAAAAACTTTTGAATCTTTTGAGGGAGAACATCAGGGCAATCGGGTGGACCTTGGCTGACATATCAGGTATTAGCCCCTCCATTTGCATGCATAGGATTCTTTTGGAAGATGGAGCTAAACCGGTGAGGCAAACACAAAGGAGACTCAATCCAACCCTTCTGGAGGTTGTTAAAAAAGAGGTTGAAAAATTGCTCGAGGCAGGTATAATCTATCCAATTTCAGATTCTCAGTGGGTAAGTCCTATTCAGGTTGTGCCTAAGAAAAGTGGTGTTACTGTTGTTAAAAATGAGAAAGATGAGTTAGTTCCAATGAGGGTACAAAACAGTTGGCGCGTGTGTATTGATTATAGGAAACTAAATCATTCCACTCGCAAAGATCATTTCCCCCTCCCATTTATTGATCAGATGCTTGAGAGACTAGCTGGGAAGACACACTATTGTTTCTTGGATGGATTTTCTGGATATTTTCAGGTTCCTATAGTTCCGGAGGATCAGGAGAAGACTACATTCACCTGTCCCTTTGGGAAATTTGCCTATCGGAGGATGCCATTTGGACTTTGCAATGCCCCAGGTACCTTCCAGAGATGCATGGTGAGTATTTTTTCTGATTTTATTGAGACCTGCATGGAGGTATTTATGGATGATTTTACAGTGTATGGATCTTCATTTGATGAATGTCTAAGTAGTTTGGAAAATGTGTTGAATCGTTGTATTGAGAAGAATCTAGTCCTGAACTTTGAAAAGTGTCATTTCATGGTAGAGCATGGCATTGTCTTAGGGCATGTAGTGTCAAAACATGGGATAGAGGTTGATAGATCTAAGGTAGACATCATTTCATCCTTACCCTACCCTTCATGTGTGCGTGATGTTCGATCATTCCTTGGACATGCTGGATTTTATCGACGCTTCATCAGAGATTTTAGTAAGATCGATCTACCCTTATCTCGATTGCTTCAAAAAGATATTGACTTCAATTTTGATGATTCATGCAGGGTATCATTTGATGAGCTAAAGAAGTGTCTGACCACTCCACCGATCATACAGCCCCCACGGTGGGAGATTCCTTTTGAGCTTATGTGTGACGCCTCCAACTTCGCGGTTGGAGCTGTCTTATCTCAGAGGGTGGAGGGACGTTCACATGTGATCGCCTATGCATCGAGGACACTAGATTCAGCCCAATCAAACTACACCACAACAGAAAAGGAGTTTCTTGCTGTTATATTTGCTTTAGATAAATTTCGTTCATATTTATTGGGCTCTAAAGTAGTTGTTTTTTCTGACCATGCAGCTTTGAGGTACCTCCTAAAGAAGCCAGATGCAAAGCCACGACTTATCCGTTGGATGCTACTTCTTCAAGAGTTTGACCTTGAGATAAAGGATAAGAAGGGGTCAGAGAATTTGGTGGCAGACCACATGAGTAGGCTTACTCACACACTAGAGGGTGACACCTTGGACCAGGTACCACTTCGGGACACTTTCCCCGATGAGCATCTCTATACCATCTCAGGTAAGCATCCTTGGTATGCTGATTTAGTTAATTACATTGTTGGCTCTGAAATCCCAGTAAATTTGAAGAAGCATCAAGTCCAAAAATTAAAAAGTGAGTCTAGGTATTATGTGTGGGATGATCCATACCTCTGGCGCATGTGTAGTGACCAAGTCATTAGTAGGTGTGTTCCCGATCATGAGTTTGAGTCTGTTTTGCATTTCTGTCATACACTTGCTTGTGGTGGACACTTTGGACCCCAACGGACAGCTAGGAAGGTTTTAGACTCAGGATTATATTGGCCTAGTTTATTCCATGATTCCCATGTATTTTGTAAGTCATGCTCTCGTTGCCAACACACTGGAAACATTTCAAGAAGACACGAGATGCCCCAACAACCCATTTTATTCTGTGAGATTTTTGACGTTTGGGGAATTGATTTTATGGGACCTTTTCCTAGTTCATTTGGTTTCTTGTATATCCTTGTTGCTGTCGATTATGTGAGTAAATGGGTGGAGGCCAAGGCCACCAGGACTGACGATTCTCATGTTGTTGTGGATTTTGTCAAAGCACAAATTTTTTGCAGGTTTGGAGTACCAAAGGCCATCATCAGTGACCAAGGGACACACTTTTGCAATAGGAATTTTGCGTCCCTCCTTCGGAAGTATGGGGTGACACACAAAACATCAACACCATACCACCCCCAAACAAATGGCCAGGCTGAGGTTTCAAATCGTGAGTTGAAACAAATCTTGGAGAAAACCGTGCAGCCAAATAGGAAGGATTGGAGCAAGCGCTTGGATGATGCATTGTGGGCTTATAGGACAGCATACAAGACCCCCATTGGTATGTCCCCATTTCGGATTGTTTTTGGGAAAGCGTGTCATCTCCCCGTGGAAGTCGAGCATCGGGCATATTGGGCTATAAAGAAATGTAACATGGATTTGGCCCAAGCTGGAATTCAAAGGAAGTTGCAAATTCAAGAGCTTGAGGAGATTCGCCTGTCATCATATGAGAACTCAAGGCTCTACAAGGAAAGATCAAAAGCAGCTCATGACAAAATGATCCAACAAAGGGAGTTTCATTTTGGAGAGAAAGTCCTTCTCTATAGTTCACGACTGAAGTTGATGCCTGGTAAGTTGCGTTCCAGATGGTTAGGTCCTTATATTGTGTCTAATGTTTTTCCTTATGGTGCAGTGGAGATCACACAAGAGGACACTGGAAGGAGCTTTACAGTCAATGGGAAACGTTTGAAGAGATACATTGAGGGACATCCTACTGATGCAGTGGATTTTATCACACTGCATGACCCCATCATCACTTGATCACATCAGGCTGTTCCTAACCCTTTCACTTTTATATTATTTGTCCTATTTAAAAATTCTGCATTTCATGTGCATATATCATCTCACGGGTTCACATTGAGGACAATGCAATATTTTAAGTGTGGGGGAGGGAACCTTTTAGTTTAGTAATTTCAATTGTTTTCCTGTTAAAAAAAACCCCAAAACAAAAATTGTGTGTTTTTCAAATTTTGTGTGTTTATTTTACAATTTTCTGTGTGTTTTTGAAACTTTTGAGCTGAAATGATTCTCATCACCATTTTTAAATCCATATCAATAAGTGAAACAATTTACCCCTTGAAACTAAGCTTAAATGAATGCTGAAATGACTTTGTTTCAAGTTCAAATATTTAGTAATTTCATGCAAAGTACGCTGAATTTTGAATCCCATGCCAATCTCACTGTCTTTATATTTGAAATCACTTTCCTGTGAGGCTTCTAAACCATTATTTTCATATTCTTTACATTCACCTCACTTCTTGAGAGAGCCAAACCATACTTGATTTAACCAGAATTTGATCTATTCCTGTCAAAACTTGAGGGTTTGAGGTACTTGTGTTTAAATGATTGAGGCATTTGTTTGGTATTAAAACCCCTATTTCAAATAATCCTTTTTTATAATGGCCTACCTTGAATATTTAATCCTTGTAGCCCTTAGAAGCCATGCACAGCCTGTTAGGTTAAGCCACATTACAAGCCAATTTTCCCTATCCAACCAACTCTTGAAGTGAAATTGCATAATCTAGTTGAGCTTAAGTGTGGGGGAAGCTGTCTTGTGTTGTGCCACCAAATTATGTGATACTTTGGGTGGAAAATTAAATTCTGAAGAGATGTGTTTGCTGCTAAAGAAAGTCATTATATTGAAAGCTGTGCCTTTTCTGGAGCTTTCATGACAAGTGAAGCTGTGCCTTTTCTGGAGCTTCTAATTGAGGTGGAAAGCTGTGCCCATCTGGAGCTTTCAAGAAAATCATGTTCTAGAAGATTGACATTTTTTTATGCTGAAATGATGAATGGTGTAAACCTTTCATGAATTTTCATGATGATGGAGCTGAATTGATACTATGGGGATTGAAGAGAAGACCATATTTAAGTGAAAATTAGATTAATGCAATTTTGCTTTAAAAGAGTCAAGCCCTCCTCATTCAGCCTCAGAGTTTTTCACATCTTAATCCTACCAACCGAAAGCCACAGAACAACCCTGAAAAGTCCTCATGATAAACATATGTCCTTGACTCACATCGGGTAGCGATGTAGGAATCTATCAATCCTATGGTGACCCTTGTATGAGTTTGGATGAGAAAGACATTGCAAAAAAATTGATATTTGAGTGATGAGAGAAAATTCAAGCGAGGTAAGTGTTTTGTGCATGGGTGGATAAATGAAGTGGAAATATATTGAATGATATAAATGGAGAACCTGAAATAAGGTTTTTTATGAGGCATGATATCTTTTTTATTCTTGGTGTGAAATTGATTGATCTTAAAGATATGTGTTTTAAAATTGGTTTTGATTTGATATTGATGTTTACTTGATATGAGGTTTTGCCCAGGTGTGCAAAAGGGTAAGTGTGGGGGAGTTGATAAAACACTATTTTATTGAATATTTTATTGATAATAAATGATATAATTTCCTCACATTGTGTTAAATATGTTTATTTATAAAATATTTGGGATTTGATCATTCATTTGAAAATTTGGTGAAAATTCCAGTTTTACCCTTAATAGTGCACCGTATTATTTCAAAGATAAATATTTTTATATTTATTATTTGAATTTAAAATTTTGTAACAGTGTTCCTAACTTAAGTATCTACAAGTTTTATTCAGGACACTAAAGCTAAAGAGTTAATTTGGTTGTTGAAATTGGGCCATGAAGTCAAAGATGGGCTGGGCTCGCCAGAATGGAGAAGGTTCTGTATTTGGGCCATATCCTCTACATACGGGCTTGGATTCAGCCCAAATTTTGAGGAAAGCTCGGGGACATGATTTGGCAAAAATAATCCTTCTGGAAGGCCGGTCAATTCACGCGTTTTTGAGGTCAAATGGGCGGTTCAAGTTTCATTAAAATATTTGGCCGAGATTTTGCATTCACACTTGAAACCACTTTAAACCTAGCCTCCCCTCCACTCTATAAATTAGTGATTTTCTCATTTGGAGAGGCTGGTTCGTGCATTGGGAGATTGGAGGCAGAGGAGAATTGGTTTCAACCAAATTCTCCAACCATTGTAAGAGAGGTAGCTCTTGAAGCAAGGATCCTCTCATCGAAGCCTCCTTCTCTCCTTCATGTTGTAATTGTTTTGTTTGTGTAATAAACTTCTTTGTTCTTCTTTTATTTCTTCTCTTTTCCTCTGTTTTATTTAAATTTATTCTTCTCTTAATCTTCCTCTTGGGGCTGGAATTCTTGAGTAGAAGCGATATTGGGTTATACCCATTATAAACCTTTGCACATGCAAAACGCTTCTACGATGATTACGCCACCCATGGAAGAGTAATTTTTAGTGATCGATCTATCTTCTACCCTCTTCATTTAATTATTTTGAATCATTGAGCCTACTGTAATTCACTTAATATGATCCATGAATTATGTTTTTAAATTTTAAGAAACTAAGCAAGCAATTGAACAATTAATACAAAAACACGCGAGGTCGAGATTTTGTGCAAATTGTGAGAGTGCGAGCTTAATCGGTAATACAAGACCACTTGGGATAAATTTGTAGAGTTAAAATATAATCCCTAAACACAACTCATCCTCATTTCCAGAATGGATTTGTTCTCTAATTAACCACTGACCATAAGCTATCCTTAGAACAACAATCAAAGCAGGGTTCTGCGATTGCATGTTCCGAAGCTAGCCTAGGGTTTAAGTAATTCCATCTTTGTGGTTAAGTTAACTCTTGTAGGGTTCGAGGGTTAACAAATTAGAGGATCATAATTAAGTGGATATTCATTTAAATGATAATGATTAATATGTAAATGAAGAGGTAGAGTTAGATCGATTACGCCTTTTAAAATATTTTCTAAAAAAAACATCTTCTTGTTGTGTTATTTTAATCGGAATTCATTTCAAAACTAAAAACAAAAAAAATACAATCTTCTTCCAGCAAACTTCTTCAAGATTCATAAACTATAAACAACCCCCATCCTTTTCTAGTAGTGTTTTTATTCTCTTTTATTTAATTTTTAGAATACCTCTAATAAGATGTTTTAATTCACTTCCTCCTTTGAGAGACGACCTTGGTTAGCCCCCTATGCTACACCAAGTAAACTAAACATTAGCTTCATAGAGTGTTGTGCTTGGAGTTTTATCCAACGTAACTCACTTTTGAAGTTCTTTTGAGAGCGCGTGCGACAACGCTCTTTCAGCGACGTCCTTGGTATGGTTGGAGACAATCCAGCACCATAAAATCCACTAAGAAAAAAAATACATGGATTACAATGAGTAGGATATACCCTTACACTCATGAAGCACTATGAAACAATCACTCCAGTGTGTGTGCACCCTCTTAGAACAATTGGGCAAAGTCTCTTTTCTTGTAACAACTTATGTTACCTGCACTTCCTTTCAAATACACAAGTGTAAGCAAGTTCAGCACAAATCTTTAAATCCTTACCCAGAATAAAGGCAAGGACTCCTTGGACTTGAGATAGATCAATTATAGTCCGAACTTCCCATTCTGAATCTCCACTCTGAATTCTTCACTCCAAAATCTCCACTCTGAATTTTCTTCTTCACTATGATTCTTCAATCCGAGTCTTCTTCAGTCCGAGAAACTCAATACGGTGACAACCAGTACTGGTTCCCCATTCCGAGTCTCCACTCTGAAATCCTCCACTCCGAATTCTCCACTCCGAATTCTCCACTCCAAATTCTCCACCTTGAATTCTCCACTCCGAATTCTCCACTCTGAATTATCCACTCCTAATTCTCCACTCTGAATTTTCTTCTTCACTCTGAATTCTCTACTCTGAATTCTTCTTCACTCTGAATTCTCCACTCCGAATTATTTACTCCGAATTTTCTCAATCTAAGAAACTCAATATGGTGTTGACCAGTATCAAATTTTTGGTTTCAATTGAGACTGCACTGAAACTCTATCATCCAAGCACTTATTTCTCTCTCTAGATTATTAGAGCTTCTCTCACTACTTAATAATCACCCACTCACTTTTTACCCTGATCTCCTTTTATAGGTGCTCCAAAGACTGCTTAGGCGGGAAACCAGAATATTTTCCCGCTTACTTAAATTCACCCAAATCTTAATTTTTCTTGAAATATCAGAGTAATTAAGACTTTTTAAATGCTTCTAGAAACTTCTCGAATCTTCCTCCACTTCTCTTGATTTAGAACTTTGGCCTTTTTCGAATCCGACCTTCTGGATTCTCGGCATCAAATTCTTGGATCCACCCTTCTGGATTCTCGGTACCACATTCTCAGATCCACCCTTCTTGGCATGACTTTCTCGGATTCACCCTTCATGTCAAGAATTTCTCAGATTCACCCTTCTTGAATCTTCGGTATGACCCCATTTCAATTTTCGGCATGACTCTTCATCACTTCTCGGTATGGCTTTTGGTTCTCAGAACAGCTCTTCCTGATTCTCAGAATAGATCTTCCTGATTCTCGGAATGGCGCTTCCTGATTCTCAGAATGACTTTTGGTTCTTGATAATACTTCTGCGATTCTCAATACGGCTTTCTAGTTCTCGGTGCAACTTCTTCAATCATCGATACTGGAGATTTTGAATTATTTGAATGACTCCTCTAGATCTCGGTATGACTTCACCACCCAACTTTTTTTTTCATCGTGAGTACTTGCATATACTCACAAACTTAGAGTTACAAAACAGAAAAGTATCGTCACAATCAAGTTTTTTGGTTCCGAACTTCTCAACTTCCAGACTCCGAATTCCAGATTCTGAATTTCAGACTCTAAATTCCAGACTCTGAATTCCAGATTCTGAATTTCAGACTCTTAATTCCAGAATCCGATTTCCAAGTTTCCTTACTTTATGAAAATTTCCTCAAGATCATCAAAAGACAATCCATGCAAACAAACTCTTCCTTCAGTTTGGTCCTAACAATCCCCCCCTTTGGATTTTGTTGTCAACCAAGTTTTCATAAATCACCAAACTTTGAAGCCTCAAGAAATGGAGTACTTATCAATAATTCTAAGCCTACATGAGCTAACTAATTGTAGGAAATAAGAATTATTGATAGAAAAACCATGCTATACATTAGGTAGTGAATATGACATCTTCATCTTCCTTACATCTTCAGCTTCATACATCCTGCAAACAACTTCAAGTTCTTTCCTACAACCACTCCAACAAACAGTTAGAATAGTTTACATACACAATCAGTGCTAAGTTCACATCTTACCCACAACTCTCTCTTTTAACAAATAGATTTATGATACAAACAACTTCTCCCCCTTGAAAAAACAATCCAGAGGTAATAAGAGAGATGGGATGGAACAACATACCTTATCCTTGAAGAGGAACAGGTTGGACACCCATGTTCAACCTCAATCTTGAGAATGATTCCTTTGGAAGAGGTTTCGTGAATATATCAGGAACTTTTTCGGTGGATGAAACATATTCAAGTTTAAGTTCATTATTCTCCACATGCTCTTTGATGAAATGATATTTGATGTCAATATGCTTTGAACGAGAATGTTGGACTGGATTCTTGGTAAGATTAATTGTGCTTTGATTATCACAGCCCAAGAGAAAGGGCAGCTTCACTTCAACTAACAAATCTTCCAACTGTGTCTTCATCCAGATAAGTTGAGTAGCGGCCATGGTGGCAGCAACATATTCATCTTCAACCGTACTAAGTGTCACAAAATTTTTCTTCTTTGAGTGCCAGCCCACACAACTTTTTCCTATAAAGAACACTCCACCAGATGTGGATCTTCTATCATCAACATTTCCTGCCCAATCTGCATCTGAATATCCAAATAAATCAATGGTATTTGATCCACTATAATTGATTATGAATTCTGTTGTCCCTTTTATGTATCTGAGAAATCTTTTTCCAGCAACAAGATGTGATTCTTTAGGAGCACTCTGAAATCTTTCACATAAGGTAACAGAAAAAACAATATCTGGTCTTGATGCAGTCAGGTATAAAAAAAATTCCAATCAACTTTTGATATTCTTTCTGATCAACTTATTTTCCTTTATCATCTTTTCTTAGCTTCATTCCCACTGAGATAGGAGTTGATACAAGTTTTGATTTTTCCATCCCAAACTTCTTAATAAGTTCCTTAACATACTTTTCTTGGGAGAGAAAAATGAATTCTTTCTGTTGAAAAATTTGTAACCCAAGAAAGTATCTCATTTCACCCAACAGGGACATCTCAAAGAAATTCTTCATTTCTTCAGCAAACCTTTCAAAGATTCTTTCATAATTCCCAGCAAAAATAATGTTGTTAACATAGACAATCATAATGAGAGAAAGATCTTGGCTTTCCTTGATATATAGATTGCTATAAAACCTCCCTTTCTTGAATTTCATCTTCTTTAAGCAGATATCTAGTTTGGAATACCATGCTCTTGGAGCTTGCTTTAGCCCATTCAAGGATTTCTTCAACCTGCACACATAACTTTCATATTTCCCAACAACAAAGCCACATGGTTTCTCAATATAAACTTCTTCTTTGAGATCACCATTAAGAAATGTGGATTTAAAATCCATTGGAAAAAATTTTTAGCCTCATTGTGCAGCAATATCAATAAAGATTCGGATAATTTCTAATCTGGATACCAGAGAAAAGGTTTTATCAAATTCAATTCCTTCAATCTGAGAGTAGCCCTTGCAAACCAATCTTGCTTTATTTCTAATAACTTCACCTTCTTCATTCAACTTGTTCAGGAAGACCCATTTGGTGCCAATAATGTTCTTACTTTCAGGCTTGGGTACGAGTTCCCATGTGTCATTCTTTTCAATCTGATCTAATTCTTCATTCATGGCTTGAACCCATTCTGGATGCTCAAAGGCTTCTTTAACATCATTTGGTTCCACTTTGGAATACAAGGAAGTATGTGATATAGAATTACTTGTTCTTCTTGTTTGAACCATGTGACATTGATCAACAATAATATTCTAAGATTGCTCTTTTTTCATCATCCTTAGATAAGTTTTTTGTGTGCCTTCCTCATTACTTGATATGGCTGAATCTGATTCTTCATCTTGATTAGGATTACAATTCATTGCATCCTTATCAGAATCGTTAACTTCATCTTCCTCATCTTCCTTCTCTATCTGGACATGATTATCTTTTCATGGAGTTTCAATGACTTTTACATCAACTGCATCCACAATTCTTCATATTTCTTTGTTGAAGCATCTATAACCTCTTCCCTTTAGTGCATATCCAAGAAAAATTCCTTCTTCTCCTTTCTGCTCGAATTTTCAACTACTTCCACCTTTCTTCTTTATAATGCATGGGCTCCCAAGAACTTTAGCATGATTAATACTTGGATTAATTCCATATAAAAGTTCATATGGATTGTTGTTTAATTGAGGCCTGTAGAAACATAGATTTTGAATATAAACAGTTGTACTTGTATCTTGCCTCAAAAAATAATGAGTATGGCCATGTTCAAGCAACATGGTTCTTCCCATTTCCACCAAGCTTCTGTTCTTCCTTTCAGCAACCCCATTTTGTTGAGGTGTATTTGTAGCACTATATTCATGATGAATCCCATGCTTCTCAAGATATTCTTCAAATTCTTCACTTCTATACTCACCACCATTATCTGTTCTCAACTTCTTCACAGAGTACTCACATTCTTTCTCATCTTTCCTTCTAAAGCTTTTAAACATTTTCTGGTCATCTGACTTGTGATTCACAAACATAACACACGTAATGCGATTAAAATCATCAATGAAAGTGATGAAGTACTTGACTACATTTGTTTATTGTTTTCTCATCAGCCCACATATATCAGAATTTATTAGTTCAAGGGGTTGTTTAGAAAAAATGTCAACCTTCTTATGCACAACACTTCTAATCATTCCTTTCTGACAGGTAGTGAACACCAATATCTTCTTCTTGGAAAATCTAGAATATCTCGAACACTGTCCCTTTGAGATAACTTGCTCATATTTCTCTAACACATGTTTCCAAGTCTTCTGTTCCACAACTGATTTTCTTCCACTATGCTCATGTAACAAGAGTTTTTTAAATTTCCAACTTGAAACAGATTTCCTTTGGTTCATTTGCTTCTTATAACAATCTTCCCATCCTCTCCACTTTTCACAATAAATCCATATTTATTGAAGATAACTTTGTTACCCTCATCACATAATTATGATACACTCAGCAAGTTGTGCTTCAGCCCATCAACATATAGAGTTTTCTTAGACTTCAATTTTTCCTTCCCAATAATGGCTGATCCAACACCTTTGATTTTTAAAGATTTATCATTTCCAAATGTCACAGTGCCTTCTTAAAACTTTTTCACAGTCTTTAGCAACTTCAAGTCTCCTGTCATATGTGAAGAACACCAACTATCAAGTATCCAAGGTCGTTCTTCCTTTGCAACTTTTAGAGCAGTTTCAACAACAATATCTTTTTCTTCTTTCACTTCTTTCTTCTCCTTAAACTTTTGAGAATTAAGAACTTTTTGTTGAGCTGGTAACAGCCCAAGACATCCTTTAGCAAGATGTCCAGGTTCTTCACACCTTTCGCAAATAGTCTCTAGAGGCTGAAACCTATTGTCTGTCTTGACTTCATTCTTCTCAAATTTCCTCAAGAAAACCTTTTAATTCATTTTCCTTTAAGGATATTGACTCCCCCTCAATCTCTAGTTTTCATAACATATGGGGTGGTGGTAATAATGTTTATTCAACCAACACATAATCGTTGTATGCCCAAATCCACCACAATACCAACAGTACCCATAGAAGGAGTACTTTCCTCTAAAGATTTTGTTCTGGTACTTCTTTGTTACTTTTTATTCATCCCCACAAACCATTCTTTTGTTAGCAAGATTGTTCTGCTGGAATTCTACCTACTCTGATTTTGCTTGTTTTTCACCAGTGTTAGACTTAGGTTTCCTTGAAACTTCAGATATCCCATTAACGTTGGTCTTGGCCACATAAGTAACTTTCTCAGTATTCTTCTTCACAGAAACCACCTTATTCTTATATTGAATTTTCTCAGAATGTGCTTGTTGAGAGCATTCCCCAACATCAATAGTTGAGTTTTGAAAACAAATGTTTTTTTATACAACTTCAGAGAGCTTCTTTTGAATGAGTTATAATTCTTCCTCTTTTGCCTTCAGCTCAACTCTCATGTGCTCATTTTGATTTTTCTCATATTCAAGAGACTTCTTCAAGTCTTCAAGCTCATTATTAAGTTCTTATTTATCATTGGATTTATTGGATGATGAGAAACATTCATCTTCCATCTTTTTGTTAAGCTTCTCCAGCCTTTTGATCTTCCTTAAACATTCCTTCAATTCTTCTTTTAGATGCATCTCTAGCTGAGTTTCTTCTTCTTCCGAGCTACTGCTTCTGAAATCCTCATCATTCACTATTGAAATGAAATTATTCTCAACACCATGCTCGACTGATTTTTCAGATTCAGCATCACTTTCTTCATCTTCCTCATTTATGGATAGGAATCCTTTTCTCTTGGATTTGAAAAACTTACTTTCTTTCCCTGACTTTCCTTTACCACCCTGCTTCTTCCATAACTTTCTTGGCTTTATTTCTTCTTCATCAATTTCTCCTTCATTCTCCCTTTGACAATAGTTAGCCGTAAAGTGACCAATGCCTCCACATTCAAAACACTTCAAGGGAAGTTTTCCCTTGTATTTCTTTGTTCGTATTTTAACATTTTTTGAAAACAAGGATAAAATAACGTTAATATTTTTACATACCTCACTTTCAGAGTCAGAGTAACCACCATATTCTTCAGTAAATATCTTCTTAGACTTCTCCTTTTTCATGGATTTGAAAGATAATTCTCTGTAAACCTTTTTCTTGATCTTCATAGCCTTTTCCCTTCTCATCTAATAAGTAATGAGTGTGCTATGCAAATCATCAAGAGATAGAGTCTATGAGTCTCTGTCTTTTAATGAAGATAACTTCACCTCAAATTTATCAAGAAGAATCTTCAAGATTTTTTCCACCACAATAGAGTCTTTCAGCTCTTCACCTAGACATCTGATGGTACTAACAATATCGTTTACCCTGGTGAAGAAATCCCCAAAAAATTCATGCTCTCCCATCTTCAAGTCTTTATACTTCAATCTCCAGATTTGAATTTTTTCCTTCTTGACTTTTGTATTTCCTTCCAATATGTTTTTCAGTTTTTCCCATATACCTTTGGCTATGGATAGTCCTTTTACTCATAATAATTCACTTTTAGAAAGTGAATATAATATAGCATTCTTGGATCTTCTATCATTCTCAAGAAACTTGTTGTCAACGGGTGTAAGTGGAACATTGTCTTCAATGGGGGGAAACCCAACTGTTGCAGCTTCAAGAAATTCATAACTAATAAACATGAGATATGGTAGCTTTATATCCTTCCAGATGTGATAGTTCTTCCCATCGAATACTGAAATGCTTTTATTATTCACACAATTCAGATTCTCCATCAGCAAGGAAAACAAAGTCAACCTAGCTCTAATACCACATGTAAGGACCCAACTGGAGTAATGAACCACTGAGGGGGGGGGGGGGTGCATCAGTGGTACCCCTTTTTCTTCTTTAAATTTCCCTTAATGTTGAGAATAACCTTTGTCTCTTGTTAAGGATATAATTCCATACTGAGAAACAAACAAGCACACATCCAGAGAAACACATCAATTTACAAGGTTCACTATTCAATAAGAATAGCAACATCCTTGGTATGGTTGGAAACAATCCAGAACCATACAATCCACTAAGAAAACAATCCTTAGATTATAATGGGTAGGATATATCCTTACACTCATGAAGTACTGTGAAACAATCACTCAAGTGCGTGTGCACCCTCTTAGCACAATACGGCAAAGTCACTTTTCTTGTAACAACTTATGTTACCTGAACTTACTTTCAAATACACAAGTCTTAGCAAGTTCAGCACAAATATTCACTTCCTTACCCAGAAGAAAGGCAATGACTCCTTGGACTTGAGATAGATCAACTACAGTCCAAAATTCCCATTCTAAATTTCCACTCTGAATTCTTCACTCCGAATTCTCCACTCCAAATTCTTCACTCCAAAATCTCCACTCTGAATTTTCTTCTTCACTCTGATTATTCAATCCGAGTCTTCTTCAGTCTGAGAAACTCAATACGGTGACAGCTAGTACTTATTCCCCATTCCGAGTCTCCACTCTGAATCCTCCACTCCAAATCCTCCACTCCGAATTCTCCACTCCTAATTCTCCACACCTAATTCTCCTCTCCTAATTCTCCACTATGAATTCTCCACTCCGAATTCTCCACTCTGAATTTTCTTCTTCACTCTGAATTCTCCACTCCGAATTATTATTCACTCTGAATTCTACACTCTAAATTCTTTACTCTGAATTTTCTCAATATGAGAAACTCAATACGGTGTTGTCTAGTATCAAATTTTTCGTTTCAACTGAGACTGTACTAAAACTCTATCGGCCAAGAACTTCTTTATCTCTCTAAATTATCAAAGCTTCTCTCACTGATTAATCATCACCCACTCACTTTGTACCCTTATCTATTTTCATAGGTTCTCCAAAGTGTTCTTAGGCAGGAAACCAAAATATTTTCCCACTTGCATAAATTCACTCAAATCTTATTTTCTCTTAAAATCATGGAGTAATAAAGACTTTGTCAATGCTTATGGAAACTTCTCAAATCTTCCTCCACTTCTTTTGATTTAGAACTTTGGCCTTTTCTGGATCCGACCTTCTGGTTTATCAACTCACATTCTTGGATCCACCCTTCTGGCTTCTCAGTACCACATTCTCAGATCCACCCTTCTTGGAATGACTTTCTCGGATTCACCCTTCTTATCATGACTTTCTCAGATTCACCCTTCTTGAATCTTCGGTATGACTACATTTCAATTCTCGACATGACTCTTCATCACTTATCGATATGGCTTTTGGTTCTTGGAATGGCTCTTCCAAATTCTCAGAATGGCTCTTCCTGATTCTCGAAATGGCTCTTCCTGATTCTCAGAATGACTTTTGGTTCTCGAAACGACTTCTTCGATTCTCGATATGACGTTCTGGTTCTCGGTGCAACTTCATCAATCATCAATACCAGAGATTTTGAATTCTTAGAATGAATCCTCTAAAACTTGATATGACATCACCAACCAACTTTTTAATTCATTGTGAGTACTTGAATATACTCACAAACTTAGAGTTACAAAATTGAAAAGCATCGTTACACTTAAATTTCCTAGTTTCGAACTTCTCAACTTCCAGACTCCGAATTCCAAATTCCGAATTTCAGACTCTGAATTCCAGAATCCGAATTCCAGATTTCGAATTTCAGACTCTAAATTCTAGACTCCAAATTCTAGGTGTCCTTCCTTTATGAAAACTTCCTAAAGATCAACAAAATACAATCCATTCAAACAAAGTCTTCCTTTAGTTTGGTCCTAACTCCCACAGTTTGGAAAACCAATAGTATATCCTATATCAATGGATTTCTAGTCTATTACAATGGTTCCAAACCATATTTATAGCTCCTTTATCTAGTTATATCCAACCTTTAATATATCATAAACATTAGTCATGACATAAATTATTATCACTCCAAAATATAAGATTGAGAAGAGTGTGAAATCATCATAATTTATGAACCATAATCGCATATGATAAAATTATGGAACTAAAAAAGGTATAGAAACCATTTCATTTGTCAAGGTTAACTATCAATACTATCAAAAATAGTGGACCATGCCTCATCACATATTTTTTATTTTGGATCAAGGCTATTTTCCTATTTTCCATTATCAATCATGCCCAACGACTTATTTCCCATTATTATCTCATGAAATATAATGATTTAACTAATTAATTGGGGGAAGATATATGGCCCAAAAATAACATAATAAATCGCATACATATGTTTTCCACAAGATCATGAATTATGCATCATATCAGAACCCATGAAAATACATGGGATTCATAAACTTTTGATCATATCATACCCCATAGAAAAGGAATGGGTTTCAAAAAAAATTTGATGATCATAATCATAAACCATTGTAAAAAATAATAATAATGGTATCCTTAGATCATATCCTCAATAAATTATATGTAACATCAAAGGATGTCATATTATATTTAAAATTATTTTTGAAATATCTCATGGAACATTTCTTGAGAAAACAATCTTTCTCAATTTGAAAATCAGTTTTTTTAAACTAAAAATTTATAATTCATTTTCAAATTCATTTTCATTGATAATATCCCATGTAAAATATAAATAAATCTTGTGATAAAATATTTTTTATGATGGTGTTAAATTATGTTCATGTCGTACAAGTTAAAACAAAAATTCCATTCACATTTTTAGTAAAATCTAAAAGAGCCATGTTCAGAAAAAACACCATGATTTATTTTAAAAGATTTTTAAAAATTTAAAGAATGGGTGAAACGTATTTAAAAAATCATTTTAGAATAGTAAAAACTTTCCTTAAAACATTTTTAGACAACATGGACAAGGAATAAAAATCATTTTCGACCAAATAGAGAAATAAAGTCATTTTTTCATTATAAATGTTTTTGATTACTTGAGTACTTAAAGGGATGAGATTGGAGGGAAAAAATAATTATTAATAAATATCCATAGTATAAGAAAATTCAATGGTTTTTCCAGATACATATCATAAGATATAATCATTAGAAACTTAATCATAAAGAATCCTGAAACACAATGAGATTGTAACATAAAACCATTACTAATTTAGTAACAAGTGTATAGTAATCACCATGAATAACATAAAATGAAACTATAAATATAATGAAAATAAGTATATTTTTTATATAACATATCAAATGGTCTGGATATACACCACACAAAAGTAACTAGTGGTGAATATGGCATGTGTCGAACAAAAATTAAAGTGAGATGAAAATACCTTACCCTAAGTCTTGAATTCCTTCATACACATTAAAAATACCTATAATATATATATATATATATATATATATATATGTTTATTATAAATCTTATAAATAATCATAATCAAATAAATCATACCATATTTTATTTACTTATAACCCTTTTCACCAATTTATTAAAAAATCTATGTTAAAATAACTATTTTGGGTAATAAGTGCATTATTTTCTCATGTATGTAGCTTTTTGGTATTTTTTTCCTTGTATGATTATCATTATTAAATAACATACTGTATTTTAGAAATAATATTATCATAATATTTATTCAATATATACATACTTATAGTCACCCCCAAAAGTTATATATTGAAAAATAGACTACATCATTCATGGACATGGTAGGTTTTACGCATATGTGAAGGTTTTTCTATTTTTTCGATAGATGGAATGAAAGAGAGGTAATTAATATTTAACCAATATATAATAATTTTTATTTCATATATATAGTATATAATAATTACATATATCCTTATTACCACCTATCTAAATAGAAAATGACAAAACATATCACATCGCTTTGTGGAGGCGGTAGTCCACACGTATGCACGAGCAATGTTATCATTTTCCAATGGTTTGAATGGTAACATCATAGATATTAAATTATAAATAAAGAAGTATTTATAGGTTATAAACATCACATATATTCATTAAATGTATCTTTATCACCTTCCTTGTAAATATAATGTTAAAAACGAATCACATCACTCCGTGAGGTTGTAGTTCTCTATACACATGAGTGACATTTTCATGTCCCTCGTGGAATGGAAGGTAAGAAGGTATATGTGATATAATAATTCATTAAGAATAATAATTTAACAAATATCAAATATTTATACTTTAAATCCATCATTATAATAACTCATTATCTACAATGATGGAAAACAAATTACGTCGGTTCGTAGGGCAATCGTCCATCGTACAAACGATCAACTGTTTCATTTCCCATTTGATGGGAGATGAGATATATATATTTTAGGAAATAAACAAAATAAAATAGAAATTTATATTATATATATTTTTTATTATGTTATAATTATTATTATATGAATCAATGCTATTATAGAAGAATAAAAAATAAAGAGCTTTGTGAAGACAATTAACTTCTCTTTGAGAACCCTCCTTTGGATATAATATTAAGGAACCTAGGGTTAGTCGTTTGTGAATACCAAAAGATATATAATATAAATAATTTTTTGGGATCAATTTCGGTCAGGTTATTTTTATAAAAAAGGCATATTATGTGTAAAGATGTGAGGGGATGAAGTTCTCATTTATAATTGAGGAGTTGAATTTTTGTAAATACCAAAAACTATTCAATAATGGAAAGTCACTCTCACCCCCAAATGGCTCAAAATTTATAAATAATGGATTTTATTTATTATATGGTCGATAAATACCCACATAAAAACATGTTATAATATTTTATTTTTTATCCTTTAAGTTTACTCACTTATACCATTTCAGTTTTCAGTCCGGTAACTAGTTTTTTCTTTATTTACCTAGGTAATTTATCCATTAAGATAAGAAATAAATAATATTAATCATATAATTTTTAAATAATTATTATAAATTTGAGATCCAATTTATAAAATAAAAAATCTTTGTGTCTTAAATATTAATTTTAACTCAAGCGCATGTAACTTGCAAAACCCTATTTTATAGTAAATAATTTTTTATTATATTTACTGTTAATTATTAAAAGAAAATAATTTGACCTTATTAAATAATATTAATTATATTATTCAAAATATTTAATTCATTTTACAAATTTCAAATCATATAACTGTAATAATTTAATTTAAAATTAAACCTGCTAGCACAATGAAAAATTGTTTTCCAAATAAAATTTTTTCTAATGTATAAAAAGTTTTTATATCATAAATCAACATTATATTTATTCCAATGACCTAAATATGATTAACAATAATATATATTAACTAATTTTTTATTTAAATTAATATTAAAATAATTTGGAGATTTTAAAATTCATTAAATGAAAATGAAATTCTCAAAAAAAACCAATATTTTTAACTATTCATGGAAAAATTAAATTTTCATAAACTTCTAAAAAATTAAATCATAGATAATTATGACATGATGATTTAAAAAATTATTTAATTTTTTTTGAAAAAATATCATAATAGTGGTAAATAATAATTTTAAAATAAGTACGCAAAATGCGACAAAATTTCTTTTTAGAGAAATAAAATTTAAGCTTAAAATGGGATTTATTCTTATCTAATACCTAGAAAACACATAATATGAATGTTAAAAAATTTGATTGAATATATTATATATTAAGTTTATTAAAATAATTCACTAAAATTTATTTATTTATATTATTTAGGTAAAATGTGTTTGTGCGTATTAAAATAGTTTTTTAGAAAAACGATTTCCTTTATTTTCAAATGGTTCTTATTTTCATCTCTAATTAATTGTAACCAAAGATTTAATTTTATATACATGTTTCAAAAATATATTTTAATAATTTAGTTATCCAATTTTTACCCTTCATTCAAAAAATTATGCAATAAAAATCATATTATAAAATAATATTTTAACAGTATGTATTGCTTTGTTGAAAATCATTATTGAATGTAATGAAAGATATCAAAGAATTTAAATTTATTTTAAAAAATAATAATAATACCATGATTTGATATATTTTACCCCCATAAAATGAATTTTTTACATTGAAAATAAATCACTCTAATAAAAAAATGATGATCGTTATGGATCATCATATCTTATGGTTCTCATATAGCTAATGGTTTCACCAAAAAATTATCTAGGTGATTTATATTCTTTCATAGATCATTATATCTATGATTTGGAATATCCTATAGTTTTTCCTCACAAGATAGATCCTACTCCAATGGTACATCCTCTTAATTAGATTCTTGTTAAGGTTTAGGTATGTACTTCATCAAGAGAGATACATGGAACACATTGTGAACTTGACAAATGTTCAGTGGAAGTGATAATTCGATAAGAAACCATACCCACTCAATTAGGAATATTGAAAGTGAAAATATACCAAGGGATTATCTTTCCATTCTTCCCAAATCTCAAAACCTTCTTCTATAGAGAAATTCACAAAACAACTTTTTTCCATCTTCAAATTCCAGATCACATTGACCATCAACATCACTTTTTTACCAATATTGTGCTACCCTTATGTATTGTTGAATGGATATAACATTCTCTGTTATTTTTTAAGATATGTCAGGTACTAATATATTTATTTACACCACATTATTATATAACATTTTAGCTTCACACGTCATTCCATAAAGGTCTTCATAACGATCCATCTAAATCCTTGATTTAAATTTATTATTGAAATAAAATCAAAATAGAGGAAGGTTTTGATCCCAACAACCACTTAAATATAGGTAACAATATCTATTCTCATCATATATGATTTTAATATTTATCCTATATTAACCATCTATTTGGGGATGATATGTAATTATGAAACTCAACTCTGTATTAAGAGATTACTAAATACTTCAAGAAAACATTGAGGTAATCCTCAGATCCAGATGAGATACAATTGAATCTAGTACTCCATGAAACCTTAAAAATTACATAATGTATATACTAGAGAGATAATATATTGGAAAATATTATTTTATATCAATGAAATTTTCTTACATTGTAAGTCTATTTACTACCACCCATATTGAGTTATGCCCTTTATATGTTTTGTGGATTCCAATGAAAAAAATCCATGGTGATGTTTTTCCATTTCCATTCATGTATGGGTAATGTTCATAAAATCCCATTAAAATTTTGTATCTCAATATTAACATGACAACATACCAATCATCGAGGTAAATATTATAAAATATATATCTTCATTTTTTTCTTAATAGAAACACTATTTCAAATCATTATACATCTTTATACATCTAGATAGAATAGATAATGATGAACTATGAGCCTCCTCTAATAGATCCTTCTTTAAATTATGTATGGGTGGAACACGTACATGGTTTCTGAACCTTATCATTCAATCAAAATAAATATTAAACTCATGAATATTTCTCACCTTATTTTCCATATACACATCTTCCTTTTGTGCCTATTTAAACTTTAATTGGTTAAATGGTGGAACAATTATTTGAGAAAGATAATATTTTTTCCCTTCCTTAATGATCTATATATACAACCTTTAAAAATCATAAAATGTTTTCTCTTTTCTAATCATCATTATAGATAATTAATAATGATCATTTCAACTCAAAGAATCAGCCACCTTGTTAACTTTCCCCAGCTGGTAGTGTATTGATAAGTCATAATCATTCATCATCTCCTACCATATTATCTTATAAATATTCAACAACTTTTATGTCAATATATATTTTAAACTTTTATGATTCTCAATATATCACACCATTATCAATAAATATAGTTCCTCAATATATTTAATGCAAAAATTACTGCAACTAACTCCAAATAAAGAGATGGGTAATTTTTCTCATCAACCTTCAATTTTCATGAGCATAATCTATACCTATATCATTATTCATCAAAACACATCCAATCCATTTTTTTATTCATAAATATAGATTACCTAAGCTTCTCCATTTAAAGGTAATATAAGTACATGTGTGCTGACAGACCTTCTCTTTAGTTCCCGAAAATTCTCTTCACATTCATCTATCCAACAAAATTTTTATTCCTTACGAGTTAACATGGTGAGTGTATTGGGAATACATTATAAATATTTAAAAAATCATTAATAATATCCACACAAACCAAAAACAAATTGATCTGAGTAACTATCATTTTTTTGGTCCAATGTTCAATTACATTACTCTTTGATCCATCCATCGATATACCATCTCTTGAGATTATATATCCCAAAAACAAAACCATTTGTGGCAAAAATTCACACTTGTAAATTTTTAAAATAGTTCTCCTTCATTAGGGTCTTCAGTACAATCCTCAATTGATCTTCATGCTCTTACTTTCTCTTTGAATATATATAATATCATCTATAAAGACCACTACATCTAATCAAGGTAATCTCTAAGGACTCTATTCATTAAATCTAGGAAATTTATAAGTGTATTCTTAATACCAATGTGAATCTATAACACCACAACAATGAACTGTTATTTATATTTAATTGTTCAAATGTATTTAGCCACATTTTGTAGTGTTGGATTAGACAAATTTTTAAATTTTAATTTTATCATTTTTTAGTACATGCACATGGTTTGTACAAACTATGTATAGATTATGTGAGGGTGTAACGCCCCGACCCTAGATACCTAGAGTCGGTGCATTATTACATGAAATTGGCATGATCACAAAGGATCAAGTCTTGAAAGACCGATTAGTTTAGTAGTCTTGGAAACACTAGATATATTCATAAGTCTTACATTACATCATAAGTTAAAAAAACTACAACAACATCTTGTCTTCATATTCCCTCATAATATCCCTGCAGGTCATTCATAAATTACTTCTTCACATCCTGGGAAAAATAAAATATTGAAAGGGGTGAGCCCAGATGCTCAGTAACGATAACAATATAGCAGAAGTTTTTATAGTTAAGCATAAACACTTAAAGCAATTTATAACTAAAACAAAATCCTTTTAAATTTGAACTTCAGCATAATATGGCAAAGTTAAAATGAAATAATGTCATTTACTTATTCACATGGATATTCTACTAGTCGAAAAATCACATGCAATATCAATAACCACTTTCATAATGATGTAATGCATAATGCCAGACTATCATAACCATATAGCCAAGGCATCGTGCCAAGACTACAAATAAGATTTATCCAAGGCCTTATTCCAATACACTAGTTTGTCTCATGAGACCTACCGATGCATCGAGGAGCTATAGAGGGCTCCACCCATTACTTATTATGTCCAATGCATTCCTCATATGAACAGGTTTAAACATAACATAAACATTCGTATTAAAACTAGCATATGAAATGTCAATACTTTAACCACAAACCATGAATGGTATAAAAATAGCACATCCACAGTCAAACATAACTCATTCGATACAATATGGAATATTTTATTGTATCACATTAACCTCAATCAATAATAATGAAGGATATTGACATAGATGAAAATAATCATCAAAACCATTTGAGAGAAATATCCCCCTTTTTCTTGAAATCATTTAAAAGTCACACTATTTGTCAAGAAGCCATTTAAAAATAGATTTTTGAATAAAAGTGTCCCATACCACTTTGAAACTTTTAAAAGGAGTTTTAATTTTAAAACTTTAATGTCCATATAAATAAATCCTTAAAACCATTTTTTAAAACATGGACATTAATGATAAATATTTAGAAGATTAAGTCTTTAAAACATTTAAAAATGGTATTTTAGTTAGAGTTTCTAACCAAAAGAGAGACACATGAATACAAATAATTGAGGTAATAAAAACTTTGTAATATCATGATAATAAAGGATTGATGATATACTATGTCAAAGTATATTATATACACCACATAAAAGTGATTTGGTGTATAACAACAAAGAAGTCTCAATGGAATGTAAATTGAGATGAAATATATCATAAAGGTGGTATCCTCAGGTTAAGGATAAATCAACGACATAGTTATGTGTGATAAATACACTAAATATGATTTTATATTCAGTGTAAAACAATAAAAGGACATTCACACATAATCTTGTAAAAACAACACCAATTAATTGGATGTTTAACTCAACAAATGGAGAATGAGTTAAAATTAATCTTATCAAATTCATATCGATGACTTGAGAAATTATCAATGGAGTGATTATGTGTATAAAAAGTATATCCACAGAAAAGGGAGTGGAAATTATGACATAATCAAATGAATAGTGATTCCACACATAATCTTGGAGTAAAATAATCAATGAAGTATGCGTAAATCCGAATAAGTGGAAATTGAAATTTGGAATTCCCCTATCGATTGGGTAACATACGAAACATACACCCATGAAAGAAGGATCATACAATGATGATGTAAATAATCATAAATTAAAGTATATTACACAATTAATACAATCATGGGCAGTATATATACACCACAAGAAATAATTAAGTGGTGAACAATGGAATTCTCACGAAATTAAGAGTGAGTTAAGAAACCCATTACTTTGTACTTTTTCCTTGGTCGACGGTAGGTTATCCTCCTGTATAATGGTGAAATAATTGTTATTTAATTATAAAATAATCATATACATTCATATGATATCATATATGATCTTTTAACATTGATTTGTTAATAATATCTTAGAATTATCGTCATTTCGGGTGTTAACGGGTTCATTTTACATTATATTCTTTGTTATGTGAGCCATATTTGTTATTAATGGGATGTATATTATTAATATCAAGAACTATATCAAGTCCTTAAACATTATTTTTAATCATCAAATGAAAATTATACTTGAATGGATACGATGTAGAATGAATCTCATCGCGTTCGTGGAGACGGTAGTCCGTACGTACGCACGAGCGACAATATCATTATTTTGATGTTAAAATAATATATAATTGGATGTTATATCATATAGACATAATAATTATCATGTTATATTTATTATTTACATGAATTACACATCATTATTATACCCATCCAAGTAATAATTTATTGAATGAGAATTACACCACGATGTGGAGACGGTAAGTCATACGTACGCACGTATGGTGACATGCCATTCAAAGGATTGACAGAATACTGAATATGGTTGTACCATATTTATAATAACATCACAGTATATAGAAGATACTGGATTTGTTATTTTAGAATATAAATAACAAATAACGAAAAAGTGGAATAAGAATGGAACTTGAAAAAGGGTGGTGAAATCATTACCTCTTCTTCGGGTTCTTCCTTTTGATTTGATCACAAGGGCTCCTTAGGTTGACTTTCTTACTAAAGTAAGGCCTCTAGGATGAAGTGAGGGAAGTTGGGAGAGTATTTGGTCAGATTTTGGCCGAACCAAAAGGCTTTTAAGGTGTGAAGTAATGAGAAGGAGGAGTGCCCTTTTATAATTGGGGTGAGAGGCACCTTTGGAAAAGCTAGAAATATTAATTTATAATAAATTCATATTTGGTTTCTAATGGATAAAAAGTTGATTATTTACAGGTTAAGGTGGGTTTGGGTCGAAAATCACTCAGCCAATAGAATTTAGACAGGTTTGGGTTACTATATTAACCTTATCGTTAAGTATTAACTCTAAGTTAATTAGTTTTACTTTTACAATGTCTCTTTGTATTTTTATATTATATGGTTAATAAACCTACTATATACATCCAAGAGACCCCCAAGTGGTCCATTAATGATACAACTATCATGATATAAGTCTCTTGGACGAACATTAGATTTTTTGGAATTTAATATCAATTAATAATATAATATTTGTTTTAAAAACACTTTTATGTCAATTTTGACACTATTCAATAGTTGATTTTTGTAAAACTCATAACAGAATGATTACTTCGAAAAAAGTCCATTAAATCAATCCTAATATGTCATATTATCCTAAAAAATTAGTTTAATTTATTAAAAGTCTCAAATTATATTTATTTGGTTATTTATAATATTAATTATTTTAATTTTTCACTATTATGGTAATTACTGCATCGTCATTGTGTCATAAATAAATTAAATTATTTAATGTCTAAAAATTATAAATAAAATACCATTATGTAGGAAATATCTTTATATTTCTAATTAATATTTATATTTGAAAATAAAACATATATAACCCTATGTAACAATTATTTTTCTAACAGATATATGCTTGTGTCATTTTTGTATTCATTTTAACTTAATTAAAATAAAGTGTCCCTATCACTTACAAGAGGCTCCATGGGGTGCCGAAATCGACCCAAAGATGCTCATGGTCGGACATGTATCAAAAAATAAGGCTAGGACACGTTTTAGGGTAATTTTTTATAATTATAATATTATTTTTTAACCCTTATTTACCGGATTTACCCTTTAACCATGGCAAATAAAATATTTACCGAAGTAATTATTAAAAATGTTTAAAAATAATAGTTACCTATTTAAAAAATTTGAACATCCTGATTCCAAATATGGAATCCATTTTTCCAAATTCAAAACACAGAAGTGGCAGAAATTAATTTAAAATGAATTCCCATTGTTAAAATAAAAAGCATGTTTTTAAGAGATAATAACTATCAAAATATTGGCACTTGTTTATGTCTGGTTTAATTGTGAAATTATGTCCAATGACAAAAATTGAATTAAATGGTAAAAATATATTATAAATATACTTTAAAACCACTCAAATTCATAATTTATCAATATTAATTGTTTTTATTAAAAAAGTTGTTTTTAATTAAAATTTAGTAATTTTCACTATTCATCAAAATATGAAAGTTATCCGAAAAGTAGCAAAATTTAAACCTAGGATAATTTTGTTATTCCAAATACAAAAATGAAGTCTATTTTACCAAATTAAAAACATAAAAGTTGCATTTATTAATTTAAAATATATTCCCGCTTTCGAAACCAAAAGGTGTATTTTTAAGAAATAATAACTATCAAATGTTTGACACTTGTTTATGTCCAATTTCAATGTGAAATTACTTCAAATGACCATAATTGGATTAAATAGTAAAAATATAATCTATTTATACTTCTAAACCATTAAAATTTATAATTTAACAATATAAATTATTTTGATTAAAAAAGTCATTTTCAGTTAAAATATAGTATTTTTCACTATTCACGCAAATATGAAAGTTATCAGAAAAACACCAAAACATTATTGAAAATAAATTTTTATATCCCGATTCTAAAGAATAAGTTAATTTTGTCAAATTGAATATATAAAAGTTTCAAATATTGGATTTAGAAAGGCTTCACCATTAAAAGGCGGTAAAATTTCATTTTTTGAAAAATACTTCGTTTATCTGAAAAAAAAAATGAATTTGTTCATCAATAATTTCTTAGAAACTGATAATATAGATTACAATTATAAGGATAATATAAAATTTAAAATTCAGTAAATAATATTCATAACCTCTTTTGAACGGCAAGTTTGGTAAGTCGTGGTGTGCTTGAAATTAGTGTTGCGTACAACACACGCTATTGTATTATTCAAAGAGAAGTGTACCGTGGAAGCCCGGGGTGTTACATTCACCCCTCCTTCAATAAATTGCATCCTTGGAATTTTAAAAATTGGGCCTGATAATATAATGGAAAGTCCCACATCGGAAAAAGAGTCAATAAAACTATCACTTTATAAGAAAGAAAGGGAGGTATAAAGGTCACCCAAGATAACCCATACTAGGAATCCAGGTAGGAAAACATGGATATGGATGATAAACTAAGTGTCAAATTCTGATGGAGAGGGATAGAAATCATGATCAGGAGAAAGTTAGCAATAAGAAAATCACAATCTTGTGTTGGGACAAACAGTCCTTAGTCTCCCAGTAGGAAAAGTAAACGGACAACATTTTTTTGTTTTAAGTTACATTACATAAGGACGAGGAATTCATTTATGATATTGACTAAGAACATAAAGAGATATACTTACTTTTTTAAGTAGAGTTTCATTCTTTAATAACTTTTTACCACTAACTCATTCTTTTTTAACAATGAGAATTCTAGAAGACTTAGTCAAAATGAAAGAGCTAAAATAAAATTCTTTAGAAATACATGATCCATGTAGGATAAACTATATATTTACATTGTCTTTAGAGATTAATCAAAACCAAAATGGTTAGTACAAGATTTAATGATCCCCCAAAAGGATATTCCTTGAGAGAAATAAACACTAATCTTAATTTCTAAAATTAAACCATCAATACCCCATAGTTAAATAAATATCATTCAATAATCAATTGTCTTTAAAATCCTTCAATATAATCCAAACTAATATTGAAACCCAAAACATAGAATAATTTGATTATGTAGTCTCCCATGTTAAATTGTATCTCCAAATGACATCAAATACTCTTAAAGTCACATAATTAAAATTAATTAACCTCATCACATATTCTCTATTATAGGTTAATCATTTCCATAAATAACCCAAATCACTATAAAGACACAATAAAAACGTAGAAAAAAATCAACCATTACTCTACAAATGAAACCCCATAGCATTCTATTTTCCTTGGGCATATAGTGTTCCCAACAAAGCGAACATCTTCCAAAATAACATTTATCACTTAATCACCAAATCATTTTCCTATACCAAGGGTTTTCATTTGATAAGACATAAGAACCCAAATCAACTTATTATTGATCAATAAAATCATTTAACTAAAAATAATTAGTCACACTATCCAGGGACTTCACGTAGTCCAGTGGTAGGCGATAAATCCCAATCGCACTTTGGTTGTGGGTTCGATTCCCATGGCTTTGTCTGACGCGATGGGTTGTCATACGGTCTACGTGTTGTCCTTTTTTTAAAACAATATTTTATAACATTACCAAAATGAGATAAATTCCTCAAAATACCATAATATAATTTAACCACAAATGTTATATCATACCTTGCATTTTCATCCCAAATTATAATAACTTATAATTCTCTCAAACCCCAATGATCATATAAAACCAAATGGTTATTTATAAATATATCTACAAGACAAAAGATAATTCTTCCTCAAATATCATTCTCACATGGAAAACTGCAGGGTTAAAAATACTAGAGAAAATTATTCCAAAGTAAACCCATCAACAAGGAGCACTAATACTTTTTAAACATTTCTCCAACCATTTATTTCCACATAGATTCTTCTTTGACCAAGAAAATATCCTATAGAATAGGGCATTCACTCAAGTAATGGCCAGGTCCTCTACATTTACGGCAAATGATTGTAAATGGACTCTTGGGACCATTTTTATCTTCTTCCATAGTACTCTTCATTTTTCTTCGGCAATTATTCATTTTATGTCCTTACATCCCACACATAAAGCATTTCTTGGTCCCATTGAGACACTTTCCCAGGTGTCTCCTACCACATTTATTGCATGATGTAAATTGAGGGTTCTTTTCTCCATGGTCTCCATTGCTGGAGCTCTTATCCTTTATCACCTTTCTCTTCCTTGTTGAGTCCAGGAGTTGGTTATTATATATGTTGTTGATCATATTTTTGGAAAACGGATTTGGCCTAAAGATGATATCTTTTACGCCTATCAACATTCCATTTTGTTTCTCATTGTCACCATTGTTCCCACCTTCTACATCATTCTCAAAGTCACTATGACCTCCTTGGAATCCATCCATTGACTAAAACCAGAAAGCATTGAGTGAGTAATAGTAGTCATAAAATCATTTAGACATTAACATGTCACCATATTCTCAATTTGAAACACATTAGGATTAACCAAGGTCATTTACTCTCATATTATATATTTAATACTTCAAATCAGTTAGTAAATAAAATGTAAATTATCCTAATCATATCCCTCAGGAGTGTCGTAACCAAGAGTGCAGCAAGGCTCGTTGTCGTTCACCAGTTCCCGTTTAAGTCTAGCTCAAGGCGGTGTTTTCGGGTTTTACCCCTAGGTACATCTGTGCCAGAGCCACCTCTACCTGCTCGTATCCAGATAGGGATGTATTGCTTGTAAAACTCACAAATCTCTACAATACCAAAATTCTAGGAAGTTCTTCTATACTAATCCTCAAAGTTCATCTTAGGTCTACGTGCTCTAATCAGAGTTTATCTAAATCTAGATCCCAAGGTTTGTACTAAACTTCCTCTGATACCAACTGTAACGCCCCGACCCTAGATACCCAGAGTCGGTGCATTATTACATAACATTGGCATGATCACAAAGGATCAAGTCTCAAAAGACCGATTAGTTTATTAGTCTTGGAAACACTAAATATATTCATAAGTATTACATTACATCATAAGGTAAAAATAACTACAACAACATCTTGTCTTCATATCCCCTTATACTATCCCTGCAGGTCATTCATAAATTACTTCTTCACGTCCTGGAAAAATTAAAACATTGAAAGGGGTGAGCCCAGATGCTCAGTAAGGATAACAATATAGAAGAATCTTTCATAGTTAAGCATAAACACTTAAAGGAATTTATAACTAAAACAAAAGAATTTTAAACTTGAACTTCAGCATAATATGGAAAAGATAAAATGAAATAATTTCATTTACTTATTCACATGGATATTCTACTAGTCAAACAATCACATGCAATATCAATAACCACTTTAATAATGATGGAATGCATATGCCAGACTATCATAACCACATAGCCAAGGCCTCATGCAAAGACTACAAATATGATTTTGCCAAGGCCTTGTGCCAAGACACTAGTTTGTCTCACAAGACCTACTGATGTATCGAGGAGCTATATCAGGCTCCACCTGTCACTTATTAAGTCCAATTCATTCATCATATGAATAGGTTTAAACATAACATAAACATTCGTATTAAAACTAGCATATGAAATGTCAATACTTTAACCACAAACCATGAATGGTATAAAAATAGCACATCCATAGTCAAACATAACTCATTCGATACAATATGGAATATTGTATTGTATCACATTAACCCCAATCAATAATAATGAAGGATATTGACATAGATGAAAATAATCATCAAAACTATTTGAGAGAAATATCCCCCTTTTTCTTGAAATCATTTAAAAGTCACACTATTTGTCAAGAAGCCATTTAAAAATATATTTTTGAATCAAAGTGTCCCATACCACTTTGAAACTTTTAAAAGAAGTTTTAATTTTAAAACTTTAATGTCCATATAAATAAATCCTTAAAACCATTTTTTAAATCATGGACATTAATGAGCAATATTTAGAAGAGTAAGTCTTTAAAACATTTAAAAATGGTATTTTAGTTAGAGTTTCTAACCAAAAGAGAGACACTTGAATACAAATAATTGAGGTAATCAAAACTTTGTAATATCATAAGAATAATGGGATTCATGATATACTATGAGAAAGTATATTATATACACCACATAAAAGTGATTTGGTGTATAACAACAAAGAAGTCTCAATGGAATGTAAATTGAGATGAAATATCTCATAAAGGTTGTATCCTTCGGTTAACGATAAATAAAAGACATAGTTATGTGTGATAAATGCACGAAATATGATTGGATATTCAGTGTAAAACAATTAAAGGACATTCACACCTAATCTTGTAAAAATAACACCAATGAGTTGGATGTTTAACTCAACAAATGGAGAATGAGTTAAAATTACTCTTATCAAATTCATATCGATGACTTGAGAAATTATAAATGGAGTGATTATGTGTATCAAAAGTATATCCATAGAATAGGGAGTGGCAATTATGACATAATCAAATGAATAGTGATTCTACACATAATCTTGGAGTAAAATAATCAATGAAGTATGCGTAAAGCCGAATGTGTGGAAATTGAAATTTGGAATTCCCTTATCTATTAGGTAACATACGAAACATACACCCATGAAATAAGGATCATACAATGACGTTGTAAATACCCATAAATTAAAGTATATTACACAATGAATACAATCATGGGCAGTACACATACACCACATGCAATAATTAAGTGGTGAACAATGGAATTCTCATGAAATTAAGAGTGAGTTAAGAAACCCCTTACTTTGTACTTTTTCCTTGGTCGAAAGTAGGTTAAACTCCTTTATAATGGTGAAATAATTTTTATTGAATTATAAAATAATCATATGCATTCATATGATATCATATATGATCTTTTAACATTGATTTGTTAATAATATCATATAATTATCGTCATTTCGGGTGTTAACGGGTTCATTTTACTTTATATTCTTTGTTATGTGAGCCATATTTGTTATTAATGGGATTTATATTATTCATATCCAGAATTATATCAAGTACATAAACATTATTTTTAATCTTTAAATGAGAATTATACTTGAATGGATACAATGGAGAATGAATCTCATCGCGTTCGTGGAGACGGTAGTCCGTACGTACGCACGAGCGACAATATCATTCTTTTGATGTTAAAATAATATATAATTGGATGGTATATCATATAGATAGAATAATTATTATGTTATATTTATTATTTACATGAGTTACACATCATTATTATACCCATCCAAGTAATAATTTATTGAATGACAATTACACCACGACGTGGAGACGGTAAGTCGTACGTACGAATGTATGGTGACATGCCATTCAAAGGATTGATAGAATAATGAATATGGTTGTAACATATTTATAATAACATCACAGTATATAGAAGATATTGGAGTTATTATTTTAGAATAGAAATAACAAATAAAGAAAAAGTGGAAGAAGAAAGGAACTTGAAAAGGGTGGTGAAATCATTACCTCTTCTTCGGGTTGTTCCTTTTGATTTGATCAAAAGGGCTCCTTAGGTTGGCTTTCTGACTAAATTAAGGCCTCTAGGATGAATTTAGGGAAGTTGAGAGAGTATTTGGGTAGAGTTTTTCCGAACCAAAAGGCTTTGAAGTTGTGAAGTAATGAGAAGGAGGAGTGCCCTTTTAAAAGAGGGGTGAGGGGCACCTTTGGAGAAGCTACAAATATTAATTTATAATAAATTAATATTCTGTTTCTAAAGGCTCAAAAGTTGATTATTTAAAGGTTAAGGTGGTTATGGGTCGAAAACCACTCAACCAATAGAATTTAGACAGGTTTGGGTTACTATATTAACCTTATCTTTAAGTATAAACTCTAAGTTAATTAGTTTTACTTTTACAATGTCTCTTTGTATTTTTATATTATATGGTTAATAAAATTACTATATACATCCAAGAGACCCTCAAGTCGTCCATTAATGATACACCTATCATGATATAAGTCTCTTTGCTGAACCTTAGATTTTTATGAATTTAATATCAATTAATAATATAATATTTGTTTTAAAAACTCTTTTATGTCAATTTTAACACTATTCAATAGTTGATTTTTGTAAAAATCATAAAAGAATTATTACTTCTAAAAAAGTCAATTAAATAAATTCTAATATGTCTTATTTTCCTATAAAATTATTTTAATTCATTAAAAGTCTCAAATTATATTTATTTGTCTATTTATAATATCAATTATTTTAATTTTTCACTATTATGCTAATTACTGCATCATCATTGTGTCATAAATAAATTTAATTATTTAATGTCTAAAAATTATAAATAAATTATAATTATGTAGGAAATATTTTTATCTTTCTAATTAATATTTATATTTGAAAATCCAACATATATAACCCTATGTAACAATTGTTTTTCTAACAGATATATGCTTGTGTCATTTTTGTATTCATTTTAACTTAATTAAAATAAAGTGTCCCTATCACTTACAAGTGGCTCCATGGGGTCCCGAAATCGACCCAAAGATGCCCATGGTCGGTCATGTATCAACCAATAAGGTTAGGACACCTTTTAGGTTAATTTTTTATTATTATAATATTATTTTTTAACCCTTATTTACCGGATTTACCCTTTAACCATGGTAAATAAAATATTTACCGAAATAATTATTCAAAATGTCTAAAAATAATAGTTACCTATTTACACAATTTCAACATCCTGATTCCAAATATGGAATCCATTTTTCCAAATTCAAAACACAGAAGTGGCAAAAATTAATTTAAAATTAATTCCCGTTGTTAAAACAAAAAGCGTGTTTTTAAGAGATAATAACTATCAAAAGAATGACACTTGTTTATGTCTGGTTTAATTGTGAAATTATGTCCAATGACAGACATTGAATTAAATGGTAAAAATATATTATAAATATACTTTAAACCCACTCAAATTCATAATTTATCAATATTAATTATTTCGATTAAAAAATTTGTTTTTAATTAAAATTTAGTAATTTTCACTATTCATCAAAATATGAAAGTTATCCGAAAAGTTCCACAATTTCACCCCAGGATAATTTTTTTATTCCAAATCCAAAAATGAAGTCTATTTTACCAAATTAAAAGCATAAAAGTTTCATTTATTAATTTAAAATATAGTCCCGCTTTCGAAACCAAAAGGTGTATTTTTAAGAAATAATAACTATCAAAAGTTTGACACTTATTTATGTCCAATTTCAGGGTGAAATTACTTAAAATGACCATCATTGGATTAAATAGTAAAAATATAATCTATTTATACTTCCAAACCATTAAAATTTATAATTTAACAATATAAATTATTTTGATTATAAAAGTCATTTTCAGTTAAAATATAGTATTTTTCACTATTCACACAAATATGAAAGTTATCAGAAAAACACCAAAACATAATTGAAAATAAATTCTTATGTCCCGATTCTAAAGAAGATGTTCATTTTGTCAAATTTAATATATAAAAGTTTCAAATATTGGATTTAAAAAGGCTTCTCCATTAAAAGGCGGTAAAAGTTCATTTTTTGAAAAATACTTCTTTTGTCTGAAAAAAATGAATTTGTTCATCAATCAAGTCTTAGAAACTCATAATATGGATTAAAATTATAAGGATAATATAAAATTTAAAATTCAGTTAATAATATTCATAACCTCTTTTTAACGGCTAGTTTGGTAAGTCGTGGTGCGCTTGAAATCAGTGTTGCGTACAACACAAGCTATTGTATTATTCAAAGAGAAGTGTACCGTGGAAGCCTGGGGTGTTACAGAGGGTGTTTGTAGTTTTTAGCAGAGTTAACCATAAGGCTGGTGAAAAGTTTCCCTAAACATGAATCCTACTCATGTGGGGTGTCTAGGGCCTCCATTATAGGTGCACATATGGAACATGGTTTGGAAAACTATGTGGCATAACCATGCACAATTTCCAGAATTTTGAAAAAACAATTTTTCATCATTATTATTAATTATTAGTACTATTATTATTAGTTTTAATATTAATATTAATATTTATTATTTTTATTATTACTATTATTAATCATTTTATGAATTTTAATATTATTTATATTATATTTATTAAACCCAAAAGGGGTATTATCCTCCCCCTCCCACTCTTTTCCATCTCACATTAGCCCAAGAGGCCCTCCCCCACACAAGATACTCATCATCCACCTCTACAAGTTGTGGGTACCACCCCTTTGACCAGACTCATCTCCTCTTTCCAATTTTACTTGATTTCTTTGGATTTATTGGTTGAGACACCATGTTAAGCCCTCCATCTCCCTCCAACCTCCTTATTCTATTGATTTTTCGACTCCCATAGCCTCTCTTCATTCATTCTTACCCAATGGAGATGGTTGACCAAATTTTGGGTATTTTATACCACTATTAGGGAATGTGAATGAAATATCAATTTGGATTCATGTGTGTTTTGACATCTACCACTGAAGGAATAGAATTTCAGTTCTACCACCACAATTTGAGATAGTTTTTAATTTCCCTTTTTGTTATCCCAACTTTAATTGAGGGTTTTGGTGATTTTGTGTTTCCCCTTTGTTGTTTAGGAGGACTTTTGGTCCCTTAATGGAAAATTACGTGTATATACTTGGGTAAAACATATATATCCTACTTGTATATATTCACTCATAGTGAGGGGAATATGTACATTGCATTATAGGGTACATATATATGTGTGGAGGTGTATATAAATTTATTTGTGAAGTGTTCATCATTAAAAGAATCATGTTTTTGAGGCACCAATGAGCTTGTACCCATGTGGGAGAGGCTCCTACTTGGCATCCAAAAGACCCAAGATCAAATCCGAGCAGGGGATTAATTCCTGAGTACTATATCAGCATTGTAGCAGGTACTATAGAAGAAAAGGTATTATAGTAGAAGAGGAACTATATTAGAAAAGGTACTGTAGTAGTAGCATAACTATGGTGGTGGCGGTACTGTAACAAGAACTATAGTGGTTGTGGTACTCTAGCACGTACTATAGAGGTATGGGTACTATAGTAGTACTATTCATTAAAGGTACCTTTGGGAAAATAAATGAGCATTGAAGACTTGTATTCAGGCCACTTGGAATTGGGCCTTTGGCATATGTAATGGGTCTCCCTCTACCTAGTAAAAAAATGTCTTTCTGTTAATAATAAAAATGAGGCTTCGACCCCAACCTTAAAAAAAATCATGTTTTGAGGTAGGTTTATTTATTAATTGGTCTTTAAATTTAAGAATCATTTCTTTCTTTATGTTTATGACATTTTTTTATTCCAATTATTAATTTATAATAATCTAAATAAATATTTGGAATGAAATCATGTTTTTTCTTATTTGAATTAAAATTATGTGAGATATTTTTATTGAACATCGCATGCCAAGTACTTTTTGAAATAATCTTGATCGGCCTTCTTGAATAATTTATTATTTCTATCTTTTTATGTTTTTAAAAGGATATATAAATAAAATTTTAGTCTATAAGTGTTTTTTTGGGATCTCTTTGAATCAGTTTATCACCTAAGTAAAACATGATGCATGATTGTCACATTCATAAGTATATTTTATACTGAAAACTCTCCATAGAATGTGTATCTTGTAATAAACATGTTATAGGAATGGTTACATCCTCGGTATGGGAACTCCCTTGTGCATTGTTGGTTTAAGTGAAAGGTAACATCCATGGAGTATTAATCAAGGGTGACGCCTTTGTATGCGGATTTTCTATTTCTTGTGATTAATATTAATATTTTTTTTCATGATACTCCATAGATCACCCCCATTTTAGACATGAAATGGAAACTTATCCTTTATACAATATTATATAATAATTCTTTCGACACTAGTATATGATTTCCCTCTATCTTGTAGCCCCTTAGTATGGACATGCTCGGATTTGGGAATGATTCCCCTCGGTTAGGCCTGGTAGGGTATTACCAAGTTTTATGGATATTTGATTTCATCAGGAAAACCAATAGGATGGATTATGTTATGGTATTTTCTAGATATTACCAAGAGGTCCTATTTATTCCCATA
Source organism: Viscum album (assembly GCA_963277665.1). Taxonomy (NCBI): domain Eukaryota; kingdom Viridiplantae; phylum Streptophyta; class Magnoliopsida; order Santalales; family Viscaceae; genus Viscum; species Viscum album. The sequence goes on along the minus strand of OY728146.1, from coordinate 1,887,407,278 downwards.
TTCTTCGGCACTTGGTTATCTATAGTAGATAATCTTGGTGCCTCATCCGGTATGGTTGCTTGAGTAATACTTCCCCATTTCCCTCATTGTATTTCCATTTCTTCTTATCCCTATCTATGGTGGGTCTCTTTGGTAAAATTTAATGTTTTATTTTAAAATTTTTTCATGTAGAATATATTAAAAAAAATCGTACTCTCTTTCTCCCCTTTGAACAAACACCTCCTTAATTTTCCTTCTCTCTTTTTCACACTAAAATGTCCAAGACACCCCTGTTAAGAAAAAACTAGTTTTAAATTAAGGTAAATATATTGTGTTTTGTTTGAAAATTGAATGGATTAACAATCTATGTTTATAAAACTATATTAAAAAATAGAAGTAAATGAATTTTATATTTAAAGGAAATGAATAGGGAATAGTTTCACATGGTCATGCCTACTAGGATATATTATTGATTCATATACCTCTATCATTTTTCTTTTCTTCAGGTTTTTGTTCTTCCCATTTTGGATTTCTCTATAAGAGAATGTGGTTTTTGATTGGAGGTGACCCATGAGGTCACTTTGATGTATGTTTAGTTTTTTAATTTTTTAATTTTCTATTTCCAGTGATAAATTTATTCATACATTTATATTTATTTCCTTGTTGTTTATGAGATAAATCATTCTCAATTGAATTATACATGATACCCAATACTAGTTGAAAATCTAGGGGGATCTGTAATGCCTCTTTAGGCATTGTTGTAGGTCAAATCGGGTAACCGTTTTGGGGTCTAATCGGGTTGGTTCATGAAAAAATGGTACCGCAGGATTAGCCTTTCTTATTTTTTGATGTCTAGTAGTTAGAAGTTGTAATTTTCAGATTTCAATTTGCCAATCATGGGTAGGTTCTTGGTCACCATGTATTATGAAGGTCCCTTGAATTTATAAGTTTTTTTGGGGATGGATATGCTTCAAAATATGATCTTAGATCCCAGATGTTTTTTATGTTTTTGGAATTTGATAGATTGATTAGTTTTCATTAAGAATTGGTGGGTCATTTTGAGAAAATACGAGGCTTGAAGTGGTTAAATTAGAGGAATTCAAAGGGGTGTAATTTTTTGTGTGTGGTGTTGAAAATTAGTCACAGACAACAAAGATACACCTAATATCCTCTAGTGTACTCACATAATTGGTACATAACCTTCCACACTGTGTGACAAAACTGTGGGTAGAAGATGTTTCAAATCTTTAGGAATTTTCATCTATTGAATGTTGAGTTTCTTTTCTTAATTCTTTGAATGGGTTTATTTTGGTTTTTAATTGTTAACATTATTTTTAAAAATGATAGCTGGTTTATCAAATTTGGATTTTTAAATTGGAAAATATTTGGTTGATTTGAATATAAAATTGGAATAATTTTTCATTTTGAAGAATTTTTTAAAAAAAGAATTGGAAATGGTTTTTGGAAATTTTTTGGGGTATTTTGGAAAAGAAGTTATGAAATGTGAATTGGACTTTGTTTAGGAATTTTTAAAGGTGTTACTTTAATGATAATATGTGGTTTTGAAAACTAGTTAGGAATTTAAAATCTAGGTTGGGCACTTTGTTTTGGAAACTGAAATTTATTATTTTGACCCTTTGTATTCCTACAAATGCTCATGTGTGTGTATATTTCTATATATATATATATTGATGTATTCATGTGATAAGTAGATGGTTTTGGGTATGTTAGAGGTTTTTTTGAGTTGGAAGGGATGTATATATGTGAGACTTCATGGAATACTACTGGTATGTGCCCAAACATTTTGATTGTTTTTATTTTTGGAAGAGTCATCAAAAATGGGGAATTTTAATGTTTTGAAGGATAACTGAATAGTTATTTGGTATTTTATTTTCTTGTTTAGATCCTTTTTTCATGGGATTTTGTTTTTTTTTTGTAAATGCAGTTTTAATAATGTTTTGAGTTTCAGATCTCAATTTTTGATTGAGATTTGGATATTTTATTTGTGATGTGATTTGTTTTGGATATATGTTTCTGGTTATTAGAGTATTAATTATAAGAGTCATGGTAAAATGAGTATATGGTTATTCCCTAAGTTTGCTTCATTATTTTTTTGAATAAAGGTTAGTTTTGTGAATCGTTTTTGGTCATCATTTAGTGGTTGATCTTATCAAGATTTAGCAGGTTAGGGTCTTTGCAGAAATTTTGAAGAAGTGTTTCTCTGGGTATTCCAATTAAAAACTCTACCTAGACTCTATATCAAGTGGTGGAGCCAAATCATTTCTATACATTGGAGCACACCACATTCTAAGTGTCTAACCAAAATATTTTCCATTCTACGTGGATGCTTCTGTGACTATAAGGGAGTTTTGTAATTCAAAATATCAAAATAGGTAGTTTTAGTTGAAGATTTATAGCACCTGACTGTGGGGTAGAATATTCTTCAAGACATAAGGGCTCCAACCATAGGCTTCAGAGTGAATCATTTCATGTAGTAAATGAGATACTATTTGTGGTGGATGTTGACCCAAATTATTATCTCTGAAGTCATTGTGGAAATTATTTATGTTTCCCCTTACCATGGATTATCATTTTTCATATTATTATTGGGATATATTGGTGTCTCTATATTCTTGGGATTTATGTGATCATACATTGGGGAATGTAAACTCTTGAATAGTTAACCTTCTTTTGTAATGGTTCTAGTTTTGAGTGGAATCTATTTTGGGATACTCTACCTTTGGGAGATATAAATCGGGAAATCATTCAGTGCCTTTTTGGAGTTTCCTTGGTTGGTCCCTTTATATTTGGATTGTAGTCCCTTGAGTGTTCCTCATATCAATTTTTTGACTAGTCAGTTTTTTAATGGGGAAGACCCATTGCAGGTCTATTTGATGTCTTCTCTTAAGGTGTTCAAGTGTGACATAGGAGTTAAGAGGTCAGACTAGTGTTAGAGGGTTTTTTTATATTTTAACATTATTTATACTTAGGAAATTAAGGTTTGAATAGAAAAAAATGGTCTGGAGACAACCTTGGAAATAGATCACGGTGATTTTAGTAAGATAGTTCTTGTTTTTTCTCTTTAGTAATTTTGAATTATTTTCCCCAGTGTGTTTCTTTGTTTCCACATCACCAAACCACGATCATGGTAGTTGGTTAGCCTAGATGGTGGATCATGTGAATGATGCTCATGGATATCCTGAATATACCATGGTGAATTTATTGGGTGATTTCTATGTTAAGGGTCGGGTTGTTCTATGTTTTGGGATTGTGTTGGGAGGTTTCAGCCACTTTTGTTGGGTCATTTTTTGGATGGTTCAAGTTATTTAGTCTTTATTGTTTTCCTTTATAGTGTTGACTCATTTATTTTAAGATTAACTCTTTGTAATCTTTTAGTGATTGTAGTTTCACAATAAGGATGATTATTATCTCTTGGTCCTTAGGTTTTGGGAATCGTACCCCGTGTAGTGTTTTTCTTCCATCTAATGTCATGAACAACCTAGTATTTTGGACTTTATAGTGGTATAAAGTGTCATAGTGGGGATAATTATTACAACCCAACCCTAAAATATTAATTATATTAAATTATTTAGTTATATTTATCCTTATATTTTAGTTTCATATCAAACTGAGTTTTAAATTTTTATTTTAAGATTTTTCAGTATAGGTGCACAGTCAGCGCATGGTTAGTATAACTTATTAATAGACTATGTGAGGGTTTCTATAGTTTTTAGTATATCTGACCACAAAACTAGCACATGGTTTCCCTAACCATGTAGGGTGTATAGGGCCTCTATTAGAGGTTCATGTTTGGCATATGGTTTGGAAAATCCTGCAGCCAAACCATGTGCGGTTTCCTGGATTTTGAAACAACAATGTTTTATTAATATTAATTATTATTATTATTATTAATTTTTTTATTGTTGTTATTATTATTATTGTTTTTTTTTGTTTTTTTGTTTTTATTATTAAACCCCAAAATAGAAATTCTCTTCCCCTCCCCCTTTTTACCATTATAGACTAGCCCAAGAGGGGATCCTCCTCATACGATTCCCTCCCTCCTCCTCTCCAGGTCATGTGCACCACCCCTCCAATTAGCCTCGTCTCCAATTTCAAGTTTCACCACATTTCTTTGAATTTATTACTCAAAAATCTAACTTTATACTGCATCCTCCCCTGTTCTTCCTTGTTCTGTTGATTTTTCCTCTACTGTCACCCCAATTCATTCAGCTAAAACCTAGGGTGAGGGTTAATAATTTTTTTATTTCTCATCCATTATAAGAGCTACAAAAGGGACTCTCAATGTGGATTTATTCATGTTTTGAAATATACCACTGAATTAGTAGCATTTATATACATAGGTAATCACACCCACCCACCAACCCACACACACACACACACATATATACCCTCCTTTCACATATTCCCTCATGGTTAGGGGAATATGTTTATATGGTAAAATGGTATATATATATATAAAGGTTTATATGTCTGCATGTGTTAAGTGGTCATCTTCAAAATTAGTGTGTTTTAAGGCTGGTTTACTTATACATTGGCCTTTAATTTTTGAATCATTTATTTCTTGATGTTTATGCCAGGTTTTCATTATTATTAGAAATGTAAAATGATTTGAATAATTATTTTTAATGAAATGAAGTTTTTTCCTCTTTGAATTGTAATTGTATTAAAGTTTTTTATTGATCATCCCATGCCAAGTGTTTGTAAAAGGTGCCCATTTGGCCTCTGTAAATGAGTTTTGATTTATAAATGGTTTTTTTCGGTTTTCAAAAGGATATATAAATGAAACTTAGCTCTATAAGTGGTGTTTTTGGATCCCTTTGAATAGTTTTATCACCTAGGGAATATATAAGGAAAATTTGTAACATTAAATGGTAGGTTTCCTTTGAGAAACTCTCCTTGGGATGTGTCTCTTACCGTAATGTTGTTAGAGGAATGGGTACATCCTTGGTATGGGACCTTCCTTGTGCATAGGTTATATAATGTCAAGGGGAATTCTTGGGAGTGGTGTTTGGGGATGATTCTTGTGTATGTGTATTTAGTTTTTGATTTGTTTAATCTATATATATAGTTGATTACTTGATACTTCATGGCTCACCACATTTTATAAATAACATGGAAACCTAGCATAGATAGAAGATTATCTAAGAACTTTTTCTCCACTAGTTTAGTATTATGCAATGGATATTATCCCCTTAGTATGGATATGATATCTTTGGGAGTGATTCACCATAGTTAGTCTAGATAGAGTATGAACAAGTGTTAGGGTTATTTGATTTCATCAAGTGAAATGATGGGATGCATCCGGTTAAAATATGTTCTTGATTTTCTCTTTATCTCATAGGTATTTCCATTTTATCTAGAACGTTGTTTTCTGTGGTGGATTATCTAATTTACACCTCTATATTGGTTAATTTGTATTAATTTACCATTTAACTCATCATGTTTTCATTTTTTATTCTTATTATCTATAGATTTTCTCTTTGTTAAAAGGTAATTTTTTATTTTAAAATGTTTTGATAAAAATATTTTAGAATATTGTTTCATAATTCATTTCACCCATTTTTACAAACACGTCCTTCATTTTATTTCACTAATTTTCATAATAAAGTTTCAAAGACTCCCCTTTTATGAAAAACATGTTTTAAATATAGGTAAATGTACTTTTTTTAAAAAATTCAATTGATCAAAAACATATGTTTATACAACTATTTTTCAAACTAATAGTGAATGAATCTTCTATTTATATTGAATTCATAGTGTAACACCCCAACCCCAGTTACCTAGAGTTGGTGCATTATTACATAACATTGTCATGATCACAAGAAATATCAAATCTCGAAAGACCGATTGGTTTAGTAGCCTTGGGAACACTAGATATATTCATAAAGTTTTACATTACATCATAAAGTGAAAAACTACTACAACAACATAATGTCTCCATAGTCCAAACTATTATCTCCTCATAATATCCCTGTAGGTCATTCATAACTTAATTCTTCACATCCTGGGAAAAATAAAACATAGAAAAGGGGTGAGCTCAAAAGCCCAGTAAGGATAACAATATAGCAGAAACTTTCCAAAATAAGCATAAAAATTTAAGGCAATGTATAACTAAAACAAAAGACTTTTAAACTTGAACTTCAACATAGTATGTCAAAAGTAAAATTAAATAATTCCATTTACCTATTCACATAGATATTCTACTAATCGAATAATCACGTACAATATCAATAACCACTTTCATAATGATGGAATGCATAATTCCATACTATCATAACCACATAGCCAAGGCCTTGTGCCAAGACTACAAATAAGATTTTGCCAAGGCCTTGTGCCAAGACACTAGTTTGTCTCATGATACCTACTGATGCATCGAGGAGCTATATCGGGCTCCACCCGTCACATATTAAGTCCAATGCATTCCCATATGAAAAGGTTTAAACATAACATAAACATTCGTATTAAAACTAGCATAAGAAATGTTAATACTTCATCCATAAACCATGAATGGTATAAAAATAACACATCCACAGTCAAACATATCACAAAACCTTCAATACAATATAAAAGTTTTGTATCATAATAAATCAACTTCAAATAAGCGTAAAATCCATCAAAGGATGTTGACATAGTTGAAATCAAAACTCTTTTTAGAGAAATATCTCTTTCTATTTTGAAATCATTTACGAGTCATATATTTATAAAATAAAACATTTTCTTTGAAAATACTCTTATAAGCTTTTAAGGGAAGCTTTGACGATTTTATAACGGTGGAAAATAACCGCACCCACCGTATAAGTTAAAAAAACATTCTTACCTTAATTCTGTCGAAAAGGTTAAAAAACATCTTGTTTGGAAAACGACGGAAAGATTCCTTTATAAAACTCTTATAAAAAGTCAAAAAAGGTTATAAATGACTTTAACCCAAATTATTTTAAATATTTAAAATGTTTTGAAATACATTTTTAAGAAACATGGATGTGGATGATAAAGAGATCCCAGCAGATTATTACGTATAAACAACCTCGGATAATGAAGAGATTGTGGAATAACCCTTACCTTGTACTTTTCCTTGGTTGAGGTAGGTTAACCTCATGTATAATGGTGAAATAATTGTTATTAAATTATACAAGAATCATATACATTAATATGATATCATATATGATCTTTTAACATTGATTTGTTAATAATATCTTAGTATTATCGTTGTTTCGGGTGTTAACTTACTCATTTTCTTTTATATGTTTTGTTACGTAAGACATGTTTGTATTGGATAGGTTGTATCTTAATCATATAAATAATGATATCAAATCCTTAGATACTATTATTACTCATCAAATGAGAATTATACTTGAATGGATACGATGGATAATGAATCTCATCGCGTTCGTGGAGACGGTAGTCCGTACGTACGCACGAGCGACACTATCATTCTTTTGATATTAAAATAATATATAAATGGATGGTATATCATATATACAGAATCATTAACATGTTATATTTATTATTTACATGAGTTTCACATCATTATTATACCCATCCAAATAATAATATATTGAATAACAATTACACCACGACGTGGAGACGGTAAGCCGTACGTACGCACGTATGGTGACATGTTATTCAAAGGGTGGATGGAATACTGAATATGGTTGTACCATATTTATAATAACATCACAGTATATATATTATACTGGAGTTATTATTTTATAATGGTAACAACAAAGGAAGAAGAAGTGGAAGAAGAAAGGAACTTGGAAAAGGATGGTGAAATCATTACCTCTTCTTCCGGTTCTTCTTTTTGATTTGATCAAAATGGATCTTTAGGTTGGCTTTCTGATCAAACTAAGGCCTCTAGGATGTATTTAGGGAAGTTGGGAGAGTATTTGGGCAGATTTTGGCCGAACCAAAAGGCTTTTAAGGTTTTAATAAATGAGAAGGAGGAGTGCCCTTTTATAAGAGGGGTGAGGGACACCTTTGGAAAAGCTAGAAATATTAATTTATAATAAATTACTATTCGGTTTCTAATGGCTCAAAAGTTGATTATATAAATTTTAAGGTGGTTATGGGTCGAACAAAACTCAACCAATAGAATTTAGACAGGTTTGGGTACTTATATTAACCTTATCTTTAAGTATTAACTCTTAGTTAATTAGTTTCACTTTTACAATGTCTCTTTGTATTTTTATATAATATGGTTAGTAAACTTACTATATACATCCAAGCGACCCCCAAGTGGTCCATTAATGATATAAATATCATGATATAAGTCTCTTGGACTAACCTTAGATTTTTAGGAATTTAATATCAATTAATAATATAATATTTGTTTTAAAAACTCTTTTATGTTAATTTTGACACTATTCAATAGTTGATTTTTGTGAAACTCATAACAGAATGATTACTTCTAAATAAAATAATTAAATCAATAATAATATGTCATATTATCCTATAAAAGTATTTTAATTCATTAAAAGTTTCAAATTATATTTATTTGGATATTTATCATATCAATTATTTTAATTTGTCACTATTATGGTAATTACTGTATCATAATTGTGTCATAAATAAATTAACTTTTTTAAACTATAAAAATTATAAATAAAATATAGTTATGTAGTAAATCTTGTTATCTTTCTAAATAATATTTATAGTCGAAAATACAACATATATAACCCTATGTAAAAATTGTTTTTCTAAAAGATATATGCTTATGTCATTTTTGTACTTATTTTAACTTAATTAAAATTAAGTGTCCCAATCACCTACAAGTGGCTCCATGGGGTCCCAAAATCGACCCAAAGATGCCTATGGTCGAACATTTATCAACCAATGAGGCTAGGACACGTTTTAGGGTAATTTTTTATTATTATAATATTATTTTTTAACCCTTATTTACCGGATTTACCCTTAACCATGGTAAATAAAATATTTACCGAAGTAATTATTCAAAATGTCTAAAAATAAAAGTTACCTATTTACACAATTTGAACATCCTGATTCCAAATATGGAATCAATTTTTCCAAATTCAAAACACAGAAGTGGAATAAATTAATATAAAATTAATTCTCGTTGTTAAAACAAAAAACGTGTTTTTAAGAGATAATAACTATCAAAAGATTGACACTTGTTTATGTCCGGTTTAATTGTAAAATTATATCCAAAGACCAAAATTATATTAAATGGTAAAAATATATTATAAATATACTTTAAAAACACTGAAATTCATAATTTATCAATATAAATTATTTTGATTAAAAAGGTTGTTTTTAATTAAAATTTAGTAATTTTCACTCTTCATCAAAATATTAAAGTTATCCGAAAAGTACCAAAATTTCACCTTAGGCTAAATTCGATATTACAAATCCAAAAATGAAGTCCATTTTAGAAAATAAAATATATATAATTCAAAAAGTAGGTATTACTATTCATAAATGCTAGTTTGATTGGTTATGGTGTGTTAGAACTTGGTGTTGCGTACAACACACGCTATCACATTATTCAAAGAGAAGAGTATCGTAGAAGCTTGGGGTGTTACATTCTCCCTCCTTCAAATAAGTTTGTCCTCGAAATTTCTAGAATACTTATCACATGAAAAGACTCAGGTGGTTCTTCATCATACGTTCCTCGGGTTCCCACGTTGCCGCTTCCATCTTATGGTTTCTCCACAAAACTTTTACCAGACGTGTCGTCCGGTTTCTCAGTACTTGTTCTCTCATATCAAGAATCCTGATGGGATCTTTGCAATAAGACAGATCGGGTTCCAGTTCTAATTCCTCATAGTTGAGTACATGCGTTGGGTCAGGCATGTATTTCCTCAACAGAGATACGTGGAACACATCGTGAACTTTGGAGAGACTTGGCGGCATTGCCAATCGGTAAGCTACAGCCCCAATTCGTTCTAGAGTTTCGAAAGGTCCGATGTACCTGGGACTCAATTTACCTTTCTTACCAGAATGTATGACTCCCTTCCATGGAGATACCTTCAGAAAAACATGATCACCGACTTGAAATTCCAAATCCTTCCTTCGATTATCGGCATAGCTCTTCTGCCTACTTTGAGCTACTTTGATGTGATTTTGGATTACCTTCACCTTTTCCATCGTTTCCTCCACTAGTTCTAGGCCTACAAGTTTTCTTTCACCAACGTCATCCTAATAGGTTGGTGTACGACATCTCTTTCCGTATAACGCTTCATATGGTGCCATCTGAATACTCGAATGGAAGATATTGTTATAGGAAAATTCTACCATAGGTAAATATTGATCCAACATACCCTGAAAGTCAAGTGAGAAAGATCTAAATATGTCTTCTAAGGTATGAATAGTCTGTTCTGATTGTCCTTCTGTCTGAGGGTGGTAAGCAGTACTCAAATGAAGTTCAGTATCCAGGGATTTCTGAAGAATTTTCCAGAATCTTGAAGTAAAATAGGGATCACGATCAGAAACAATCGATAGGGGTACTCCATGAAGTCTCACAACTTCATTAATATATAGTCTTTCTAGAAGTTCCAGGGGTAGATCTTATCTTATAGCAAGAAAATGTGCTGACTTGGTAAGACGATCAACAATAACCCATATTGCATCGTTCCTTCTAGGAGTCTTTGGTAGCCCCATGAGAAAGTCCATCGTAATATTGTCCCATTTCCACTCCAGTATGGGAAGAGGTTGCATGAATCCTCCAGGCTGTTGCCTTCCAGCTTTCCCTTGTTGACAAACCATACATCTTGACACAAAATCAGCAATCTCCCTCTTCATGTTATCCCACCAAAAATGTTCCATCAAATCTCTATACATTTTGGTGCTCCCAGGGTGTATAGAGAAATTGGAACTATGAGCATCATCCAGCAATTCCCTTTTTAGATTAGGTATATCGGGAACACAAAGTCTCTTCCCAAATTTCAAAATTCCATCTTCATACACAAAGTCTCTCAGTCTCCCATCATTCACAGCTTTAATCTTCTTTTGAAATTCTTCATCATCGGTCTGAGAACTCTTAATTCTTTATAGTAAAGATGGTTTGGCAACCATTTGAAAAAGAATTGATGTTTCACCTTCCCTGGTTATTCCCATTTCCATCTTCACTAGATCCATGAAAATTGGATCCCTTTCAATTCTCATATTGTTCAAAACTCCATGGTCTTTTCTGCTCAAAGCATCTTCCACCTTGTTTGCTTTCCCCGGGTGTTAGTGTATCGTACAATCATAATCCTTGAGTAATTAAAGCCATCTCCTTTGCCTCATGTTGAGTTCTTTTTGTGAGAAAATATACTTCAAACTCTTGTGATCAGTATAAATCTCACATTTTTTACCATAGAGGTAGTGCCTCCATATCTTCAAAGCAAAGATCACAGCTGCTAACTCGAGATCATGAGTAGGATAGTTTTGCTCATGAATTTTCAACTGTCGTGATGCATAGGCAATAACTCTATCATTCTGCATAAAGACACAACCAAGTCCTTTCTTCGATGCATCACTATAAATAACGAACCCATCATTCCCCGTTGGTAGAGTCAATATAGGAGAATTGAATAATCTTCTCTTCAGTTCTTTGAAACATTCTTCACACTCTTTTTTCCAAACAAATTTAACCCCTTTACGTGTGAGCTTCATTAATGGGTTAGCCAATCGGGGAAAATTCTGGACGAAACGTCGATAATAACCTGCCAAACCAATAAAACTACGTACCTCAGTTATACTCGTAGGTGCTGGCCATTCTTTGATCGCCTTAGTCTTAGAAGGATCAATAGAGATTCCATATTTAGAGACAATATGGCCAAGAAAAGAAATCTCCTGAAGCCAGAATTCACACTTGCTAAACTTCCCATATAATTCATGTCTTCTCAGAGTCTTCAAGATAATGCGCAAGTGATTTTCATGATCTTCATAGATTTTGGAGTATACCAAGATATCATCAATAAATACCACCACAAATTCATCGAGATACTCCTTGAAAACTCTATTCATCATATCTATGGATACAGAGGGTGCATTAGTCAATCCAAAAGGCATTACAATAAACTCGTAATGCCCGTACCTGGTTCGAAATGCTATCTTCAGAATGTATTCTTTCTTTACACACAACTGATGGTATCCAAACCGAAGGTCAATCTTTTAAAAGTATTGAGCTCCATGCAGTTGGTCAAATAAATCATCAATGCGAGGTAGGGGATAATTGTTCTTTATCATTATATCATTGATCTCCCTGTAGTCGATACATAACCTCATAGATCCATCTTTCTTTTTAACAAAAATAACAGGGGCTCCTCATGGAGAAACACTAGGGAGAATAAATCATTTATTAATCAATTCCTCTAGTTGTTTCTTTAGTTCGACTAACTCTACAGTGGCAATTCTATAAGGGGTCTTCGATATAGGCGTTGATCCAGGAATTAAATCAATGGAAAACTCAAATTCTCGTTCTGGAGGATGTCCAGTTAAATCTTCCAGAAATACATCTACAAATTCATTCACAATAGGTACATCCTCTATTTGAACATTCCTTTCCCCACCCATAGTTATTTCATTATCTTCTTCCCCAATAATTGAATTTAGTTGAGCTACTGGTGGTGGATCTAGATAAGAATTAGGTGGAGACGATTCTGCTCTAAAGATAAGGTGTTCCTTATCATCATCATCAAGAATCGTAACCTCTTTCTTCTTACAATAAATCTTCGCATCATAGTCTGAAAGCTAGTCCATACCGAGGATTATATCAAACTCAATCATAGGTATGACGATGAGATAAGCAGATAAAGAACATTTATGTGCTCTAATGGGGACTAATTCGCAAAACTTTGTTGCAATGATACTTCCCTTAGGAGTTTTAACAGATAACTCCCTTGTTAAATCAAATTGGAAATATCTAATTTTCTTAGCAAACTGTGAAGATATGAAACAATGCGATGATCCAGAATCAAATAATGCATTTTCTAAGCTTGAGGAAACCATTAAATTACCTGCCACCACATCTTTCAGAGCTTCTACCTCAGCAGTAGTGATAGCATAAGCTTGTCCTTGATCCCTTGGCCTTTTCTGAGGTAAGTTCTCCTAACGCTTAGGACATTCATTTTCATAATACCCCATCTCCCTGCAATTGTAGTACTGAATGTTGGTGGCTTCCTTCTTCCCCTTTCAATCACGAGCTTGGTGGCCTTTTTCACCACACTTGTAACAGACTCTCGTTCCCTTCAAGAAAGTACCAGGGTGTTTCTTCCCACATTTAGCACAGGATGGATATTCAACCTTTCCCTTATTCCCCTTATTTCCATTCCCAGATTGATCAGCAGGCCTCTTCTTCTCTTGCTTGCTTTAAAGTCATAAGACTTAGAGAATTCCTTTTCGGTCTTGATAGCACATGAGACAATGTATTCGTACGACGAAAAGGATTGTGAGACTGATGCTCGACGGAGAAATGGTTTTAACCCATCAAAGAAACGATCAATCTTACTTCTTGGGTTATGTATATAATCTCTATCATACCTTGCTAACCTTGTAAAGTTAGCCTCATACTTTGCGAAATTCTCATACTCCTTTTGTCTCAGACTCAGAAATTGTCTTTCCATATCTACTCGATGGTCCCGAGGAAAGTTTTTTTCTAAAAACAGATCTTTGAACTCCCTCCATTCCATATTCGATACTTCATCATCTTCCTTCGTGTTTTGAATCAATGACCACCATTGATCAGCATCTCCAGTGAGGCGGTAAACTACCATGATAACTTTTTCCCTTTCACTACTCCCCAAAGCCTGAAATATTTTCTCTAGGGAATTTATCCATTGCTCAGCTACTAAGGGATTTTTACTCCCATTGAACTTTGGTGGTTGTTGCCTCATGAATCGATCTAACATTGATCATCCACGCTGCGGATCAGGGTGATCCATACGGGTAAGGTTATTCTTCATAACCTGAGTGAGTTGTCCCAGTATGGTGATTAGCTGATCGCCACCAGTTGAATCACCAGCTCCACTGTAATTATCTTGAGCAGGAGGGTAATCCCTAAATGGAGTGCGTGCATTGATACAGTTTCTATTTCTTCCACTAGGTGCCATTTCTAAATAATGGCATAAACTAGATCAGTTTATGAATCAAAATACATAATCCTATACTTATAAAACACTTAACATAAATAGAACAATTTATGGATATAATCCATAATCATAAGAATGTTTTCTTTGAGGAAGTATATACTCATAAACCCTTTATAATGATTTGTAAAGAAAATGAGAGTTATCTTAAGCATATCCTCCAAGAGTGTCGTAACCAAGAGTGCATCAAGGCCCGTTGTCGTGCACCAGTTCCCATTCGAGTCTAGCTCAAAGCGGTGTTTTCGGGTTTTACCCCTAGGTACATCTGTGCCAGAGCCTCCTCTACCTGCTCGTATCCAGACATGGATGTATTGCTCGGAAAACTCACAAAATCTCTACAATACCAAAATTCTAGGAAGTTCTTCTATACTAATCCTCAAAGCTCATTTTAGGTCTACATGCTTTAATCAAAGTTTATCTAAATCTAGCTTCAAAGGTTTGTACTAAACTTCCTCTGATACCAACTGTAACGCCCCGACCCCAGTTACCTAGAGTCGGTGCATTATTATACAACATTGGCATGATCACAAGAAAGATCAAATCTCGAAAGACCGATTGGTTTAGTAGCCTTGGAAACACTAGATATATTCATAAAGTTTTACATTAAATCATAAAGTGAAAACCTACTACAACAACATAATGTCTCCATAGTCCACACTATTATCTCCTCATAATATCCCGGAAGGTCATTTATAACTTACTTCTTCACATTCTGGGAAAAATAAAACATAGAAAAGGGGTGAGCTCAGATGCCCAGTAAGGATAAAAATATAGCGGAAACTTTCCAAAATAAGCATAAACATTTAAGGAAATGTATAACTAAAACAAAAGCGTTTTAAACATGAACTTCAACATAGTATGGTAAAATTAAAATGAAATAATTCCATTTAATTATTCACATGAATATTCTACTAATCGAATAATCACGTGCAATATCAATTACCACTTTCATAATGATGGAATGCATAATGCCAGACTATCATAACCACATAGCCAAGGCTTCGTGCCAAGACTACAAATAAGATTTTGCCAAGGCCTTGTGCCAAGACACTAGTTTGTCTCATGATACCTACCTATGCATCAAGGTGCTATAGCGGGCTCCACCCGTCACATATTAAGTCCAATGCATTCCCATATGAAAAGGTTTAAACATAACATAAACATTCGTATTAAAACTAGCATAAGAAATGTAAATACTTCATCCATAAACCATGAATGGTATAAAAATAACACATCCACATTCAAACATATCAAAAAACCTTCAATACAATATAAAAGTTTTGTATCATAATAAATCAACTTCAAATAAGCGTAAAATCCATCAAAGGATGTTGACATAGATGAAATCAAAACACTTTTTAGAGAAATATCTCTTTCTATTTTGAAATCATTTAAGAGTCATATATTTATAAAATAAAACATTTTCTTTGAAAATATTCTTATAATCTTGTAAGGGAAGCTTCGACAATTTTATAACGGCAGAAAATAACCCCACCCGCCGTATAAGTTAAAAAAACATTCTTACCTTAAATCTGTCGAAAAGGTTAAAAACACCTTGTTTGGAAAACAACGGAAAGATTCCTTTATAAAACTCTTATAAAAAGTAAAAAAAGGGTATAAATGACTTTAACCCATATTCTTTTAAATATTAAAAATGTTTTGAAATATATTTTTAAGAAACATGGATGTGGATGATAAAGAGATCCCAGTAGATTATTACGTATAAACAACCTCGGATAATGAAGAGATTGTGAAATAACCCTTACCTTGTACTTTTCCTTGGTTGAGGTAGGTTAACCTCCTGTATAATGGTGAAATAATTGTTATTAAATTATACAAGAATCATATACATTAATATGATATCATATATGATCTTTTAACATTGATTTGTTAATAATATCTTAGTATTATCGTTGTTTCAGGTGTTAACTTACTCGTTTTCTTTTATATTTTTTGTTAAGTAAGCCATGTTTGTAATGGATAGGTTGTATCTTAATCATATACAGAATGATATCAAGTCCTTATATACTATTACTACTCATCAAATGAGAATTATACTTGAATGGATACGATGGATAATGAATCTCATCGCGTTCGTGGAGACGGTAGTCCGTACGTATGCACGAGCGACAATATCATTCTTTTGATATTAAAATAATATATAAATGGATGTTATATCATATATACAGAATCATTAACATGTTATATTTATTATTTACATGATTTTCACATCATTATTATACCCATCCAAATAATAATATATTGAATAACAATTACACCACGACGTGGAGACGGTAAGCCGTACATACGCACGTATGGTGACATGTTATTCAAAGGGTGGATAGATTACTGAATATGGTTGTACCATATTTATAATAACATCACAATATATATTTGATACTGGAGTTATTATTTTATAATGGTAACAACAAAGGAAGAAGAAGTGGAAGAAGAAAGGAACTCGGAAAAGGGTGGTGAAATCATTACCTCTTCTTCCGGTTCTTCTTTTTGATTTGATCAAAAGGGCTCAATAGGTTGGCTTTCTGATCAATCTAAGGCCTCTAGGATGTAGTGAGGGAAGTTGGGAGAGTATTTGGGAAGAGTTGTGCCGAACAAAAAGGCTTTGAAGGTGTGAAGAAATGAGAATGATGAGTGCCCTTTTATAAGAGGGGTGAGGGGCACCTTTGGAAAAGCTAGAAATATTAATTTATAATAAATTCATATTCGGTTTATAATGGCTCCAAAGTTTATTAGTTAAATTTTATGGTGGGAATGGGTCTAAAAAAACTCAACCAATAGAATTTAGACAGGTTTGGGTACTTATATTAACCTTATCATTAAGTATTAACTCTTAGTGAATTAGTTTCACGTTTACAATGTCTCTTTGTATTTTTATATAATATGGTTAATAAACTTACTATATACATCCAAACGACCCCCAAGTGGTCCATTAATGATATAACTATCATGATATAAGTCTCTTGGCCGAACCCTATATTTTTAGGAATTTAATATCAATTAATAATATAATATTTGTTTTAAAAACTATTTTATGTCAATTTTGACACTATTCAATAGTTGATTTTTATGAAACTCATAACAGAATTATTACTTAAAAAAATTATTAAATCATTCCTAATATGTCATATTATCCTAGAAAATTATTTTAATTCATTAAAAGTCTCAAATTATATTTATTTTGGTATTTATAATATCAATTATTTTAATTTGTCACTATTATGGTAATTACTGCATCATAATTGTGTCATAAATAAATTAACTTTTTTAAACTCTAAAAATTATAAATAAAATATAATTATGTAGTAAATCGTTTTATCTTTCTAATGAATATTTATAGTCGAAAATACAGCATATATAACCCTATGTAAAAATTGTTTTTCTAAAAGATATATGCTTATGTCATTTTTGTACTTATTTTAACTTAATTAAAATTAAGTGTCCCTATCACCTACAAGTGGCTCCATGGGGTCCCAAAATCGACCCAAAGATGAATATGGTCGAACATGTATCAACCAATGAGTCTAGTACACGTTTTAGGGTAATTTGGTATTATTATAATATTATTTTTTAACCCTTATTTACCAGATTTACCCTTAACCATGGTAAATAAAATATTTACCGAAATAATTATTCAAAATGTATAAAAATAAAATTTACCTATTTACACAATTTGAACATTCTGATTCCAAATATGTAATCCATTTTTCCAAATTCAAAACACAGAAGTGGCAGAAATTAATTTAAAATTAATTCCCGTTGTTAAAACAAAAAGCGTGTTTTTAAGAGATAATAACTATCAAAAGATTGGCACTTGTTTATGTCCGGTTTAATTGTAAAATTATGTCCAATGACCAACATTATATTAAATGGTAAAAATATATTCTAAATATACTTTAAAACCACTCAAATTAATAATTTATCAATATAAATTATTTCGATTAAAAAGGTTGTTTTTAATTAAAATTTAGTAATTTTCACTATTCATCAAAATATTAAAGTTATCCGAAAAGTACCAAAATTTCACCTTAGGCTAAATTCGATATTCCGAATCCAAAAATGAAGTCAATTTTAAAAAATAAAATATATATAATTCCAAAAGTAGGTATTACTATTCATAACAGCTAGTTTGATTGGTTATGGTGTGTTAGAACTCGGTGTTGCGTACAACACATGCTATCACATTATTCAAAGAGAAGCGTACCGTAGAAGCTTGGGGTGTTACACATGGGGAATAGTTTTACTTGGTCCTAACTAATAGGTTTTAATACTCACGCAATACCTATTTTTTTTGTTATCTTTAGGTGTTGGTTCTTCTGGTTTTGGATCATGCTCAGAGTGAACATCGTTTGGTGATTAGAAGTGACCCATGAGGTTGCCTGGAGGTATGCTAACCCATTTTGTTTAATTTATTTTATACTTCATTTTATTTTTTTTATTAATGTTGTTTATATTTATTTTCCTATCTTTTATGGGATAAATAATTCCCAATTGAGTTATATATGATTCCTTTTACTAGTTTCTATCCTGATAGAATCGGGAATACCTCTCGGGGTTTACTGCGGGCTAGTTTAAGTGACCAATTCGGGGTTAACCTAGGTTGGTTTGTGATATAATCATTATAAATTAATATATTCCATACCTTTTATGGAATGTAATATTGGGTATGTAAACGTTAAATAATTTTTCACTAAAACATGTACAAAACCAAAGGGTTGTATTGCCAAATATTTCTCCCAAAATATCCATAACCGTGATAAAATTAAATCACATAAAACTACTAAATGTGTGTCTAAGACCTTGAACCTTAAACTTATAAACTCAAGATGTAATCCATATGTCGTATGATAATCTATCATGGATAAATATATTCTCTTAAAAATAACATAATCCTTAGATGTTTCACCATTCTTATAACCAAAATATCATTTTTTAGAATACTTCAAAAATATAATTTTAAGAATCCAAATACATAAACACTAAAATTCTTGTACTTAAATTATTGGTATGGAATATGTCTTTCCTTTAACTAGAATTTAACTCATGGTTTAGGGAACTAACATGGATAATTACCATGTTATCCACACATAATACATTGAGGTCATTGACAATTCATTGATTTATGACCTTCATTTCCACATTAAAAATATATTCACCTCCATTTGAGATATTCTTCAAGGTGTTTCTACTCACCTTATTATAATATGAAGCTAAATCAAGTTTCCATGTGAACATTCATAAAATACCATCTTCTTATTATTTTATGTTTTATTAAACTCACTTAATTTTATGTTGGTAATCATATATCATGATAGCTTATTGGTCGTAATAACACTATCTTTTTCTCCCATCATCATCCAATATATTTACTCAAAACAACTGAATTTTATATTGCATTCAACATTATCACGATTCTTTCTGGTTTCATCCATCGACTAAAATCAAAAAACCAAGTTTGAGAAACACTAATCATAGTTGGAAATCACATATTTAGGAAGAATTGTTTATAGAATGTCTAAATCAAGTCAAATTATTTTAAATATATGACACCATAGTTTTAAACTATGTCATGAAAAAACTCAATCTATTAAAATCTGATATTATAGTTTTTAAATAAAATTTGAATTAACCAAAGATTATCCCCCCAAAAGTTTAAAACTAGGTGTTTAGTAAGGCTCATTTTCATGTAAAAGGTAACACTCGATTATGGCCTAATTCACTTTTTTAGAGTTATTTCCCCTGGGTACTTCTTTTCTAAATCCATGTCCAATTATAGTATCTAGGTATGGGTATATATCTAGGTAAAATAGATAATCTATTCCTTACCAAAACTTTAGTATATTATCATATACTTATGCTTATCCTAAGAGTTGTCACTAAGGTTTTTTCAAAATAGTTTCCAAAGGTTAACTAAATATCACTCTGAAACCAAATATAGAAACCAAATATTTTCATAACTTAATATAAAATCTTTTTTGATGAATATAAAATACATTTTAGAAACCCCTAGCCTGAGGACCATTATGGTTTAGTTTCTTTCATGAATAGATACATAGTATTATTATTTAGTGAAATATCTTCAAAATATCCCAAAAGTACCCATTTGTACTCTTTATAAACTTGACTTACTTAAAAGCTTTCTTCATAACATAGGGAAAGGAAACATAATAAAGGGTAAACTCGAATTCTCTGTATGGTTAAACATGGGATATATGAATCAATGATCATATGAAATCATAATATAAACTATGGATATGAAATTAAGAATATAAATTACTAAATTCATACCAAATGTGTCATAGATCATAAAGACGATTCATGGAATAAAGCATTCTCATTCCAAAATACATGGTTAATAAGAGTGTTAAATCGTCATAATTCATGAAACATAATCTCACATAATTAAATTGTAACAAAAAAATAGGTTTAGAATCCATTTTATTTGTAAAATATATCTACCAAGACCATAAAACATAGTATATCATTCCACATAAACAATTTCTCATTTTATATCTTTCCCGTCAGCATGTTTCCCATTATGGATCAATCTCATTGACTTGCTTCCCATTTTTATCTAATGTGATATAAATATTTTCCCAATTAGTTATAGGTAGATATAGGTTCCACCGATCTCATAATTAAAATAATACATATGTTTTCCACAAGATCATAAAATATTCATTATATTAGAACCCACAAAAAGATATATATTTCATAAATATTTCATTATATCCTAACTTGTGGAAAAGGATCAGGTTTCATAAAAATATCATCCTAATAATTAAACATTTTAAGAAATAATAATAATTGTAACCTATAATCTTATCCCTGGTATATCAAAAGTAACATCAAAGGATGGTATTTTAGCTGGAAAATGACTTTTGAAAGACTCTACTAAACATTCCTTAAGGAAAATAACATTTCAACTTTGAAAATCACTTTTAAAACAAAATAATTATAAAATATTTTTAATATAATTTTCTATAAAAATAACCTTGGAAACATATAAATTAATATTTAATACAATTATGGTTTATGATGATTGAAAATTATGTTCACATTTATACAAGATAAAATAAACATTCCTTTCTCTTTTTCAATTAAATTTAAAAGAGACTTGATCAAAGAATAATGATATGATTCATTTTAAAAAACATTAAAAATTCAAAAATGGTTAAAAATCCTTTACACAATAATTATATTATAGTAATATCATTCATTAAAATATTCTTATAAAATATGGACATGGAAGAAATTTTTTTTGACCAACGAGAGAAATAAAATTTAAATTTTACTTGAAAATATATTTTTGAACCCTTGATTTCATAAAAAGGATAATACTAAAATAAAATACTTATTATAAAAAAAATAGTTAAACATAATTCAGTAGTCTCTTGGAAGATAGATTATAATATATCATCATCTAAAACTTAATCATAAACAACCCCAATAAACAATGATATTGTAACATAAAACCATTACTAATTTTAAAACATATAAATCAACATACCCTGGAATATATACAAACAAAAATTTATACATTATTAAAATAACAATATTAAGTATATAACATGTCATATAGGCTCTATATACACTTCAAAAATGAAACATGTGGTGAATATGGTATGTGTCTCACAGAAATAAAATTGAGACAAAAATATAATACATTAAGTCTTGACTTCCTTAATACACTTTCAATCCTATAGTATGATAAATTAATGTTTATTTTACATATATAAAATATATATAATCATATATATCATACCATATAAGATTTACTTACAACCTTTTATCACCCATTTATTAATAATTCTTTGTTAAAATATCTATTCTAGGTAATAACATCATTTTTTCTCATGTATGTAATTGTTTGGTAGTTTTGGACCATGTAATTTGATAGTTTTTTCATAATATATAAGATTTTTATAATGATACTAATATCATATATATTCATTATATACAAATATATATTTATACTTAAAGGTTAGAGAACGAAAAATGAATTATACCATTCATGGAGACGTAGGTCTTACATACGCATGAACATTGTTTCCATTTTTTCAAAGGATAGAACAATAGAAAGATAATTAGTATTTTACCTTAAAATATTCATTTTCATTTCATATATATCATAAATATTAATTAAATTAATCCTTTTTACTATTCATATATATCAAAAATGAAATAATGTATCACATCACTTCATAGAGGCGGTAGTCCATATGTATGCACGAGCGGCGTTATCATTTTCCAACATTTTAGATGTTAAGATGTTAGAGATGAAATTATAATTCCCAAATTATTTTTATCTCATAGAAATAGAATTTATTTATCAAATTTTTCCTTATAACCATCCTTGTAAATCATAAGTTAAAATATAATCACATCGCTTCATGAGTTGATAGTTCATTGTACACATAGTTGAAGTCATCATATCCCCCGTAGAATGGATGGTTAGAATGTATATATTATATAATAATTCTAGAAGTATAATTATGTAACAAATATAATATATATAATTTAAATCCATAATTATTAAAATTCTTGAGAGGTGGTGATGGAAAATTAATTATGTCGGTTCGTGAGGCGGGAGCTCGATGTACACACGATTGACGGTTTCATTTCCCATTCTCTAGAAGAGGGTATAGATATAGGTTATGAAATAAACTTAAAAAAATATAATTTTATGGTAGATAATAGTTTTATTATATAATAATTATTAGTACATTAATTAATACAGTAAGATAAGAATAAAAAATAAAGTGTTTAGTGATGATAATTACCATCGCTTAGAGAAACCACCTTTGGATATCTTATTAAGGACCATAGGGTTTGTATTTTGGAAACAAAAAAATCTATAGAATATTTATAAGTATTTTGGGGATTTATTTTGGTAGTATTTGTTTGTGTTAAATTTATTATGATTTGTGAAGAAGATAGGGGAGGAAGTGTCCTCTTGTAATTGATCTGTGGAATTTTTATAAACACCCAAAACAATTCAATAATGGGAAGGCACTCTCACCCAAAGTTTCTAAAAAATTGTTAAATAAGAGGTCTGAAGGATGATATTTTATCTCCAAAAATCCAAAAGAAATTATGGTTTAATCATGATATTCCATATCATTTAAGTTTACTCACTTTTAGCATTTTAGTTTTCACCATGATAAGTAGCTTTTTCTTTATTTACCAACATAATTTATCATTTAAGAAAAAAACAAATGATCTAAATTTGAAAATTTAGGCTCAGATATTCTATATATGAAATCAAATTTATCAAATAAAAATACTATATTTTAGAAAATTAATTTCAACCCAAGAACATGTAACATGAACAACCATGTTTTAACTTTAACCATGATAAAAAATAGTTTTCCAAAGAAAATGTTTTCTAAACTTTGAAAATAATTTATATTAAAATTTAAAATTAAATTGATTATAATAAACTAAATTGTATTAATAATAATATAATTTAACTTATTTTTATTTTACTATAAAATTAAAAAAAATTGGACGTCTTTAAATTCTTTAAAGGAAAATGAAATTATTAATAAAAAATGTATTTTTCATTATTCATTAAAAAAAATTCATTTTATAAAATTCTAAAAAAATAAATCTATGATAATTTTTATATAGTAATTTAAAAAATGAAGATTATTTTTTCATATAAAATATCTGAAAGTGGAAAAATTAATTTTAGAATATGTGTTCAAAATGAGACAAAACTACCTTTCAGAAAAATGCAATTTTCAAGCATAAAATTGGATTTATTCTTATCTCGTACCTAGAAAAGTGGATTTATTATTAAAGTAGAAAAAATAATTTCATTTAATATAAATGATAATATTTTAATAGTATGTCATGTTTTATTTAAACACATTATTTCATGTAACCAAATATATCGAATAATTTAAATTTTGTTAAAAAATCATAAAATATCAGGGTGTTACATAGAGTTGGGATGTTACTATTGATATTAGAGTAAGTTTGGTAGGAACTTTGGGAAGTAAGTATTAAATAAACATAACTAACATGATAATTATGATAATATCTTATATTATTTGAGAACATTCTCTATTATAGTTATTTTTTGTGGCTCAATATTCATGATGATTATGAGATAACTTAGTATGCTATATTATTTTGGGATAGTGCTTAATAAAATTGAGGTATTTTACACCTATAGTAAATATATGGAATTCCCTATTGAGTAAGACAATACATCTTGTGTTGGAACTGAGCAAATCATTGGGAAATTAGATAATATGACTCAAGTTATAATTAATAACCCTTTTCATTTTGATATACCTATTTTTTCATAGTGTGATTCACATATATGGGATCACTTAATGCGATATATGCCTCCGTATTTTATATAAATATTAATTATTAATCATTTGAACAATGGATTAAGTACCATGAAAAGATAATCCCAACATTGGGAATAATTATAGTGAAAATGTTATTCTACTTGTGTATTATTTGAAAGGAGATTTTGATCAATAGTATTAATTGATCTAGAATACTAAAGAGTCTGAAGAAATAGAAAGAATATAATGTAGATCTTTTAAAGTGATATTCTATAAGAAATACTTGTCTCGATAAAAATGATCTGAAATGTATTTGAATTTCCTCAGTTTAAAGAGGAAAGAATAAGAAGGTGTGGTAGAGTATTAGTCAAACTTTACAGGATTATCCAAGCATATTATGGACTACATAAATAATCCTAAAATAAATATTGATCATTTTTTTGATTTATGCGATATCTCTGAAGGGTACTGGTTTTTAAAAAAATGTGATCATATGATCATACATAATCAAGTTCTATCATGAAAAATAAATAATTTTATAGTTTTTATATCTTCAAGGGAAGTCATGAAAAGAATATTTTTTTTAGAGAACTAAGGAAAAAATTAATTAATAAATTAATACTAAAGAGAGGATTTGATTTCCAACATGTGATAATTGTGGAAAGAAATGCCCTTGTACTTTTTTAATGGGAATGGTATTTTGTTTCAAGTGAGTATAAATGGGTTATAAGGATCATGAATATAAGGAAAACAAATAAAAATATTTTTTTTTCTAGTGCTTCCACTATAAATATATGAGGAATTATTCAAAACAATATTCCAAGAATCTAAGAAACTTACTAATAAATAATCCAAGGCGAGATGACCAATCTTATGCAATTAATACAACCAAATTAGAAGTTCACAGTGATGTGGTGAAGTGTACCCTTATCATTCAATCTAGAATTAAGAATTATTTATTTAAATGAAATTATAAAAACCCTTTTATATATTAATAATTTTATAAGGGTATCACATAACCACATCAATTATTAGATATTATATTTATAGTGAAAAATCAAAATGATATGATGATCGAATCTCAAGTTTAGAGATCCTCTCTAATGGAATTGTATGTGAATTTTCTTCAAACAAATATTGTTATTCTTACTCAAGTTGAATTTCATATAATTTTGGGAATGGATTGGCTCACTTAGTATAGATTCCATATCTATTTTCAAGGAAGTAAGGTTACATTACCAATAATCATCTATCTATGTGAGTATGAACCTAAAATTTCAATGGAAATAATATCCATCATATGGGTTTTAATACCTATTCATGATGGATAATTATATTGAATAGTTTGGAAAAAACTCGAAATTGAAAATTTTCCTTTTATTGGAATATACTAATTTATTTATTGAGGATATTCTACGTTTTCATGAACCATCCTAGATACCCTAGTACCCTAACACCTGAGCCAACTCTAACATATCCTGAAGGTCATTCTTGATCCCCATGGGTTGGAAACTTGAACTTGAAATAATATATAAATAAAGTGGTAAATAATTTTCACAAGATAGTAGAAGATAATAGATAAAAGTTGAATGCTCGACACTCCCAAAAGTTGAATTACCATAAAAAATAGGTTAAATAAAACCCAAAGTAGTACATCATCAAAGTACTCAGTATTTAACAAGATGAAAACTAAAAAATCCCATGAATTTTTTTTTTATAACTTCTTCATTGGTCACCTCTATCATCACTCCATGGTCAAAAATATCAAGAACATCATCCACATTCAAGTGGAACTTTCCCTTTTCTCTGACCTAGTATAAGAAATTCTCTAAATTCCTAAAGGAAAAGGTAGTGTGTGAGTTATAAATACCACTAATGTTTAACCACGTGTTACATTATCAATACTATAACAATTTACCAAATATGTTTTCAATTTAAATAAAATAAATAATGTAATATTATTTTCATATTTAAAAAAACATACATTCATTGAACTAGATGAAAGATATATCAAAATATCTTTTAAATAAGCCTAAATGAGAATTTTGAATAAAATAGTTTATATAAATCAATTGGAATGAATAAATGAGTTCAATAATAAGTCGAATCTATATAAAATCAAACAACTAATAGAAAAAATCATAACCTTGTAGAAAATCCTTGTGTAAGTTAGTGTATTATCTAAAAGAACCCCCACAAATAGCATAATGATCGCAGCTCTTGTCAAGTGTTCACACACAAATATACCCTGATAGGGGAACCCATCATAGGAATTCTAGCCTCAGTTATTTTAGTAATTATTTTTATTATCAATCCATTTCTAGGGAGTCAAGTTCCAAGTGTATTTTCACTAGTTACCTGTAACTACCTAGGATAAGATTTCTTTAATCAATTAACTAAATTTTCATTCAATCAGTTCAAAACGTTTCAATTTTTTTTTTAAATTTTAGTTTTCAACATGCCTTCTCATTTAAAAATAATAATTAGTTTAAATCTTTTCATTACATTTCCAATAAATTTTTCTATTTATGATAATTTCTCGAGATCAATAAAAAATAAATTTATAAAAAACAATTTCTAAATCAAGCAATCATTTCTCACAAATCCACCCCTCAATTTGAATTCCATTTAAATTGGGATTTTTCTCAATTTACATACCTATTTCAAATAAAGGATCAAATAATTAAAATTACATTTTTTAAAATCATTTAAAAACTCATTTCAATTAAATCAATAAATTCAAGGTTTCAATCATAGGGAAAAGAATTATGGAACCACCTACCATTAAGTCAAATATCCACAAATCAACACCCACAATGGGTCTCGCCAATGAAAAAGGATGGTGTGGAAGATCATAGAACTCAACCTAGATTTCAGATCATAAAAGGGAGATTAGATCCATTACCTACAAGATGATCTATCAAATTCTAAGTAGGAGAGAAAGATTGAACTACATGAGATAATATTCACTTTCCTAGCTAGAAGAACTGCAACTAGCATGATGATCAATTGTCGAATGAATGATTTCAAATGATATAGGATCACCAAAATCACTTAGGGAAGGCTTTCGGTCTATAGAGGAAGTTCCACAGGTGGAATTAAATATAAATTATCTGACTAGAACCTAAAACCTTCAGGACACTGGATTTACATCAAATGTATTTTCATTATAAGAATTGAAATACTCTAAGGTTTTATACACTAAAAAGCTCATTTATTTTTTATTAAAAACTTATTTTAGACCATTAAAAATTTTATAAACTTTAAATAGTGGATAGTATATTCAAATTGTTCCCCTATTTCACAAAATATTTTCAATGGACATTATATGGTCTGTAATACCTTTACAGGACATGTAATAACCCAATAGATAGAAAACAACCATATTTTTTAAAATAAATTCTACAACACACCAAAATGAGTGTGATCAAACAAGACATGTAAAAAGGAGTACCTTAAATCATTACCAGATGTTACACAATTCTTCCCCCAAATTATGAAGTTGATTTTTTAGTGGAACTCAAAACAGTGCTACACCTATTTCAAAGACTACTTAAATAATGAACCTGATTCAGTTATATGAATTAAATAAAAAACATCATGAGAATATAGTCATGGGATTTATTAATTCTAGTACTTCACCATAAGTTTCACTAGTACTTTTTATTGATATGAAATAGGGTTCAATGCATATTTTTCATTGATTATCTTAAAATTTATAAGATCTATATTGGGAACAAGTATCTTTTACCCTATATCAATGATTTTTTTGATCAATTATGAGGATCTATATATTTTTTCTGAGATTTATCTTTGATCAGGATATCATCTTCTCTAGTTTAAGAAGAATTATATACCAATGAAAACCTTTTGTACGAGGTATCTTTATTATGAATTTATAGTAATTCCATTTGGGCTTACCAATTATCATGTTATATTCATGGAGTTAGTGAATATAGTCTTTAAAGGTTACCTTGATAAATTTTTTGTAATATTTATAGATTATATTCTTATATATTCAAAGATAAATTAATTACAAAAATAACATTTTAGGAATTTTCTAAAGACACTAAGTAAGGATAAGCTATATATAAAGCTTATTGGGTATGAATTGTTCCTACAAAAAGTATCATGCTTGAGTAAAATAATTTCAACTGAGGGTTTATGAATGGATCATTCAAAGATAATTTTTTTTTGTAAATTATCCTAGACCAACCACAATGACCAAGATCTATATTTTTCTAAAGTTGGAGGGATACAAAAAAATGTTTTGTAAGAAATTTTACATAGATATCAAATCAACTAACTTTATTGACCTTAAGTGGATCCAAGTTCATATGGACAGAATAATGTGGGGAAAAGTTAAAAAATTTTGGATTTTGGTCAATGTTTATATTCTTATAAAACACTACATTGGAGAGGGTTTTGTGACATATTGTGATAAATCAAATAATGTACTAAGATTCATCTTCATATAGAATGATATGGTGATACAAAATGCATCTCCCTAATTAAAAATTCAAGAGAAAAATTACAGAATTCATGATTTAGAGCTGCATGCAATGATTTTTTATTTGAAAATATAGTGACATAATATGTATGGTTAATGGTGTGATATATATACTAATAATAAAATCCTAAAGTACATATTTACATAGAAATAGTTTAATATGTTCCATATAATATCTTTTGATTTTAAAAACAATTATGAATTATAAATAAATTAGCACCCAATGAAGGTGAACAAGGTAGATAATTCTCTAATTCAAAAGGAAAATTCTAGTTATTCCATGATAAGGATTTAAATAAATCGAAAATTTATCTATTTTCATAATAATGATCTTAAAATATTTAGGAAAATGGACATATCTTTTCTTTATCATATGAATGTTCAATCATCCATCCATGAGAGGATTAAGAAGGTGGAGAAGGAAGTTATTGAATTATATAAGAATGTAAGGAATATTCCAAAGTTAAACCATGATTATTCTTGAATGATATGGTTTAGAAACCATGTATATGTTACCTCAATAAAATACTTGAAGAATTAGTTGTTTTATGAATCTCATAATACATTATTCACTATTCATCTATAGAGTATGACGATGTAGAGATCTGAAAGAGTATTTCTAGATGGATAACATGAAATTGGATATTTTTTAGTCTGTATCCATATTCCTAGTGTATCATAAAGTTATGTTTGAGGTATATAAGTCTATGGGTATGTTATAAACATTACCCATACCATAATAGAAATGGTAAAACATTACCAGGGATTTCATTATCGGACTACACAAAAGATCTAAAGGGAACAATGTGATTCCAGTTGTAGTCGATCACCTTATAAAAGAAAAACATTTTATTAAAATTATAGAATATTTTTCTCTTGATCAACTTACTTAAATATAAATTGAAGAATTTGTGAGATTTCATGGATTACCACTCACTGTCGTATTGGTCGGGATATGAGGTTTACCTTGCTGTTCTAGATAAGTATTTAGAAGGCTCTATATACATAGTTGAATTTTTGTAATACTTTTAATCTATAGAAATATATACAGTATAAAAAGGACCACTAAAATTATTGAAGACATATCAAGAAATTTCATTACATATTTCAAAGGTTGTTTGAATCAATGCCTACCTTTAGTGATTTTTTCCAATAATATCATTCAATCTAGTATTCAGATGTCTCCTTATGAAACCCTCTAGGGAAGGAAGTGCAAAACTACAACATGATAGGAAAAAATTAGATAAATAAGGTTGTTGGGACATTATCTATCTATGAAATTTAAATAATTTTAGAGTCATTCAATATAAAATAAGGGCATCTAGGAATCAATAAAGAAGTTATTATGAAAATCGTCAATGAGATCGAGAGTTTAAAATTAGTGATAAGTAATTACTATGAATATCTCTATGAAGGAAAGTATTTATATTTCAAAATAATGGTAATTTGATCACTAGATTCATTAGTTCCCTTTAAATACTTTATTTTATTGGTATGGTATCTTATTTCTTGGTGACTTCACTGAATCTCTCTCATGTTCATGATGTGCTCCATGTATCTCTCTTAAGGAATTACATACATAATCCTTCCAAACTACCCAACTCAGAGTTCATAATATTGGAGAAATATATATCATATGAGGAATAAACAATGGTAATTTTTGATCATTGAGAGAAAGTATAATGAAAATGACCACTTTTTTGTCAAATTTTTGTGGCGAAACCATAAATTTGAGGAAGGTAACCTGAGAATGTGATGAGAGGGAAGTATACTCAATTATTTTT
Source organism: Viscum album (assembly GCA_963277665.1). Lineage (NCBI taxonomy): Eukaryota > Viridiplantae > Streptophyta > Magnoliopsida > Santalales > Viscaceae > Viscum > Viscum album. Next base: position 1,887,376,572 of record OY728146.1, on the reverse strand, counting down.
ATCAGAGTGATATAATTTCAAGGTTGAAATTATTATAAGGGGGTATCATATAATACCTTGGTAATTTATGATATATTTCTCTTATAATAAATTTAATTTCTTTGATAGTTTTCTTTACATGAAACAATTACATTAAATGAATCATGATATACTATTAAAATATTGTTATTTTATGTGAAAGTTTTCTCTTAGTAGTTGGATTGGTGGGTATGAATATAATTGAAAAAATTATGAAAAATATTGGTAAATGTTTTATTTAATAATTTTTTTACTAATTCTTATAAAATAAGTGCACACTTTTTAGTGAAGTCATTTTATTCTTCAAAAATATATTTTTATTCAAAAATGGTTTTTATTACATTTTTTTAGGATATTATAATTAATTTATAACAAATTTAAATTTTTAATTTAATACACTTGATGTAATTTTTTAAATAACCATACTTAAATTATTTTAGCATGAATTGTTTTTCAATTTTTATAAAAAGTAGATTTTTGTGTGAATAGTGTCAATAATTAATTTTTAATAAAAATTTTCATTTATTTTATAGTACTTTGATTTTTTTATCGGTTTAAAAATTTAATTATTTTCTTTCTTTAAATAGAAATTAATTTAAAACTTTTCTATCAATATTAACATGACCTTGGTATAAATTAATTTTAGGCTTAAAAATAATTTTTGTGAAAAAAAATTTCATCTCATTTTTAGGGTTTGTCTTAAAATGATTTTTTACTACTTATAGAAATTTTATATTATAAAATTAATTTAATATTTTTAATAATTATCAATATTAAATATTAAGGTCAATTTTATTTTCCATCATAATGACTAGAAAAAATAGTAAATATTTATTACCATAGTAAAAGGGTAAATCAGGTTAACCAAGGATTAAAATGAGTCATAAGGCCACAATTTTCATCTTAAGTTTTATTATATTATATTATTTAGTGACTTATTACCATATATTTATGATTTCATTATTTATTGTATACTTTTCCATGAAAATTACATAATAATATTTCAATCCTTTAAATAAATCAAGTTGTGTCAATCCCCCCACTTATAATAGCTCACCCCTCCCCTCTCTTACTTACACCACTTTGATCCACCTAGCTCAACAAAAACTGTAAAATTATATTATAAGATTCTTTATCCACTAATTATAGGTTTTGGTCTTCTTAAAACATCATTTCAAGGGCCTTTAAAAAGGGATATAACGAAGGTCCACCAAAGAAGAGGTAATCATTTTTACCAACTCTTTCAAATTTATTTATTTTAGTATTTCCCCTAAATACTTTTTACCACCCTAAAATAAGGAATAAAGTATCATAAATATCATGTTATGTTATTATGATTATTTTATAACCACATTCCATCTATTTTCCATCCTATTGAAAGAGAAAACATCACTCATGCATGCATAATGTTTATCGTCTCCTTGTAGCGGTGTAATTCATTTATCATCACCATTTTATTTGGATTGTTATAAATATATTAAGAATTTTTATATATTTTATTTATGAGAAAATTATTTTCCTATGAATATAAGATATCATTTACCTTTTAACCCTTCCTCTCAATAAAAATGATAATGTTTCTCATGCGTATGTTTGGACTACCACCTCTGCAGACCGATGTGATCCATTTTTCATGTCCACCTTTATAGATATTAAATATATATATATATATAATTAATATATATTATATTTATATTATTCTTAACATTATTTAGATGATGTAATCATAAGTATAATTCATGGACCAAAACCACAAACTAAAAAAGTACATTAAAAATGAAATAGTTAGCACTCGGAAATGGAGATTTTAATAAATAATTATTAATAAAATGGTATTTAAATGTTAGATAATGATCATATATAATATTATAATTAATTATATAGTTCTATTTAAAAAATTTTAAAAATATAAATTTATTTAAAATTTATTTAAAATTCTTTATGAGCTAAATATAACTTGAGGTAAGGGATTTCTTTCATAATCCCATTTTATTTCGGGATTGTTTATGTTTAAGTTTAATTTTGTAAAATTATACTGTCCTAATATATTAAATCCCATATATTTTATTATACTATCATTATTTTTTGTTTTTAAATGTTTATATTCCATTTCTTCTCTTCTGGGATCATGAATGAACAAGTAAGTTACCTGTAAGGGACATTCTTTAAAAAATATTTTTTCCAAGAATTATTTCCATAATTTTTTCTTTAATGACCATATTTTATTTAAATTGTTTTAAAAAATATTTTTAATATTTTATAAATATTTTTTAAATTAATTTTTACCCATGTTTTATTTTCTATTTAAATTTTTATAAAGAATCTTATGGTCCATTTTTAATGATGTACTTTTTACTTGAAGATTGAATGAAATATTTGTTATAATGTACACAACATGAATGGATTTACCCTTCATCATCACTATTATTTTATATGAAGATTCCATTATAATTTTACATGGTTATTTTCAATGAATATTTTTCCTTAAAATTTTGTAAATTTTAAAATTTTAGACAAATTCTTTTAAAATGAAAAGATTTTTTTCCTCAAGAAATGTTCCAATGAACTTTTTAAGGTATTTCTATATATGAAAATATCCATTGATATTAATGGGGATTTTATCCAATGATACCATATTTATTCTTTCTTTTTATGGGTTATGATGATTAAATATTGATGTTCCATATTCTTGATTCTATTCAAATAGTTTTCGAATAAGGCATTTTGAGAATCAATTGTATTGTCATTCAAAATATGTGGAATTAATAGGATGTGAAAGTGACTAGTGAGGTTCAATTATATATATCCCTTTATTAAATCAACAAGTTGTCATGAGATTAAAAAATACATTCCATATTGGATGGGTATTTTGTATACAACTAATCATTTATTAATAGTGATACCTTGGAGTTGGATCTATGATAGAAAGATTCATGATATCTTAGTTATTTTTCTGTGATCATGAATGTATGGAATAATGAATTTCCTTTTCTAATAATTAATTTTTCATTATTCATGTGTTTTATATGTTGATATTAATAATGAATGATCATTTAACTAAAGTTACTGATGAATTACATGTGTTTTTATTATCGATTTTTTCATGTTTATTTTTCCTTATTTACTCATGATAGATTCCATTGTACGTAACCCATACTAAGCATCTAAGATCACCATTTATTTATTTTATTTTCCCCAATATATGAAAAAGGATATTATGAATGACATCAATGATCCTATAATGTTTTCTATGTTATGTTTTTTTATTTTCAATGTAATAATGAAATCATTTATATATCTAGTTTTCCAATATTGCTAAACTAGTCAATCAAACATTGTATGTTCTATTGTATCTTGTTCTAATGTAATTAAGTAACAAAGACTATGGGTTACTAGAGATAGTTTATTATATAAAATATCATATAAATGTTACTATTTAATATAATTTCTTTTTAACCAGATATCTCATCAAGATGAATGTATATGCCAGATATAATCTTTTATATTTGACATGTATTTCTTTTAATTAAAAAAAACATTTTTATAAACTAAAATATTTGTAGATTTATTTAGTCACCATAATTTTAATCAAATTTCTGGAAATATATTAGTTCATAATGTGAAATAGAGAAAATTATAACCTGACTATTAAATTAATGTTATATCACTTTATATGCACATAATGTATTATGATTCACTATAATAATATTTAATTATGTTTTTCATTCATACGTTTAAGTTCACAATTCATGATATACATTAACTGTTATCTAAATCCAAAAAGATTTATACACACAGTCAATGATAACAATTCTAATGACACATATAATATGTGAAATTCGTATTGATGGTATGTGCACTTGACTTCCCTTCTTATAGATATCCATGATAGAACTTTATGATAATAAGTATCACTATTATAATCCCCCAACACATGATAGTAAAATAAACCTATATATCATAACAATATGATGTATCATGACCATAGGAAATAGTTTAAATAATAACACCAAGAAAATATCAAGGTTATTATTATTGCAGGGAACTTTCATAACCCTTTGATGTGATGAATGATCTTATGACATTATCACATAATGAATTTAGAAGTAAATTCACTGTTTGATAATAATATGGTTTTGTGACTAAATTTAGATGATAATTTTGGTTTTGAGATACTAACTCTAGCATAATCCCACTTACAGTTGAGTTAACTATTAACATTTCTCAACTCCTTAGTTCTCACATGATATTCATCATTTTTTTATGTGTTTTTAGTCACTGGGACTATCACATTCAACTATAAGATTATACTATTAACATTGAATTTATTTCCTTGATATAAACTTCTAAAGTGATGATATTTATAAAATATATATTGTATCATCCTCTATTTTATAATGGATTTATTTCTCATATTAATTTTGTTTTTTCATTGGTGGATGATATATCCTGAGTTTTTGGAACCAGAGTGAGGTTCTAGGAGTTTTAACATCCTAAAATTATGTTTTTAAATATGGTTTCTATTTTAGTGGAAGCCCTAGAGGATTGGGAGACCACCAAAAGAAGGACCAACAACCTATTCTGTTAAAACTATCTCTAATAACAAAATCACATCATGTGATATTTACATGAAAAGAAAGGTTTTCATGATGTATGGATGGAATATACATGATATAAATTATATAGAGGGTAAAATTGGGGAATTCGTAATGTGTATCTAGTACACAATGTGAATTTGGTTCATGATGTGTAACAGATACACATCAGGTATCTCGAGGGATGATTTTTTTTATGGAAAATAGGGGCTTAGCCCCTTATTTTTTCCCTTGCACAAGAGGAACCCATCTCGGTAGCATCTCCTCACCCTTTAATATGGTCTCATGTAACTCCTCCATCTCATTTCTGATTCAAGTTTCTTCAGATATGTTGGAATCCCCATGATAAGTGCTTCAGCCCTCTTGATTCCTTTTTCTTTTTTTCATGCCATTTTATATCATTATGGTGAGAGTGAATTCACCCTATTTTATAATAATTTATATATTTCTACGTTTTCTATCAAACAATATCACATAAAATCTTGGTAATGGACTAGTGGACAATCCTAAGTATGAGTTTGGTGGACTGTATCATTTCCATTGTGTTTTTCCGATTAATACATTTTTCCATTGTACCGCATGCTATCTTTTATGTGTGATTACTATTAAATAATAATTTAAAATGTATAACCAAATTCATAAATTTATTAGCCATTAATATTTAAAATCTAACTTTTGAGGTTTTTCACATCATATTAATTCATCCTCATTGGTTGTTTTACTTGTATTATGTGACCTATTCTTCTTTTAGATAATGTAATCAACCTTCTCAGGATTTTTTTTTAAATTATTATAATTATAATGACTTGAATTATTTTTAATCACATTATCATGTGTTAAATTTACCCTCATGTAAGGTTTATATAAATTTTATCAAATGATATGGGTTTTTTTCCTTTTTTCCATTTGTAAAACCACCTTTGAGGTGCACTATTATCTCTAACCAAAAAATGGCTAATAAAAAAAGAGATACAAAGATGTTGAATGGCATGGTTAATTACATAGAATTTACTATTATAATTGAATTGAATAATGGGAAAGGACCTCTTTTTTATACTTGAGTTTTGAAGGTGTGTTTATGAAAAATGGAATCTCTTATAATCAAACATGATTGATTAAATTAGTCTTGTATGCCTTGAGTTATCCTTGTGTTCATTTTTGTGGAAGACAGAGGATGGGCTCATAGCTTACTTTATTTATATTATTCCTAGATAAAGACTTGGATTTTTTATATAATACCTTTTAATCTCTCACCATGTTGATGTATTACTTTGACCATGAGAGATACTTGGTTCCCTATATGGTATACTAGGGATGGGCTCAGTGGGCTACATCGTATGTGCCTTAAAAAATACTTGTATTCACATGTAGGATTTCCTTATATGGGATTAGAGGCTAACTGAGATTATTATACCCATGAGTGCTTTGTAGTCCTGCAGTATTTTACCTTGGATAGGCTCAATGGGCATTATTGTTATATCATGCCATGAGAGATACTTTTTCCCATATGTGGTGTAATAAGTACGGAGTCAGTTGGTTATGCCTTTATACTATACTGAGAGTGATAGTTGGGATTCATCTTTATTAATTTCCTTGGATAGACTCTTAGGGTGATGGGAAATCATAGTGCTCTTAGTGGGATACTTGGGATTCCCCTTTACAGATCACCTTGGATAGGACAAGGATGCCTTTTAAAAAAACATTAATTCCACTTATTTAAAGATACATGGAATGCTATTGTATATGATTTAAGGACACATCCACTAATCCAAATAACCTTCTTGGGGTTTTTCTATGTTTTTATTTGGTTCTTGTGATGGCCCAGTTATGTCCCCATGTGCATACACCTAGGCTAACTTGTTTACTTTCATTTATTTACTACTTTACCTATCATACATGCACACTACTGTATTTTATATTAAAATAATTGAATTATGTAGATACAATTGGTGACAAACTAATGAGTATATCTCATACCCTATTTAGGCCTATATTTTATTTGGTTACCCAAACATACCTCATGATTTCATGTTCAGGTTCATGTATCTCGCTTCCTTATCATTACCCTTCTGAGTTAGGATGTAGTACGAGAGAAAATGACTAATCTAGTGATCATTATGCAATTGGAAATAGTTTCTATGTAATTTATTTATTACTTATATTTTTTATGTATGTATCACTTTCTAAATGTTTACTACTTTAGTTATGTAACCTCATATAGACATGCATGCATAGTTGAATGTCTGGTGTTGGCCACTTTATCAATTATTATTACCTTCCACAACTTTTATTTTATATTTATTACATTTTCTATTTATTTATTTATGATATACTATTATCCTACTCTAATCATGAGGGTATAGTCTCCCCATTATACCATCATTATAACCTAACATCTTTTCATTAGCCTCTAGTACATGGGGAGGCGTGCTTGAGGCCATGTGACCAACCGAATTAGGGCACCATTATAATGGATCCTAGGTTATGCTATTACAAAATAGTAATATAGGGTTTAACTTATTTTTTCATACTATGATTTATTGGTATACATGAAATAATTAATGTTTCATCATTTGGTAAATATCTAGGTCTGGGAGTGATAAACCCACACATGGAAAAAATACCAAGTGGATATGGATGGGGTTGTTGTTTATATTATTTGTTGTTACATTTGATTATGATTTAACTTTGAGTGAATGATTAACTTTATATTATTAATAATTTATGATATTTATAGTATTTTACCCTTGGATTGGTATGGTAGTAAAGTTTCATTATATGTATCATTGTAGGCACAGAGAGATTCGCATTTCATGCATATGCCAAGCCATGTAGGTTTCATTATACCTTTGTTATGTTTCTTTTTTGTAGTATTGTAATATGTATACCATTTTTAGGTGATTATTTATAATTACATACTATTATACCATGTTTCTATGGTTTCTTGGTTATGTAATGGATTACTAATATTATTTCCATGTAGCATGTATCTATTACTTGTACAACATTTATAGTTATGATTTTAATATACAAAATGTTATTAAAGTGTCAGCATCAACCTAAAGTATTTTTTCAGATATATATTGAGGGTGAAACCTTAACTAACCAATAATGACATGTTTTATCCTTGAACCTTTAGTTTTATGGGATGAAACATGCTGATTGTGTTTAAATTGGAGTCTATTTTCAATTTAAAAAGTGTATAGACAATTTATAAATTGGGGAATGGTCACCCATATAATTGAACCACCATATATGAGCTTGAAATACCTTGATACTATTTTATAAATTTAAAATATGAAAAAAAAAATAATGAAATGGTTTCCTTATGAATCCTTTCACATATTTACTTGGGTATGATGACCCAAATGACTGAATTCTTAAATGTGTAACTGGACCCAAGTAGGTTTTTTGGGGCATGTTTACTGTAAAGCATACATAAACCAACCCGAGTAGGCCAATCTTGGGGATTTGTGTTAATTTTATAATCTCACTGAGGATGTAATTGAATCTTGGGATAATTAATGGGACACACATAGGTCACATTTATCTTATATATTATTTAGTACTTAACCACATGGGGGTATATTAATGCTATGTAGGGATGGTAATTTAATGTGTCAGTATCCACTAATATGGGTTACGTATGAATGTATAGTGGAATATTACATAACTGATCCCCTATAATTAGTAAAAACCTATTATATTCTTATGATTTTTACTTATATACAGCATTAGTTAATTAAAATTCCAATTACGACATAAAGGGTGTTTTGATCTATAGATTGGAATTAATATTCCCAATTTTGAGAATTGTATGGATAAATATAACAGATAAAAGGGATTTATGTGATAAATTTCTGAATTATGACATGTTGTTAGTTAAATAAGTAATTCTTGAAAGGAATTTTTATAAAACATGCATGTCTGCCTTGTGGATTTATCTAAATAAAGTTCCAATACTTTATCCTTTATAACAGGTAAATTATAATCATAAATTGAACCATTGATGTTTTTAATGATCATAATGTAATTAAATGAACCAGATCAAATAAAACCATAAAGTTGTGTTTTTATCTTTAACCAACGTATAAGAGTAGTTTAAATGATTCCTTGATGTTTCTTTATAATGGGATCATGAGTGTTAACCGTAGGCTTTTTAAAATTTTCTTATATTGCATTGAACCTAAAGGATAAGTGGTAGGTTCAAGAGAATGTTCATGTTTGAAATACTTATAGGATCTACATTTTATGTTTTACTAAGGGGTTATCCCATGGTAGGTAGAACTCTTATAACTTTTTTAAATCTTTTCTAAATGCTTGTGAAATCATTCAGACATGAGGTGTAGTTTGGGTTCCATTTTTTCTGAGTATGACTCTTATTTTCTAACATGATACTCAGGTTTGAATATTGGTCATGCAGTGTTTTGACCCTTTATACAGTAATGATCATCACATAATGATCCATTTTAGAGGGTTAGACATGTCTAGGGAACAGTCATCTTCTTAATAGGTCATGTGACCTTTATTTTTCATTATTGATTGCGGACTTGGTATGTCATTAGCTAGATTAACAGTTTTTTGGGGTAATAAGACTATGGGATTAATTATTATTTATGGACCATCAGATACTAAGATGTGTAGGGATGATATTTCTTTGGATAGTATCAATGGTGTTTCTTTTTGTTCTGAAATCTTAGGGTGGTATACATTGTTACACACAGTGCCTGATAAGTAGTTAAAATGGTACAATGAATTTTATGATTTCATTGGGGATAATTTAATCCTTGATTTGATACACTTCGTTCATAGGTTATCTTTGGGTTTGAGTGAAATGATACTTGAAGGAAATCTAACTCATCCCAATGTTCATGATGATGTTATAAAAATATTGGGTGTCATGAACCCATCGATCAAGTTCATTTTGACTTTACGAATGATGTTTGGGAATGTATAGACAAAACTCAAGAGGAATTTCATAAATATGCATGAATTTTAATCTAATATAGCTTGCTTTCAAGTGGATATATTCCTTATCTTTTCCTATTATCTCTTGGTAAAAGCATTTTTTCCATTTTCAAAAACCATCATTATGGGTTGATGGAGCATGATCCATGATTTGATTTATTTTTCTTGGTAATGTGATGATAAAGTCACTCCTAAGGTTTGGTATGTCATATAAATATGTTTTAGCATATCCTTCTAAGTAGAGGGTGTGAAACCATGAAAGTAACATTTTTAAATTATCAGTTTTTCTTAAAATTTCCTTAACACTAGTGAGTTTTAAATATGTTTGTGCTTGTGAGGAAGGATGAAAATGATCTGGTTGGATGTGAATGAAACCATGGAAAATATATTTAGTCAAATTATACTTTTTTGTTATTATTGGGCAATAAAATTATGCCTTGGTTGGTAATAAAGTCATCATGATTAGTTAATGATGATATGTTAGTAGTTATATCTAATCTCTTTCAAAATAATTCATCTATTCATGGATTGATTGCTCTTATTATCTATTATTGGTAGTGTATGGTGCATTGAAAACTAATTCAATCACCTTTTCTTGGTTTTTATGGGAGAATTTTCAGTATTCTAGGTAATTCATATTAACCTCTTACAGTAATCTTATATTAGTGATGATCATGTCCCTTATCTTGACATCATCTAGGGTTCACTAAGGGAGGGTTGGTTATTCACCAAGTTAAAAGTTTAAAATGCCCATATTTTGACAAAAAAGACTCTATGGGAGTTGTGTTATGGAAGCTCGGTTGTTCATATAGGCTTAGTTAGTCCATAGTGATACATGGATTCCCATGTAGTAATACCATAGACAGAGTCATAGACAACACTTTCCTTTTGACTTTGTTTCTAGGTGGATGCCTCTTTTTGATCATACATTGTTCTTGATGTGTGTATGTTTCATCTTTTTACCAACATCTCACTTGTAAATTCATATTATAGACTACATTATATGAGATCCTAGGACTCTAGTTGATGATTCTATGGTTACACTAGATTTTAGTTGAGCATGGTTTATATTTCTTGAGGGTGTATTTCCAAGTTTCCTGGACCAGGTATACATCATGTTTGTCCAGAGGCATAGAAACTTGAAAGAATAAGATATTGTTTACCCAGGAGATGCCACTGAAAGTTAGATAAGGGTTTTGGTGAATGTGATCGAGGTGAAAATGAGGTTACTTAAATGAAGGTGTCATATTTTTTGTTGTGATATTTCAACCATCTAATACTGAATGTTTTTTAGAATATTTGTCTTGAAGTGGATTTAATTTTTTACTTTTGTCTTATGGAATGTGGTTGGTGAGTAACTTATATAGAAAATTACAAGGATGAGGTGAGTGTAGTGTAATTCATCTAAGTAATTTATGAGAATCTAACTCAGCCAGTCTATTTTAGGTCAATTATTAGTAAACCATCCATTAATTCTAAGAATAATGTAGTGAGTTTCTTTAGAACAATATCAAAACTCTAAAATAAAAAATTCTCTTGATAGGGAGTACCATGGAATAGAATTTTCCATTAAATTTTAGAACCATTTGTGGTAACTTATATGGGCCAATTGATGAAGGATATTATGATGTGATCATGTCTTAGGTCAAAAAGGATTGGTTAATCTTTATCTCAATGTTTCAATTTTGAAGTACGCATGTTGGCTCGAGCTTCAAAAGATTATTTTCTTTATGATTAAAGGGGATACTTAGAGATGAATTGGGAATTTGGAAATGCAATGCCATATTTTAAAAAAACATTTCAACCTTGTTAGTTCATGTTTTGTTTTCATTTTTTTCTACAAGGCTTCTTGGGGATAAGAATTTCTAAGGTGGAGAGATTATAGCATCATACATTTTAGCTAGGATGAAATTTCCAAGAGAATTGAGTTTTTCCATTAATGGATGAGTTTTCCTGAGATTTGGGTACTGGAGTGAGGTTCTGGGAGTTTGAATATATAAAAATGTTGTTTTTGAATGTGTTCTATGTTTTAGGGGAAGCCCTGGAGGTTTGGAAATAATCAAAAGGATGACTAATGGTCAGGGCTACTGAAATCTGATCAAGTTATAAATTCACATCATGTAATATTTACGTGATGTGGAAGGGTTTCACGAGGTTCAGTCAGTAGAAACATGAAGTTAATACTAGGGGCATACCCCAAGGACTTTATTCCATGTATCTAGTACACATCATGAGTTTGGTTGATGATGTGAAACCAATACAATTCATGTATCTTGATTGTAGTTTTTTAAGGTAAATAGGGACACAACAACTTATTTTTTCTATCGAACGGGAGACATCAAACTCAGCATTAGTTTCTCTCCTTTCCTAGTGTCTCCTGGTTCTCATATGTCTGGTGTCTGATTAAAATTTCATTAGATGCATTAGAAGGCTCTCAATAAGTGATTCAATCCTCTTTATTCATTTCCCTTCTTGTATTTCCATATTTGGTGTTATTTTTTTGTGAGATAATTCTCCCTATTTTCTATGTGTTTATCAATTTCTTCATTTTCTCTCAAACTGGCCCAAATCAAAGATTGATACTGGATGAGTGGACCAACCTAAGTATTAGTTAGCAGTTTTTTATCTTTTATATAGAGTTTCATTGATTTATAAATTAAAACATTGTGTCATTCACCAATATATCTATGCGACATATCTTAATTATGAATTTAAATATGTACAACCTAATGAAAAAATTTATTATACATTTTTCTTTAAAATATAACTAGTTAGGTCACCTCAATTTGAATCATCCCCATGGGATGTTTTTATTTTATGTCGTGACCTATGCTTCATCTGGGTAATGTAATCACCCTTCATGAGAAATATTTTAAATTCTTAAAATTATATTGTTTTCCTTTTTTAAATCACCTTATTGTTTTTTGAATTAAACCTCATTTAAGGATTTTATAAAATGTATCAAATGGTATGTTTTTTCCTTTATCCATTTATAATATAACCACCTTTGAGGCATGTTATCTTATCTAAAAAATGGGATAATAAAAATTATATGATAAATATGATAAATGTCATGCTTAAGTACCTGGACTTTACTAATATAATTTAAATGAATAATGGGAAATCCCCTTTTTGGATAATTGAGTTATGAAGTTATGTTTGTAAATATATCATCTTTTTTAACCAAACATAATTGATTAAATGAATAGTTTACACCTTCAGTGATACTTGGGTCCTTATTATGAAATTCCAAGGAAGGGCTCGTATGTTACTTGATTTATATTACACCATGATCAAAACTTGGTTTCAATTATATAATAACATGATGGGATAAACAAGTGCATGTTTTAATTTATTCATGAGAGATACTTGGTTACCTATGTGATATTCCAGGAATGATCTCAGTGGTTGTCAGTCTCGTTCAGAGGGAAGAACCATGGTTTCTTCAAGGAATTGAGAGGTATCTGGTAGGGATACCCAATTTCACCGATCATATTCATACAGGAATAAGATTCTCTCAGTAGGCTTATCAATAGAGGTACATCCCAGGGTGTTATTATTCCTTTCAGGAGGAAGATGAATAGTCCAATGGTTTCTTATCTAATGTTTTCCAATGATACGATAATCTTCATCAAATGTGGACAGGGATATGTTTGTGGAATCAAGGAAAACATGGATGAATACATATTTTGGAGCCTGAAAGTCATTAGTAACTCCAAAATCATTATTTAAATCTTGAATAAAAGATCTCAAACAAGAGTTTCTTCTCTGTGCAACCGCCTGGACATGCAACATGGCTCTTTTCTGATGGAGTACTTGGGATCTCCTATTTCATCAGGTATAATTATAATCAGATACTATGATCACATTGTTAGTAGAATCACTTGCCGAATCCTTAATTGGAAAAAACCAATTTCTGTCCTTTGGGGGTTGTATAGATATGGTGAATAGTTTCCTATCGACCATCCTTGTCCATGCTTTTTCTTCTTCCAATGTTCCTCAAGGTGTGATTAACAATATTGATAATATCCTATGTAGCTTTTTTGGGATGCATGATATTAAGGTAAGATACATTGGGCCTCATGGGGAAGGATGGAGAGGCCCATCCAGGATGGTGGGATTAATGTGAAGAGTCTACAAAGCATAATGAATTGCATGCACTCCAAAATTTCCAGTAAAATCCTTAAGGAGCGATCCTTATAGAGAAATTCCATGTCTATCCTTTATGTTGGAAGTTCATAAGAAAATCAAGGTTATGCATATTCTTTGTGGGATAAAATTTATCCCCTATATCAGACTCTTAAATTTCAATCTCTATGGATAGTGGGCACAGGAGATCTCCTCTTTTGGAACAAGAACTAGGTGGGCACTGTTCTCACTTTCCCTGGTTTCCCAGCCCCGCTGATCACGGTTAAAGAAGCATGCCAACATCCCATGTTCACCAAGGAAATTTTGTATGAGGAACAATAGTCCCATCTCGATACCATTGATTTCAATGAAGAATCGGAAAAGTGTGCATTCACTTCTGCTTCCCCAAGGGTCTTCTCTCGTAGAGATTTTCACAGGCTGTTTTACGAGCAGGATCATCAGGAGGGGTGGAACGGTGCAGTGTGGTGTCACAAGATTTTAGCTTTGTTTAATTTCCTTAAATGGAGCATCAAGAACTCTACATTATCTACATAATAGGCCATTAGAATGATGTTAATAATCTTGGCCTCTCTATGCCAATGTTGCAACAATGAGTGGGAACCGAGAAAAAAACACTTATTTTTCGAGGGGGATTGGTCTTGAGTGGTGTGGTCTAGATTTGGATGTTTCTCGGTGCTTTTATCTCATCAGAACAATGATGGATATTTTGTAGAGAGTTTCTTCCATGATATTGATGGTTCTAATAAGGATCTATTGATTCGATCAGTGGTTTACAGTGAAAGATTCTATAACTTTTGGAAAGCTAGGAATCAAGTGAGGTTCGAAGGATATACTCCTATGTTAAGGTCCATCATCATGCAAACCTATTTCATTCTAATTGATTTGGATGCGATCATCAAGGATAGGAAATAATCCCCCTCCTTGAATATTCTCTAGGTCAGTGGTTCCTCGGATCTACATTCCAGGGTTGAACATTAGGGGATATGTGTGTCCTAGAAACCCCCTGGCACTAGGTTCAAACTAAACATGGACGGTGCCTTCGCTCTGGGGGTGATGAAAGGAGGGGGTGGTTTACAGCCCAGGGGGGAGGTAGTGTTGGCCTTCTCTTCCTTCATTGGAAATGAAACTTCTCCCATGGATGAGGCCAAGGCTATGTTCATGGGGTTATCCCTATGCATCTAGTAGAAGATGAAGATAACCCAAGTGGAGACTAATTCAAGGATCCCTCACAACTCCATGCTTAGTAAAGGATCCCCCTGTTGGTCTATTACTTACTTCATATGGAAATGTACAGCCATCCTTAGGAACAATATCCAAGTGACTCACACTTGGAGTGAAGGTAATAAGGGCACGGATCACATGGCTTCCTTGGCGGTCCAGAGTACCATCATCACTAGTCTACTCTCTATAAACGGTTTCAAACCATAGTGTGCTAATTTAATTAAAGGGGATTCCCTCATCTTACACTATTTCAAACTTCCCTAAATATTAGGGTCTTCTAGTTGTTCTGCATGTTTCTTTATTTGAACATTAATTTGATTCGGATGGATTGATAGTAACATTTCCTTTTTTTGATTACTTACATAATGAGTGTCCTATAATTTATGTATTTGGGGTGTTGGAGATGTTTGATAAGCGTTAGGAGTGGAGAGGTGGAGATGTTTTAAAAAGTTTATCTAGAAACCAATATATTTTCTTGAATGGTATTGATTTATCATGATATAATTGTTCATTGGAGATGTGCGAAGGCATTGGATTGATTCTGACATGATAAGTTATCTTAAGGTATAATGATATGGGTTGAAACATATGGATTATCCCATGATTATTTTGTGTATATCGGGATAAGGATGGAAATCATGTGGTGGTGTGGTGTAATGCATTATGGTTTATAGGTTTTCTGAGATTATGGTTTAATCTTATAGGTAATTCATTGTTTCAAAGTGATAATCACTAATCTATGGATTTTTTAGCAGTAAATCATGATATAGGGAGAATTTCATGATTTTTATTGTGATTCATTGAGTTTTAGTCATGGAAATGTAAAATTCCCTATTATTCTGTATACTCCTATGTTTATATCAATTGAAAATATCTTTATCCTCTAAGGATATAGGGATATCATGTTTTTATTATTCGATCGGTCCTCCATTACATTGTGATGACCCTCATCAATTCATGATTTCATGTTTTTGAATTTTCAATATGAATATGAGTGCCTACTCAAATTAATTTTAATTCTCCTAACATTATTTTAACTCTATAGGTTTTGTATTTTATCATGGATATTATTTAGTCTTCACTTTTTCTCCTCTAATTACAGTATTTTTTATCAAGATCTTATGATCTGAGGTGAGATTAATTTTCTATTTCCATCATTTCTTACTGTTTCGTTTCTTCCACGGGGTTGTGAAAGTTTTTTGTGTTTTATATTTTGTGGTTTATTTTTTGTGGTATTTGAAATTAGGATTGATGTTGGATGATGTTTCATAGGTTTTTGAGGGTTTCTTGTGGACTCATTAGTGACTAATCATTAGTTTCATCTTTAATATTATCATGGAATCATAGAATATCAGTTTCAAGGTAGGGGATTTTAGATATGTCTTATTTTGTATTATGTGAATGTAAAATTATCATGTTTATATTTTCAATGGGTAAATGGTTGGAAATAACCAAATAAATATAATAAAACATATATTGGGAATTAAAATGGGGTGTGATCTATATGTTATTTGTGTGATTTATATGTTATTTTCATTGTATAATTTCTTAAATTGACTAATAAGTGTTTTTATAATATCAGTGTTTACTGATGTTGATAATCTTTATAACATTCATAATGGATTAATTCACATAAACCCAATAAAAAATAAATTCATGGAAGTGTACAATTATTTATGGTCATGTTTATACATTATGTGTAAAATCAATAAGGAATTATGGTTATTTTAGAATTCTTTATAATGTTTAGTTCTTAAGTGAGTGTTGTATTTTAAAGATCCTATGTTTCCGACCATATTAGAATTTCAAAAGGAATTTAAAATTTAAATTTGGCGGATGTTTCAATTATAAAAATGATCTTTATAATGAATTTATGAGATTTGGAACCTATAAAAATGTTTTGTTTGATGGGGATTAAGGCCCGAGAGGTGTCAAAGAGGCTCAGATGAGTTTTAGGAGCATCGGGCTCTGAACGATAAAGTTATAGTGATACATCCTTAGGTGTGGGAATGAATCAAAGTTATTGATAACTATGTGGATCAGATGTGTGGCCGATTTTATATAGGGAAATCATTTTTTAGACCATATTGTGTGTCTCAAAAAACTATTTGATCCTTTGGGATGTGTCACGGGGTTTGAGAAACCATAAACCCATGGCCACATGGCCATGAGGGTAGTCTTTAGAAAATTTCATAGGGAGATACATGGGTACCACATGGTTTGGTTAACCATGCACCCAGATATGTGAGGTAAGGGGTGCTTGGAATGGGGCACAACATGGTTGGTGCAATGTTTTCTTAACCATGTGGCCAGACAATTTTCTTCATTAAATAATGATGAAATTAAAATTCTTCCCTTTCCTCCTTATATTTTATTTTCCTCCTTTTTCCTCTCCCATTTCTCCCATTATAGGCCACTCGACCTCCCCCTTTTTCTCCTCCTAAGCTCTAATGTAACTCCATTTATCATACTCTGATTCGAGTGTCATCTTTTTAGTGGGACCCCCCTCAGGAATTTGTCGACTATTCTGATTTCTTCCATTCTATATTGAATCAAATCTTGATAATGGATGAGTGAAGTTTCATAATCTTGAGGTAGTTGGTCTATATCCTTTCCTTTAATTTCTTACCATTTATTCAATGTGTCTATGTTCCATGTCCTTGAATATCCAAGTGTTGCATCCTAAATGTAAAATATAATCGACTAATGATAATATTCTAAATTAGTTGCTCCTTGTATATCAATTTCCATCATTAGAGGTTTCATACCTCAACTTGAACAACCGCTTTGGGTGTATTTATTATATGAAAATGATTCCTATTATTATAACAACACTTGGAAATATCCAATTATTAAATATAAATGCTTGGATCCTCCTTATAGGCAAGTGAAATGATAAATAGAATTGAAAAATTTGCTAGGTTGGTTGGACAAGAGGATTTATACCCCTTGGTCCTCAACCTTTGGTATTTATGTTTTAATTTCATAGTATACTTTTATAATTAATTATTAAATTTCCTTATAGAATGAATTCTAACATGTTCTTCTTAATTAATTGTACATAAATTGAATTGAATGATCATTATGGTTAATATCATGACACGGATATTTACCATGGCCCAGGTAAATATATTATATGTAAGGTGTCTATGAGTTATAATAAACTGTGAGAAGTTATGGAATTCTTCCTTAAGTGATATCAAGGTTCATTTTTATAGAACCCAGTAGTTATGGGATCACAAGATGAACGAGATTAATTTATAATTTATTATTTCTATGAGTCCCTAGTTTTGGATGTTGGTAATGGTGCTTCTCTATCCACTTGGTTTGTGATGTTGGACATGGTTTTTCACATCATTATTGGGTTGTTTGATATGACACTTTACACCATTACTCGGGTGTTGGACATGACATTTCACACCATTGTTGGGATGTAAGATAGGTTGTTTCACATCATTTATAGGATTTTGGACCTGAAATACCTCAACTCTCATGGATATTTTTGAGCATGAAATTATATATCCCTAGTTAGATTTTTGGACTTATTCCCTTAATTAAGTTATGAGAGTCTTATTATATTATATTATTACATGGATGCCTTGGTCATATGACTTTGTTCCAATCCAACACAGACAGAGATATATATATATAGTTTTATATATATAGTGGATATTTTTGGGAGATGATTTGGATTAGGCCAAAGCTGGTATGATCGATGAGGTGTCCCCTGAGGAACCTGTTCACGACATGGATTTACATTTACTATACTATTTTTCATTAAATATACCTACAAAATGTTGGTAATTTTATATTCATAAACTATATTATGATATATAAAACATTGATCATAGACTACTGAGTTTATCTCACACACTTTTCATGTCATTGTTTTGTACCCGGATAGACCTCTTGGTTACTGGTTAGGTTATGGATTGTGTTATGCATTGTAACTCTTAGACATGGGAGCATAAGAAGAAAATACTAGGTTGATGATAGTGATTCTCATGGAAATATCCCTTGTGAAATTATTATTTTTCATTATGAATTTATTAAATGTTTACTACTTTTTACATTTTTGCTTGATCATGCATGGTTGTATATTTGGTCGGTTGCTAATATGTTGTTGTTAACTGTTGGTTATTTTATTCTTAAGTTGTTTATTTTTTTCATTTATTATTCCTCCATTATTTTATTACTAATCTAGATTGTATAGTCACCCAATTTTACCACCTTTAAACACATGATTCTAGTTGGAAACCTATTGTGTATGGGGAGGTTCACTTGAGGCCATGTGACCCACCAGTTTTGCTACTATTTATAGAGTGATATGGGTCTGGATGTCACAAAGTTGTGCCTGAGGGTTTATTTTTTCCATCATCTTACTATTTTTTAATGGTATAAAATAGACTAGGAATGTCTCAACACTTGTTCAATGGCTTATGTCTAGTAATGAAAACTCATGCATGTGGGATGGATCAAGTGGATTAGGATGGGACTATTATTCATGTTATTTTTTATTATAGTTGATTATTATTTCTCCTTCGGTGATTGATGTAATTCTTATAGTTACTAATTTATAGATTATGATTTTAACTCCTAGAACAGTATTGTAAGAAATGGGGTGTGTTCATGGATTATTTTTGGCACATATGATTCATTTTTCATTAGCATGATTACTTGTACAACAAGATTATATAGTTAATAAGACTTCTTAATTGTATATACTATATAGGTAATGTTTATCATGCTTAACTATATAACATGATGTGTGATTTATTATCATGTTTTCTTATACCAAATTTTTTGTCATTATGTCGTATACTTATCTTCTTACGATAATTATATGGTTATTTAACATTCTAATTTATATGAAATTAATAAGTGATAAATTCCCATGTTTACTAGTGTTTTTGTATGATGTAATAGTTTTATATGTTCTATACATATTATTTAATTGGTTATTTAAAGTGTCTAGAACAACCTAACAGTGTTTTCCAACATAGGTTAGTGCTCAAACCTTAACTAATCAATTACAACATGTTCCACTCTTGGACCATTGGTTTCATGAAAAAAAACACGATTGGTTCAATTAAATGGGTGCCAAATTTTCAATTTATAATGTGTATATACACTTTATAAATTGGGAAATGAAATCCATATAATTAGGAAATTAAAATTATTGTTACATAATGGAACCCTCATAGGTCTCCTTTTTCTTTACATAAAGGGACCCTTGTATATCACCTTATACATGTATGGTTTAGTACTTAACCTTATGGGGTTATATTCATGCTAAATATGATGCTTATTTAAATTGTATTTAGCCACATATATGGATTAGTATACATTTATGGTGGAAAATTACTTAACTGGTTCCCCTTAAATGAAAAATATTATTGTTTTCTATTTTTATGCCTTATTGATATCATGATTAGGCTAATTAAAATTCTAGTTTCAACATATAAGATTTTATCCTCTATATCTTAAAAATTAAAATTTTCTTTATCCCAGAAAAATGTGAGGACTCATGGCTGAGTACTAAAATTGATTAAAGGATTTAATGAGATAAATTACATTTTATATTCATAGTTCCACCTAAATAAAATTTTTAGTGTTTCCTAATAACAATTATTTAATTTCCCTTATATATGACCAGTTTTAAATACTTCTCTAAATGAGTATATGAAAAATGAATTAAAATTAAACCTTTAACAGTGTTTATATCTTAAACCCTCGTGTGAGGGTTAGATTTATAATTTCCTTAATAGTTTCCTTTAATGGGATGTGAGGGTTTCCCATGGACCTCAATTGGATTTTTACTAGTTTGGGTTGGATCCATAGGTCAGGTATTAAGGCCAAGTGAATTTTTCATGCATGAAGTTATTTTAGGATCGATTCCTGGTGTAATTATAAGTTTATCCTAGTAGAGGTAGCACCCTCAGTACATTAAGCAGTGCTAATTTTTTTTGGTGAATTCTAAATCCTAAGGTTTCACTCAATAATTGTTTGTTATGATAAGGACTCTTAGTGAAGAAAGGGCATCCCTGGTAGGTAGTTTACCATTCAATAATTTAATCTTTGTTAAGGGTGTGAAAATAATATAATGATCTAGCTCAACAAGTTAGACATACCTTGGGCATGGTCATCCACCTAAATAATCATGTGACCATTTCTCTTTTCTAATAGATGACTCAAAAGGTCATCATACTATTTATAGTCAAGTGATATAATAAGAATATGGGATGTATAGTTCCATTGTGCTAGAAAATTGGAAGATATTTTAGCACCATATGTGCTATTATGATATCACAATATCATGCATCTCTACTCATGGTTACCTAAATTTATTAATTGAATATTTAAATATGTATAAATTTGAGAAATAAGAATGTTTAATATTGTATACCTTGTGTTATCAAGTGTTCTTGGAAGGGTACATGAGTCCTTACAAGTTACGTTCATAGGTCATCTCCAGAGTAGAGTGATCTAGCTATTCAGAACACATTATGAGTGTTATATATTTAATCTGATAATCATGATATGAGTTTTCCCATTTCATAAGATGAAATTGTAAAAGGATCAAGTGTCCTAACATGGATAGTCTAGTTTAGTTATATATTCTACACATGATGTTGATGATGTACGTATACATGAATCACTAGGGTCATCACATGTATGTCTAAAAGTCAATTTGATCTAGTTTGATTATAAATTTCTGTCTTTACTCTCTTTTCATTTTAACACTTCTTAAGAGTATTTTAGACACATCTAGGAACCCAATTTGGTGGTGATAAAGCATGTGATGTGGGATGAGTTTCCCATTTTCCATAATGATATGACAATGACACCCCTAATGTGGGGAGAATCACCTCAATTATGGTTAGCATGTCTTTCTAGGTATAGGGAATAAAACTGTAATAGACCATATGATCATATTTAGAAAAACTTCTAGAAACTTGTAAGTTGGTTAATGCTTAAAATCATGAAACAATGTTGTATGGTTTGTGGTTATTTGAAAATTAGTGGACTATATGGATTCCCATTTTGAAGGTGAGTTACAAGGGGTTTCCTACCTTAATAAGAATAATGTTCCAAGTAACACAGATAGTTTGGCCTTCATGATGAATGACTCATGGAAGTGTGATTCAGGTCATGAACTGTGTGATATGGGAATTTACACTTGTTGTGTTGAGATAGATATGAATTATACAAAAACAATTTGTGGGATACCATTTAAATAAATAATCAATGAGTGTCTCTGTGATAGATAAGGATTAGAGGATTTAATTTTATGCTTGTGGGAATGGGGAATTGGGGATTTTAGTAAATTAATGTCAGTGTTTGTGATGAGGTTTATCCTTAGATAAATTTGGGATTTAGAAGTTGGTTGACCTATATGTTGGACCTGGAAACTCATGTTATAGATACACGGTATCAATAGTTACCTTAGGATACTATATCCTAATTGATAAAAGTGTGGATCAGAAGGAGAAATGCATGCCTTTAT
The DNA here is from genome assembly GCA_963277665.1 of Viscum album. Classification (NCBI taxonomy): domain Eukaryota; kingdom Viridiplantae; phylum Streptophyta; class Magnoliopsida; order Santalales; family Viscaceae; genus Viscum; species Viscum album. Next base: position 1,887,354,114 of record OY728146.1, on the reverse strand, counting down.
GGTAGTATCTTAGTGTACTCTCAATTTAATATTGAAAAATCCTAATATCATTACATCATCTAGAGTACACTAATAGAGTGTGATTTATACACTAAGATAAATAAAAAATGCATTTTCTATTTTGATGGATGGGTCTTTGGGAGTTATTCTCAAGGAGTGGAGTAAGGAAAGACTTATGGGGTGGATTCTTAAAAAATTCTTTTGATATATGACCCAGATGTGTTAATGGTCAGGTCAGTGTGAGACTGATCCTTAGATTATCATTTAGATCTATGTATACAATTGAATAAAATGAACTAGGAATGGTTCAATCATGAAACATCATCGTATTTAGTTACTAACTTCATTTAATGTGCTCGAATTGAGCTTTGGGTACCATGGTATATGGAATCATGTTTTGGTCTTGAATTTCTAGGATTTCTAAGCTGATGGTTCTAAGAATGATCTGCAATAGGTAGTTCGATTTCAGTTCTATTGAATTTTAGTGTGTGGTCATTGTGAAACCATTTTGTGTATGTTGTGGGTTGAGGCAGGTGTATTATAACATTTTAAAGTGTATTTTCAATTAAAATATAGCTCAACCAGTGTCAATATGGATGATCAAAATTCCAACATTTTGAACAATTAAGGATTTTATATAGCGAACTCATGTGTAATTGGATTTAGCAATATGAAACTCATGCCAGGGGAATCACTAAGATTCCTGAAACATGTTTCAATAGGTAATTTTGTCAATGTTATTACCCTAACTCAGAAATGGTCGTTTAATTCTAGGACTTTTGGTGGGGAGTTCCATGGGCCATATGATTAAAGAGATGATGACATGATCATGTCTCGAGTTAGGAAGGTTGACATAAGTTCCACTATAATACCTTTACTGATTGTTATGATCTTTTGCTTGAGATTTGTAAGTTTATGTATGATATTATTAATGTAGATATTCAAGGCATGTTGGTCATTCATGCACATAACACTGCAGTTTTCACATAAAATCATGACTTATGTAGGTTGGGTGATGTTTGTTTTCCCTAATACCACTCAGGGATGAGAAGTTATGTGGTGGGGATTTTGTAAGATCCCTTGTTCTATAATGGGTTGGAATTACCAAATGAATATGAAATTTCTATTTGGTGGATAGGTCGATTCCAAAACTAATCTTAAGAATGAAATTCCAAGAGTTATAGCACGTAAAATGGTTTTTTATGGGGTTTAAGGATAGAGAGGTGTATCAGAGGATCAAATAAGTTTTGGGAGTGTCGGTCTCTGAAATATCTTTTAAGGGAGAGATATAATTATAAACATAGTTATATCTAAGGAAACGGATTTTTAAACTATGAGGCATATCTCAGACAACTGTTTGGGTTTTATGGGGGCATCACATAGTTTGAGAAACTATGCACCCAAGTCTACATAGTCATGCACGTAGTCTGTAAAAAATTATAGAGTGAGATTCATGGGATTCACATCATTTGGTTAACTTTGCATCTATCTATATGAGTTAAGTGGGTGATTAGATAGTGTAATCCAATGGTTGGAACATATTTTTCCAAAGCATGAATTCTAACCATGTAGCTCATTGATGATGGGTGAAATGACCTTTTTACCCTACCTCCTTTTATTTTATTTTCCTCCTTATTCCTATCCCATTTCTCCTACATCAAGACACTCAATATCCCCTTTGTACTCCTCCTAGTATTTTATGTGACTCCTATGATTGAACAATGATTTTAGAGGTGTATACTTTGATGGATCCCCCTCATCCATTTTTAAATTCTTCAAATTTAACTAATTCTAGTTTAAATCAAATCCTAATAATGGATAGGTGAAGTTTCCTAAGAATAAGTTATATATTATATATTATTTTCCAATAAAGTCTATCTATTTTTAAAATGAATCATTATACAATGTACTGGTCTTTTTATATATCACCTCCTAAATGTGAAATTAATTAAGTAAATTCTGATGCTCTAAATTATTTAGTCCTTGCACATCAATTTTCATTGTTATAAGTTGTATACCTTGAATTGAACCACCCCTTTAGCTGCATTGATTATATGCCTATGATTCTTATGTTTATCCTTGTAATTAAACCCTATTTTGAGGCATTTTATCTTGAATCATATTTAATGGTACATAAAATGTAATTAAATGGATTCTTTGAAAGCAAGGAACCATACTTGGTTATATCCAATAATTAAATGTAGATGTTTGGGTACACTTTATTAGAAACTGAAATTATAAATAGAATAAAACAAATTGATATGTTGGTTATATATGACGTTTCATAACCCTTGGTCATTGACCATTTTTATTTATATTTTACCTTCATGACAAACTATTTTAATTAATTGTTAAATTGTTTTATGGCATGATTACTAACACAAACATCTTTATTAATTGTGATTAAATTAAATTTATGAATCATGATGATTCATATCATGGAATGAGTATTTCTCATATCCTATATAATTCTATTAGATGTGTGATGTCTATTAGTTATAATAAATTTTTGAGTAGTAATCGAATTATTCCTTCTGTGATACATGGGTGCCTTTAACAGAATGTCATGGTTAAGGTCTCATAAGAAAATAAAGATTAAATTATACTTGATTATTATTGTGAGGAATTAGTTAGGGATATTGGATATGGTTCTTCATATACTCCCTTGGTTTGGAATGTATGGCATGGTGTTTCACATCATTATCAAGCTATTAAATTTGATTCTTCACACCATTACTTGGGTGTTGGACATGATGTGTCACACCATTATTAAGATGTTAGACAATGAATTTCACATCCTTGTTTAGAAGATGGATATGATATACCACATTGTTCATTCATATTTTTTGGAATGACATTCCATATCCCCAGTTGGATGTTTGTTCTTATGCCCTTAATTAAATTATTATATTCTTATTATATTGTTATATAACTTAGATTCCATGGTCAAATTCCTTGGTTTTGTTCCAAAATATATATTTACATGGATTCAATTGTTTAAATATGATCTGGATTATCCTAAAGAAGGTTTTTTCAGTCAGGTGTCCCTTGAGGAACCTAAGCATCACAAGGATTTACATTTACTACACTTTTTTAAATTTTATATACTGACACATTTTTGTTCATTTTATATTCATGGACTAGATTGTATTGTATAAACAAATGGTGGTATCCTAATGAGTTTATCTCACACCCTATTCGGGCTATTGTTTTGAACCCAAACATACCTCTTGGTTTTAAGATAGGTTCTAGATTGTTCTATTTGATGATACTCTTAGACATGGGAGCTTAAGAACACGATACTGAGCTGGTGTGTGGGATTATCCTAGAGATAACCATTGGGGATTTTTTTTTCTTTTTCATTATGTGTGAATTGTGTGTTTATTTCTTTGTATAGTATACCATGTTCATTCATGGTTGTATATTTTCATTGGATGTTTATCAGTTAATATTAATTATTAGTTATTATATTCTTACACTATTTATTTTTCATTTATTATTCATCCATTGTTTTATTAATGGTCTAGATGGTATAATATCCTCTTTGTACCACCTTTAGAACCTATCTTCTAGTCTGAAACCTCTAGCGTACAAGAAGTAATTATTGAGGCCATTTGACCCTCTAATTTTGCTATTGGTTCAAGAGTGATCTAGTTCAGGACATCATATACTTATAATATCATCATTTTTATTGTTGTTAATTGTTATAATTTGAGAAGTTTAGAAATTATTATTTTTTACACTTCGGAGTTAGGTGATTTTTTATCATTTACATGGTATGGGTATGGTGTGGTTGATTCGGGGAGGATATAGTTGATGTTGCGAAAATTTTGGAATATTTTTGGTGGTTGTTTGAATGGGATAGTGTGGTGGTTTATGTGGTGTTTAGAGAGATTGGTATTGTTTGTGTCATAATTACACATAAATCTATAATGGTGTTGAAAATAAAGAAATAAATAATGGGTATGGGTTGAACATGGTTAATATATGGGTGGTTAATGATAGACAAAAATTCATAATGAAATATAGAAACATTTTATTGTTTTTATTTGAAATACTAATGGTTAAAATAAATTCGTTTTAATGAATAAATAATGGGTATAATTAATGTTACATAATGAATGTAATGTGGTTGGTAAATGATAAATGTGAGAATAGTTAATGGTCAGGTAAAATAGGATGTTTTGATTGATGTGAAATAGTTATGTGGGGATGGTGTGGTTGGTAGTGCTGTGGTTAGTCATCGAAATTATTATTGGCTTTTGAAGATAGAAAATATGTAACACTTATATTTTATATTAATAAAGGTATTTTATTTGTGAGTTAACCCTTATAGTGGGATATGTGGTCTATTATGTTCATTTAATTTTTTAGGTTACTTCATATTCACCATCACCTGAGTTGGATAACATGACCGATGCCCGTATGAGGTTTTGGTTTTTGGGTGTTTTATCTTAAATTTAGGATTTAGGTAATGCTAATGAATTTTGATGTACCCTTTACCAGTTTCGCTTCAAAATGTAGTCTGTGATATATTAGCTAAAAGTTTTAGTATTTGATGACTTTCTGATGATATAGTTTCGTGGTGGGGACATACATGGAATTAAGAGTGGACGGGGTTGATATAAATCCTGATTCCATAATCTAATATGATGAGGAAATGATGGGGATGTTATACAGATATGTGTTTATTTAGTTGTGTGTATGATATGGATATGTGGTTATGTGGTTATTTCTATTATGAGGATGTGTGGTTATGTGGTTGTGTGGATATAGAAAGGATGGGGTGCTAAAACGTTTTCTGATTGTGCATGGGGAGACTATATAAGTGGATTAGTGATTTCATGGTACCTATTGAAATATTCATTTGATTATTATTATGTTATTATTATTTTGTGTATTTGGTGAGTGAGCCTTGGTCATGGTGGGATGTTAGTTTACACTATCATGTAATGATTCAGTTCTATTGTTTGTTCACAAAAGTATTACTCTTACTCATCCACATTTTCATAAGAGTTTTTGGGGATGATTTTATTTATTATGAATTTATTCTCACCAATTTCTACATAAATCCTATTTTAAAATATTTTCAATATAAATCTAGTGATCTAACTAGTCATTACTAGCTGATGACATAGACTTGGCTAGTATTTGGGGTGTCACTACTATAGGATTTCTTCAACATTGGGTATTTATATGGAAACCTTATTAATTTATGATGTCACATGAATAGTGGGATTAGTTTTATTTTATATTATGGAGTGTATTTTTGGTTTATTTTATTATTTTTATAGGATCATGAAGTAAATTCATCCCATTATGTATGTTTTAGACGCTTGGTTCTAGTTTCCAACCCATGGATTTTCAGAGGTGGACATTGGGGGTCAGAATAATCTTCTATAATAGACTAAGAGCCCTTCTAATGAGTGATGTTTATGAAATAGTGATATCAAATATATGGAAGATAGTTTTGATGGATTTCGGAGTTAGGAACTGGTGCTAACTTCCTAGTTTTAGTTGAAAAATTTTACATATCAAACTTAGCTTGTGAATTTATTGTGGGTGATTAGTTAAGGAATAGAAATTTAGAGGCCCATTTGATCATATAAAAGGACCTTAATCATACTGATCTTACTGGATGAGATTATATTAATTGAAATTTAGAGACCCATGTAATGTATATGCATCATGATTAGAGGATTCTTTTATTGAAATGGGAAACATTGGGAAAATAAAGTAAACATAATTAAATGATCTGAATATAAATTAAACATATCTAGGATTAGGAGTTAGTTTATTTATATTATATATATATATATATTAGATGGAAAAATCATGTATTACAAATATAAGTGGTATATAAATTCACCCTAGTTAACTATAGTAGATCTGACATTGAAAAGGATAATTCATTGGGAAATATGTTTTCTGAGTTTTTACTAAGGGGTCCTACTCTTTAGCGATTGATCATATTCCTTGGTGAGTGTGAGAAGCCTATGGTATCATTGGATTTTTTTTTAAATGTAAATTTGTGCTAATTTCATTTCATTTATATTTAAGTTAGTAAAGCGGTATGGATTTTTCTCTCTTAAGAAATAGATATTGATTTTATAGTACCTTGGAGTCCATTTAATGAATCTTTTTTGTTCCTTATATTATCCCTCATGAGGAAACTAGGGTTTTATATCTATAAAATATCATGGTGATTGAGAAAATACTTTCAAGGATTATTTCATTTTGATATGGAAGTCATTATCAATTTTTAAGGGCAATATATTTTGATAGATGTTTTTGTATGTCTCTTTAATCAAGGTTTCATCCAACAAGGAGTCAATATAAACTTATTTATTCATTATTCTCTAGGTCTTGAAGTTTTTGAGCCTCTACTAGAAGATCTAGATTGGATTTCATTTCTTATAGTAGTCATTAAAATGGTCAGTTTCAGTTCTTAGTTATTCTTAATGGTTATCTTGGGGTGGGTGTTTATTTTTTGGTATATTCTCATTAGTAGATGAATCTAAGACCTTATCAATAGTAATAGGGACCTCATATATTTATAATTGAATTTTGTAAAAGAGTGTCTAGATTAAATCAATGTTATGTTCTTTATCCTCTAATACATAGTTATAAGCATGGTTTTGGAGAAGGACATCATCAGGCCTTATATGGTAGAGGAGAATAGCATGGTCAATTTTATTCCATGGAGTTTTTAAGGAAAAATATAACCTAAGTATCATATATTTACTTTTTTCCATTAATTTTTTTTCCATAATACTTTCACACATTCATATAAACCACCTTAGTCCAAGCTTTATAACATAACATTGAGAGATTTTGAATTCTCTTGGTGTTCAAAATGAAATGTAATTCTAGATTTTTTTAGGTGTGTCAGTTTGTTAATAGGTGATGGGGAAGCATCAGTTTTCTAGATATTTATTTTTTTACTTTAGATACATCTATATGATTTCAACCATATCATGGACTGGTCATATCCTATGCATATTTTTATTAATTATTTCATGACAATAGTTTTCTCCTTGGATGTGAAAGGACAGTGTGTGGTGTTTACTAGTGAATGGGATTATCTAATAGATTTTACATGTTTTAAGCCTATTTCATCTCAGATAGATAATTTAATGTTGATCTCAATGTAAGTTCATGAGTAAGTTTTTGCGATATTTTTCAAGGAGTTTTTCTATTTCTTTCATGAAGAGGTTGTGATGATATTACCTTTAATTGATAATAAGTTTCGTATTGAGTTATAACCTAATTTATATCTAGTTTCAATGTCATATTATCATATAAATCATTTCTATTTGTGGTAATTTCAAATTTAAATCAATTATTTGTTGGTTAATGGTTTCATTCAGCTTAATGTGTCAACTTAAGAAGTTATGGTGTTCTTTTTTTAAGAATGTGGACAGTAGTATGAGGTTTTTTATAGATTACTAATTGTTAAAACATTTGAAGCTAAATAATTGTATCCCCCCCAAATAATAGAAAATCGATTTTATTAGTTCAAGGGTGATATTTGTTTTATAAAATATTGTTCTTTGGTTTTAATAACATCAGATAATGGTAAAGAATTAAGATATCCCAAAGACAACCTTTAAATGTCTTTATGTAAAATCTTAGTCCATTGTAATGTAATGAATTTTTTTGAATTACCATGATTGTTTCATGGGATTGATGGAATTGATATTATGTGAGTTATTGGACCAATGTTTCATAGTTTAATTGAAAATTTCTCATGTATTCTAAGATAGATGAGGATAACAATAATAACTTAAACATGATTCTAAAATTTATCGGATGATTTCAGTTATATGGGATGTCTTAAAAGTGATATTTCTTGACCTATGAGGTGTATTTCTTTATGAATTTCATGTCCTGGAAAATTTTTCCAATCAATCCTTTGAATATTGAATCATTTGTTTCTTGGGTGGCTCATAATAATTTTCATTGGTTTATAGTTTTCTCAATATTCTAGAAGATTATATTATATTTTTATCTAATTTATCTTGGATTATAGACCCTTTTATATCTTTGACCAAGAAGGAAGATGAATTCATATGGGTGGATCATTGTTATGAAATGTTTAAGTATCTAACAATTAAATTTATCAATGAATATATTCTCATTTTTTTAGAATCCAGAGTCATATTTGAGGTTTTCTATAATTCTTCTCATCTTGATTTTTATGGTGTTATAATTCATAATGGAGTAGTTATATTGTATGTACCTCAATTATTATATCCCCATTATTGTTCGAAGTAGGACACTCAATAGGGGGTGAATTGAGTTCTTATAAAAAATTTCTAAAATATTTATTTAAATGTCACAAAAATATGAAATAAAAAATGGCCCGATTAACCAAAGTATCATATTTATAGAATATTTGGTTGATACTAAAATAAACACTATCTAATATTAACTATCAAAGTGAAAGAAAGGTTTTCTTCAATAAATATATAAAGCAATGAAATCAAAACTTTGAAAGGAACAGTGGATTTAGAACAAGAGGTTCAATATCAAGCAGAGAATTAATCTTCTCCACTTAGATATCCCCTACCACCAAGTAGTTTATATAAATAAAAAGTGATCTACAGCATGGACCAGGGTAAAAAATAGTATAAACAACTTTCCATGTCAACTAGACCTCTTCCACTATATTTTTGGGAGTAAACAATACCAATAGACCATGCAGGGACCTTTTCCACTATTATTCATGGGAGTGTAAGGTGTAAACATATGGTTTGTGAAGATATCTTTGTATGTTCTATTTTTTCAAAGGACTCATTATGTTTTTATAAAAAAATTGATACACACACTCCTTAAAATTGATAAATAGTACACAAATAGAGAAAAATATAGATAATAGAGTTTAGAAGTCTCTATGTGATTGGCAATGTTGCTTGAAACTCTTAAAATTTGTATTGATGTGTAGCATGATTCAACTTCCAGAAACTGAGAGAAAAACATAGAATCATTAGAGCTTCTATCATCTGTTTTTAGTAAGATATAGATATTGACAATGAGTTATTCTCCTTTGTTAGTGTGTTGATGTGAATTGTTGTTTGGTTTGAGTTCTCAGTAGTATAAACAAGTGTGCACAGTAAACAGTTCTTTTTTTGTTCTAATGTACAAGAGTAGCTCAGTCACATTCTTTTTGGATTCAATATCTTCTCTACACACTACATCCAACAAGAAGTACGTTCTTGATTGTCAAGAGGTACCTCTTACCTCATACTGCATTCTGAAATTGATTAAATGTAGTCTAAAAAAGTTATATAAGATCCATAAAGTAATTAGTAGTACTAAATTTTCCAAATATTACCATTAAAAGTAAATTTGAATTTAAATGAAAAAGTAAGAATTGACAGTGTCTCTGAATTGTGTCTCATGAACGGTATGTTAGGTAGCGATGAATCAGGATCGGTAGGTCACTATGATGGGAGGTTGAATTGATGGTGACTCATCTATCTGTAGCTCATACTTTGTGAGAATTATGGATAATAGTAATCCACTCATTTGGTATCTTGATGCGATAGTGTATCGTACGTAGCCAATTTTCTAAGAATATATTGGTATCTTTATGCAATGGTGATTATCCCTCTATGAAAATTTTGAAAGGTTGTCATTTGGTTGAATAATGGTGACTCGGTGCATTGGTAGCTTGAATGACGGTGTCTCGTACTTAATCAAAATTCAGCGTCTGTGCTAATTGTGATACATCTAAAAATGAGACATATCAATGGTATTTTTTTTATTACTTGTATAATATACTTAGATTATTTTCTACCAATAGTGAGTTCAGCCTAACGGTGAATCAATATGAATGGTGATAGAGATTTCACCTTAACAGTGACTCATACTTAGTTAAAAAAATTCAACCTATTTTATAAAGTGAAATAATAATAGAATATATTTAGATGATAAGTAAACATGAATAAAGATAATTAAACATAATTTAAATAAATGAATCATGATTTTTGAGCATTAAAACAAGAGGATTCCAACACCCATGAGCATAACTATGTTTTCCATCATCTTGAGTTAGTGATGGTGATGTTTTTTTAAAGTGTTCGTGACATTAACTCATTAGTAAATTCTTTGTGATCTTTATAGATCACAAGAATCTGGGGTATATATTTTCTTAGAGAGATTTTAATCTTCATTAGTAGATTTGGATATATTTTTAATTGGATTATGACTTTTATATCTCCTTCCCTCCAAGGATGGGTAATGTAGTATATAATTTTCTTATTTGAAGATTTCATGGTGATCTTACTTGTGTGTCAAGAGATAAATAGAGGGAAATAAAAGAGTTGGTGGCCTTACAACTTGATATGAGTAATTCGATAGTAGAGGTTACCTATATTAGCTTATAGTGTATTGAACTATGTTTTAGTAATTATTTGAGTCATAACTAGGGTATCTTGAGATGGAGGTGTGGAGAAATCATCTTGTCTATAAAGATTCTCTTAAGGGGTGGTTATAGGACGATTTTCATTGAGGGTTATTCCATTGGAAGTTTTTTGTTTCATTAATGATGCAAGATTTAGTTATTAATTAGTTTTATTTATACCCTATAGAAATTATTCTTAGTCTTACAAATATGTATCATATTTTGAGAATTTAATTCTTATGGTTGTGTATCAATAGGTAAGTGATGGGTTCATGTCATGGTGTCTCGTGTGTCAGTTGGTGAAGGTTGAGCACTTTGTTCTTTGTATATTATTATATCCGTTAGATGTTCTTGGTTAAAAATGGGATGATATACCAAAGGATTTCATTACTAATTTTCCTTAATATCATGGAGTATGAAGTTCCAACAAATTTATTGTGGATCAGTTGAATAATTTAGTTTATTTGTTACTAATTAACAAGTCAATTGGGTAGTATGATTTTTCAAAACTATGTATAGAGAATATTTTTTGGCTCTATAGGGTTCCAAGGATAGTCATATTTGATCATGATACTTATTTTAATTAATAAAATTGGAATTTTATATAGTGTAGTTTTGTATCTTTGTTATTCCATAGCACTATTTCTGACCCTTATAAAAATAATCAGATGGATTAGACTGTCCTGAATATGGAGAATAATTTACATGCATGTGTTTTAGGCTTTGTAAGTTAGTAGGTGAGGAATTTTCATTTGGTTGAGTTGCCCTATAAACAAATAAAAAACTCTTATTTGGTTATCCATACATTCAAATAGTTATATTGTAGGCTATGAAGATCTCTATTATTTTAGACTATTGTTTAAGAGGCACTGATTCTTGGATTAGATCTAGTATAATGTATAGCAGGGAAGGTACATGTTATTTTGGAGTGGATGAAGGCTAACTAATATCTATTTAAGTACTTTTTCGATTATATAAGGTCATATATTGAGTTTTAGGTTTGTGATAATTTGTAGTTAATGGTTTCCTTTTATCTTGGTAAGTGTATGGTTAGTTAAGGAAGTAGTATTTTTTACTCTATTCATTTCACCTTTCAAGGTGACAAAGCAAATTGGTGTAGTGGTGTATCGGTTGGTACTTACTCTATAGTTGAATTAGATTCTTGATTCATTCCTTGTTTCACATATTTTTTAATTAATTTATTACATATCACAAGTCATTGATTAGGAGGATTTGGATATTAATAAATATGTGAAATTTATGGAGTGGTCCGTCGAGATTCAGGATCATCGGGAGGAAGTGTTGTTGGAGAATTTTGTTCCTTTATTTTATATCTTATGGAGGAACAGTGACATAGAGGAGGGTATATGCGAGTGAGATTCTTGGATGTGGGATAGTTATCCAAGGTTGTGTTTAATCTTTTTTCCAATATATTGATAGGTTTTATTTTATGTTGTTGCGATTAAAGTTATTTTCTCTTTGTATTGTGTAGTACATTGAGTTATGGAAAGGTACTAATTAGAGAGAAATATCCTGATTGGTGATTTGGATTTTGAGTTTAAACTGTTTTAATATGGGATTAGTTTTGATTATCAAGTATTATAATCATTTTATAGGTATGTAATATAATTTCTCAGATTTCTCTAGTCTTATACATTTTGGATTTTATGTATTGGATATGTGGGAGGAGCATTGGGACTTGAATGTCAGAGTTATAGCTAAATGTTTTTCTAGAAAAATAGATCACACTATAAAGGGTAATTTAATGTTATGATATAATTTTTTAATGAATATTTTGAGAAATTATTTCCTGGATTACATCAAAATAGGTTATGTTTCAGTGTAACAAGATAGGTTATGGTGTAAGGATTGTTCCATGATTATCTGGTGTCTCTATGTTAAGGATGTGAATCTTTTTTCCATGTGGTACAATTTGTTGTGATGTAGGGAGTCTCATTGTTCTTATTGTTTAATCATTTATGGGATCCATCAAATCATTATTGTTAGAATTGTTTCATGGTTTTTATTTTTGTTTGATTTATTTATGGAAAGAATGCCAAAGTTTTCCCTTTTAATCTCAAAGGTTTAAGCATTGTGGTGTGAAGGTCCTGGTTACATAATAACCTTCCTTATTTATATCAACTTTAAGTAGATTTAACCCATCAATATTTTGGTATATCATACTATAATTGAAATATTATACCCTCTTTATATCCTAACAACCCTCATCATATTGTGATATCATGTTTCTAAA